>OY970828.1:12605812-13205812 GCA_963853835.1 Calendula officinalis | reverse complement strand
AGACATTTGATAGTTAAGTGCAACAATAATAAACTAGTAAAACTATAAGGGTTTAAAGTGTAAGAGATAAGTTTAATTAAGAGATTAATCTTAATTAAACTAGAAGGGCCCTAAGTGAAAGTCTTTCTATTATAAATAGAATACATGGGGTTCCCTTATTCCTTGATCATAAATCTCGAAACCCTAGCCTCCTCCTTTCTTTGGTTTCGGCCGAACACATCCCCAAGAACACAACACTTTGTGTTCTTCGTGTTCTTCATTCGTTCTTCGTGTTCTTCAAGTCTTGAAGATCCAAGTTCGTTGCAAGTGATTATCCAGAGGATCGTTCGTCGTGTTCATCATCAGTGGACTTATCTTAAGAATTAACCTAAGGTATGATTCATGGAACACTCTTCTTCCTCTCTTCTTGTTCGAAGTCGAACCAAGAACCCTAGGGTTCTTGGTAGTAGTCGACGAACACACACAAGTATGTGTGTGTGTTCGAGTTCTTCGTACAAGGTTTCTTTCTTGTTAACCTAATCTAGATTTCCAACATCCCAATCCCTTAGGGTTTAAGGATTAGGTTTAATCTCAGTTCCGCATTTAGGGATTAAATCAGCTAGTTGGTTTTAACCGGTCAAGAATAAGTTCATGTTCTTGGTCAGTCATGGTTCGAACCAAGTATACTAGGAGGTCGATCCTATGGGTCGATCAGTCGCATGGTGCGTATTGAAACCCTTCATTGGTATCAGAGCGTTGGTTTAGAGATCTAGACTAGATTAACAAAGATTGTTTGTTTACTTTAATTACAAGTTTTTTTGTTTCAAGTTTTTCTTCTTCTTCATATTTTTCGAAAAAGGGAAGAACCCTAGGACCAAGAATATTAAACTAGTCTAGTTTAATTGGTCAAAAAGGTTTCTAAGAACCCTAGCAATTTTCGAAATACAAGGAAGAACCCTAGGATCAAGTATGTTAAACAAGATTTGTTTAATTGATCAAAATGATTCTTTCCTTTTCATCCCTTGAATTTTCGTGACCTAGGAAGAACCCTAGGATCAAGTATGTTAAACAATATTTGTTTAATTGATCAAAAGGATTCTTTCCTAATCCTTTATGATTTTTGAAATCTAGAGGATACTTGGACACCAAGTTTATTAAACTAGCCTGGGTTAATTGGTGGAAAAGTTTCCTAGTCTTGAGATTTTCGAAACTCTAAAAGAACCCTAGAAGTTTAAACTAGTTTAAGTTTATTACTTTAAAAGTATTAATTAGGATAATAATCTAAAACCTAGTTAATTAAACAAGTTTATATTTAAAAGGTTTAATTATTATTTTGATAGATTTATTTAACTAGTTTTTTAAACCTAGAAATTTAGACAAAGTTTTATTGTCTATAAGGTTTAAAAAGTTTAAATGAATTTATTAAAAGTTATAATCTATCTTAGAATTTAAACAAAGTTTATTGTTTAATAGGATTGATTAAAAAATTAATCTTTTAATTAAAATAATGTCTTTGATCAAGAAAGTCAAAACCCTAGTTTTGATTGGTCAAAAACAAGATTAGGATTCATCTAATTAATTTAGGGAATTGATAAAGAGGATGTTAATTTTTAAGTTCTAAAATTAACAAGGTGTATTTAATTATTTATATATATGTACTAAAATTTTCGGAATTTTTTAATTATTAGGTAAAATTGAATTTTAAAAGATATAATAAGTTTATACGTATTTTAATTAGATTAAGTTAAAATACATATGTATAAACTAGATGTAATATTCTTATTAGAATGGTACAAGTTTATAATATAATATACATATATACGAATACATTAAATACAAGATAAAAATGGAACAATAAAAAAGGTAATGTTATTTTGATCTTTAAAGATAATATTATAACTAGTTATTGTATAAGTTATAATATAATTAAAACTAGAAAGTACAGAGTTATGATTTCATTATAACTAGAAATTGTACAAGTTGAAATTATATGATTAACTAGTAATATACAAAGTTATATATATATTATCATATATTAAGATGTATAAAGTTATAAGTTATTATAGCTAGGTAATTATACTAGTATAATATAAGTATTTTACAAGTCATGTAATATACTAGATAAAAGATCAAAGATAAATAACAAAGAACCTATATTTAACTAGTTCAAGTTAAATATAAGAAAGGTTTAAACAAACTAAGAATTATTATATATAGTTTTTTTTATATAATAAGTTTATTAGTTTCACCAAGTATAAACCGGTGATTGTGTTAGCTTAAGTTCCATCATGGTTATTGGAGCTAGTGGGAGCTACACAAGAAAATCACAAAGTTTATAAGTGTGTCAATAAGACATAAGTTTTGGTCGAATCTAATAAGTCAAAACAAATGTTTAATTTCATTATTAGATATATGAAGAACTAGGTGTGTTAAACTAGGTTTATGTTTCAAGTTCATGAATCATAAAAGAATTAAAAGTTTAACATAAGATTTAAGGTTTTTCAAGTAAGATAAAACAAGTAAGTTTTATTCTAGATAAGGTTTTTCACAAAATCTAGTAAAACGTTTTGCCTCGTTTTAGGTATACATATAAGTCGCGCAAATTCTTGAAACTATAAGTTTTAAAGAATAGTTCTTAAGTTTTAAAAAGGTGTCTTGTAGAATTCCTAAATTCACAAGTCACACATTTTAAACAAGGATTAAGATTGGAATAAAGGTTTAAGTTTAGTTTTAAGACTTAAACAAACCCAAGAAAATCTTAGATCTAAGTACTATCCACCTAATGGAACACCTCACTTGTTAAACGATATTCATATTGTAAGGATAAAGAACCTTAGATATGGATTCAAATCATTGCAAGTGTTAGGGTGCGTAAGGTTCTGTGATAATCGGGAGTCCCGGCGTAGAGCATCGCACTGTCTTAGATGGTCTGATCTACTTTGGTGATAATCGGGAGTCCCGGCCCAAAAAGTACTTGAGTAGAATAAACATACTAGACTTTGTTACTAACTTAGAAATGTACAATTAGATTGTACAAGGATGTAATAAGTTATAAGTCTAAAGATTCTATGACCCCTAGGAATCGTGTCAAGTCTTGATATGATTGGTAAGGATGTTACGTACCAGAAATAGCATGTCTCGTCGGGAAGTGCCCAAACCTTGCGACGAGAATGTGATATATGGATCCTAGGCCTAAAATATTAATTATGGGTTTATAATATATTTTAGAGAATGTTTATTGATGATTACTAATTAAACTGGGTTTGATTTGTCGATGGCAGCAACAAATGCAATCACGACGACAAGTACCAACAATCTCTCACTTCGCTCAATCCTCGAAAAGGACAAGTTGAATGGGTCAAACTTTCTCGACTGGGAGCGCAATCTTCGTATTGTGCTCAGGCATGAGAGAAAGTGGTATGTCTTGGAGATAGCAGTACCAAATACCCCTGCTGTTAATGCCAGAGCTGAAACGAGGCAAGCTTATGATAAGCATGTCAGTGACGCACTAGATGTGAGCTGTCTGATGCTCGCCACTATGAGTCCTGAGTTACAAGCGGGACTTATGGATGTGCCTGCATTTGAGATGATCCAGCAACTTAGGGATTCATTTCAAGAGCAAGCTCGCACTGAGAGGTTTGACATCAATCGAGCCTTCAACTCTTGCAAGATGGTTAAAGGAACACCGGTGAGTGCCCACGTCATGAAAATGAAGGGACACATGGATCTCCTCGCCAGAATTGGTCACCCCATACCGTTGCAAATGGCAACAAATACTATACTCAACTCGTTGTCTGATGACTACAAGTCTTTTGTGGTCAACTACAACATGCATAATATGGAGAAATCCATTGCTGAGCTACATTCCATGCTCAAGACAGCTGAGTTGAGTTTGGGGGCCCAATCTAAGGACGTTCTCATGATCGGTAATGGCGGTGGCGGTGGGAAGAAGAGAAAAGGGCATGGTGGTAAAGGAAAGGGTAAAACCTATCCTAATCAAGGAGTGCCAAATGGTAAAGGTGTCAAACAAAAGGTCAAGAAGGTTAAGCCTAACACTGCGAGGACCGAGAACCGGTGCTTCAAGTGTGGTGAGGATGGGCATTGGAAAAGGAACTGTCCAAAGGGTGCAAGTGGTAGTGGAGGAAACGCAAGTTCCTCAGGTAACACAACCACACTTCTTAATCACTTTAAGATACTTGTAAAGTACGTTACGAGTAATCTAACTTTTGCAATCGTTTATTGCAGGAGGAGATGAAAAGTGATGACGACCAGCATGAGATGGTGATGATCCCACGAGCACCAAGTTTTATAATTTAGTATTTTGTGGATTCGTTTTAAACAATTTTACTTTATTGTTTGGATAATTTTATTTTTGTTAAAACAAGTTTATTTTGGTTTTAATTAATTTTGAATCCATGGTTGAATTATATTGTGTGCATGTGTGATAATTACACTAGTCAAGGTTTATGACTAGATTGTGAGTCAATTTTTGATTTACTTATATTTCATGTTTATATATATATATTTGTTTGATTGTTGTATAAATAATATCTTGATAGCTCAAGGTATTTAGATGCTAGTAATTAAAAAGTTTTTCTAATGAAAGTATTTAAGAGTTTTATGGAAGCATAAGGTTCAAGAGTTATTGAACTTAGTTAAAACATCTTAAGTAATAGTCATTACTTTTGATAGAAAGTTTTAAAGTATTAGTATTAATATAGTTTGATTGTATTGGATATAATCAAGATGGACTTTAAGAGTATTATCACAAGTCTTTTATACTTGTAGTAAAGGATTTAATGAAGTCATAATTCCCTAATAGGAATAATTGGATATTCGTATAATCCAAGCAAAATGACTTAGACATTAAATAAACTCTTAAAAGAGACAAACTATATTAAAAGTATTTAAGAATTAAAAGGTATTATTTCAAGTCTTTTATACTTGTAATAAATACAATACTTAATCAAGTCATAATTCCCTAATAGGAATAATGGATATTTGACAAATCCAAGTGATGACTTTGGCATTAAATAAAGTTCTTAATGAATACTAATGTATTTAAGAATTGGAAGTATCGTTTCAAGTGTTTTATACTTGTTAGATACAGTAATCAATAAAGATCATAATTCCCTAAACATGAATGTTGGATATTCGCAAATCCAAAGGATGATCTTAATTATTGATAGAATTCTTAAAAAGATTAAACTACAAGTTATTGACTAGGTCAAAGTAGTTTAAGAGATGCTTAAATTCCATAAAAGTAAGTGGGAGCTAAAACTAACGTAATTCATTAAAGATGTTAATGAATTCAGTAAGTTAGTAAGACATTAACAACAAGGTTTTACCATGTCGTTAGCCAAAGAGTTAAGAGAAATAATAAATGATCGTTAATTAGATTATTGCAAACCTAATAGCGTGATCACAAGTCTTGTGATTAATTATTGCATATCTAATAGGTTGTTAACCCTTCAGTGGATAACATAGTCATTTAAGGAAATTTCTTTAACTAGTAAGAATATCTACAAATCAAGTAACTAAAAGAGGCTTTAGTTACAAGGATGATTTTATGAATTCAAGAAACTAAGGAGTTATATTCCAATCCTCCTATGTTTACCGAATTGCATAAAAGACAAGACTAGAATATGTTCTAGATTGTTGCAAGAACAATATCTAGCAAAGGCAAAAGTAATAGTATTCCTAAATACTCGTCTTATGTCTTTAGTTTAATAGAAATGATTGGTTTAAGTGATAAAGTTACAATTAAGGTTGTAAGAATCATTAAGTAATCAGCACGAACAAAAGGAATAAGTAATGATCCAGTAATAATTCAGTATCTATGTCCAGTGAGGAACAATACTTGAGTTAGTATCATTTTTATTCAGACTTTGTATGTTTTACATTATCCATGAATAAAAGTCTTTTATTCAAAAAGGTATAAATCCGTGACTACTCGTCTTGGTGGGAACCTTGATGGGACGTTAACGTCATCGCGGTATTTGGTGGTAGATTCGAAGTTCTTCGAAGATAGCTACACAAGTTTTGTGTAAACCAAATATCGGTGATATTCTGTTGGAGCTCAACGAATATTGGATTGACCACCGTGACAATACTTCGTGGTTGAAAAGTTCAAAAGTATTGTTCACTAGGATTGTCCTTAAGCCTGAGGTATTTGGTTTAGGATACAATGACTAATGTGCTTTGGTTCAACTTAGACAATTCTGAAATATGTTTGTCATACTAGGACTGAGTTACAGTCAGTATTGTAACTGACTAAGATCAAATCCCTTGATCTTAGTCATTTCCTTAGTTTAGTCCTTCGGTTACTCCTTTGCCCATTATGTAAGATCTCTATATTGTTATAAATAGAGATCATCTTGCAAAGGAGAATTCACCAATTTACTTTACACGATAACATCTTTGTAATTGATAAGTTGTATTGCTTTTCCGCAGCATACCACACTCAGTGGAATTACACATTTGACTCTAATACTGTGTTTATCACTTTAATTGTCTTAAGTATAATTATAACATCAATTATATAAGTAATCCAGGGTTGTTGTGACCTAACAACTGGTATCAGAGCAGGCTAAATAAATCTTTATTTAGTCGATCTATTACCCTGGCAGCCATTCCCTATATCTATCCCTCAAACACTAAAAAATACAAAATGTCTACAATCATTGCACCTGTTATGTCTGGAAAGGGAGTGCCCATCTTTGATGGAAAAGACTTCCATCAATGGAAGCTTAAGGCTCAGTGGTATCTTGAATCTATTCATCATGAGATGCTCACTGTGCTGAATGATGGTCCTATCATTCCACAAACCGTGGAACCCGTTGCTGCTACTGATGATGCTCCTGAGAGCACAAGAACAGTTCCTAAACTGAAACACACATGGACTGATATTGATCGTCAGTTATACAGTTTAGACTCCAGAGCAAAGGGGGTGATTGGTAATGCTGTTACCAAAGAAATACTCAATGCAATTATGAAATTGCCAACAGCAAAGGCTATGTGGGATAGCCTGTCAGTTACCTATGAAGGCACACCAAAGGTGAAGCTGCAGAGGAAAAGCAACATGAGGAGGATGTATGAAAACGTCTTCTCAAATCCAAATGAAGACATCACTACTCTCTATAACAGGTTCAACACTGTTATCCATGATTTAATAAGTGTTGGCATTGTGAAGGAGGAAGGAGAGGTTGTTCAAAAGCTCTTGGATAGTCTTCCTCAATAGTTTCTTGATATGACAAATTCTGTCAATGCTGCTAACAACATTGAGTCATACACTCTTCAAACCTTGTATGGCCTGATGTTGAATCATGAAGAGAATAATGCTGCAAGACTGATCAACTGGAAGAAAACTAACAAGTCTTCCACTGGCATGACTCTAGTTGTGCAACAGGCATATACTGTGACTGAGCCTGAAGAACCAGAAGTTGATCTTGCTGATGCTGAGGCAGAAGAGCTTGAAACTCAAATGGCTCTTATGTCTATGAAGCTGGATCAGTTGAAAAAGAAGAGGCTTGGTGTTAGCTCTTCCAATACTGACCCAAGATCAGGTCTTTGCTATAGGTGTGGAAAGCCTGGACACATTGCTGCTAATTGTCATACTAAGTCAACTGAAACTGATCAGAATGACAAGATTGAATACCGAGCTAAACGGTATAGAGACAAGTATGTCAAGCTAAAGAACTGGAGCAAGGGCAAAACTGCAGCAAGGAATGGAGTTCCTCATCAAGCACTTTACTCTGCAGCTTGGATGGATGAAGAGCTTAGTGATGATGAGGAAGAGGTTGAAAACAAAGCCTTTATGGCTTTCACTGAAGATGATTTGAAGAGCTCCTTTCAAAAGGATATCAAAGAAGCTGAGAGGATGAGTGTTCATACTGATTGGGATTCCACTCAGTTGTACAAGGGTGACAGAAAATGGTACTTAGATAGTGGCTGCTCAAGACACATGACTGGCAGTATGGAAGACCTTCTAAACTATACACCAGAGAAGGGTCCTTCAGTCAAGTTTGGGGATGATTCAATTGGAAAAACAAGAGGGTATGGTGTAATCAAGGCAGGCAACATAACTTTCAAAAGAGTTGCCTATGTAGAGGGTCTCAAACACAATCTGCTCAGTATCAGTCAGATGTGTGATGATGACAATGAAGCACGTTTCAGGAAGGTTGCAGGAATCATCTACAATGATAAAGGGCAACCTGTACTCATTGCTAGAAGAGAAAAAGATGTCTATGTAGTCAACCTATCTGAAATAGACCCTACTATTCGAGTTTGCCTGCTTTCTAAAGTCAAACCAGAACTGCATTGGTTGTGGCACAAGAAGCTCTCTCATACAAATTTCAGAAATATAAATGAGCTCAGTATGAAGAAACTGGTGAGAGGGTTGCCCACTATTACTTATTCAAAAGATAAGTTATGCTCAGCATGTGAAATGGGCAAGCAGAAGAAGAGTTCATTCAAATCAAAGGTCAATCATTCCATTAATGAACCTCTTACAATGATACATATGGATCTTTTTGGCCCCATCAGCACACCATCATTGGCCAAAAAGATCTATACCTTAGTCTTGGTTGATGAATTCTCAAGATATACTTGGGTCATCTTTCTCAAAACTAAATCCGATGCAACAACAGAAATCATTGCCTTTATCAAAAGAGAAGAACTACAAAAAGGCAACAAGGTCAAGCAACTAAGAAGTGACCATGGTACTGAGTTTAAGAACTCAGTATTAGCAGAATTCTGTGAAGAAAAAGGAATCGTTCAAAACTTCTCTGCAGCATACACACCACAACAAAATGGTGTTGTAGAAAGAAAGAATAGAACATTAATTGAAGTTGCAAGAACTTTGTTATGCCATGCTGGACTGGCACTGAGCTTCTGGGCAGAAGCTGTCAACTGTGCAAATTTTACTCAGAACAGAGCTACAATAGTCCAGAGACATCAAAAGACTCCTTATGAGTTGTACAATGGCAAGGTTCCTAATGTGGAGTTCTTCCACATCTTTGGGAGTAAATGTTTTGTACTCAGTACTAAACAAAATCTCAACAAATTTGCTCCCAAAGCAAATGAAGCTGTGTTCATGGGCTATTCTCCACACTCTAAAGCCTTCAGAGTGTATATCATCTCAACTAAGATGATTGTAGAATCCATTCATGTCACGTTTGATGAAGATCAGAATGAGCATTCTACCTCAGCAAAAGAAGACATTAGTGGCATAGAAATTCTATGCAATCCAGAAAACTCAATTGCTGAACAGCCCAAGTCTCACCCATACTATGTTGAACATGGTATGAGTGACACTGATCAAGAAAGAACTCAGTCTAACTCTAATGCATCAAATTCTGAGGTTCCCATATCTGAGAACCCCAATACTGAGTTCCCAATACTTGATCTGAACAACTCCACCTATGAAGAAGGTGAATCCTCCAGTACATTTCAAGAATCTGAAGGGTTTCACATGACACTGATCGACCACTTGGGTCAACCTCCTAGTATGCTTGGTTCGAACCATGACTGACCAAGAACATGAACTTGTTCTTGGCCGGTTAAAACCAACTAGCTGATTTAATCCCTAAATTCGGAACTGAGTTTAAACCTAATCCTTAAACCCTAAAGGATTGGGATGTTGGAGAACTAGTTTAGGTTAACAAGAAAGAAACCTTGTTCGAAGAACTCGAACACACACATACTTGTGTGTTCGTCGACTACTACCAAGAACCCTAGGGTTCTTGGTTCGACTTCGAACAAGAGGAGAGGAAGAAGGAGTTTTCCATGAATCATACCTTAGGTTAATGCTTAAGATAAGTCCACTGATGATGAACTTTACGAACGATCCTCTAGATGATCACTTGCAACGAACTTGGATATTCAAGACTTGAAGAACACGAAGAACGAACGAAGAACACGAAGAACACAAGACTTGTGTTCTTGGTGTTTCAGCCGAGATTGAGAGGAGAGGGGGCAAGGAATTCGTGAGGTGTTGTATGGGGTTTTAGGGTTACCCTAAGCCTCTTATTTATATACAAATAAGTTACGCTTAGAACCCTTCTAATTTAATTAATATTAGAACTTTAATTAAACTTCCTTTTAACAATTCCATCCCTTATAGTTTAACTAGTTTATTATTATTGCAGTTAACTATTAAATGTATAGTATTAACATACTATAATTTCGGTACCCATATCCCACGAAATTATACACTTGTATTTATACTTTTAATAGTCAATTATATAATAACCTTTATAACAAGTCTAGCCTTGTTGCGAATAACCACACCTTCTTCATCCATTTTATTTCTAAATACCCATTTTGTACCAATTATAGTCTTTCCAGCTGGTGGGGGCACCAGCTGCCATACCTTGTTGACCTCATATTGGTTAATTTCTTCCTGCGTCGCTTGAATCCAGCTTGAGTCTTCTAAAGCACCTTTAATATTTTTCGGTTCTTCAGTTGCTAAGAAACAAGACCATAAGCAGAGATTGCATGATGCTTTACTTCTCGTGACAACTCCTTGCTGTGGATATCCAATGATTAGATCAATTGGATGTTCTGAGGTCCACTTTGATTGAGGAGCAGCTGTAGAAGAGGAAGATTCAGCAGAATTAGATCCTTGTTGAGCGGATGATTGCTCAGCAGGATGAATTACTTCATTTTGAATGGATCTTCTTGAAGTATGAAGAGGTGGCTTTGAGATAGCCTTTGATGATGCACTAGCTGTTGGAATTTCTTGTTGAACAGCTGCAATATCTACAAGATATGTAGGAGCATCATGGAACATCTCATCTGATTCATTTATGGGAGCATCAAAGAGGTTTAAAGCATCCGAGAATGCTTCAGCTGTATCATCAGGAGATGGTTCAGCTGATCTCTGAAATGCATCAGATGAGTCAGCAGAGGTGGGGTTCAAGGCCTTTGAGTGTTCTTCAAAAGTAACATTTATGGACTCTTCCAACGTTTGTCTTCTTTTGTTGAAAACTCTATATGCCTTGGATGAAGTGGAATATCCCAAGAAAATGGCTTCATCAGCTTTAGGGTCAAATTTACTTAGCTGATCTCGTGTGTTTAACACAAAACACACACATCCAAAGACATGAAAGAAACCGATGAAGGGTTTCCTTTGACGAAAAATCTCATAAGAAGTCTTCTTGTGTCTCTTCACGTAGAGAGACCTATTTTGAGTAAAACAAGTTGTGTTAACAACTTCTGCCCAAAATTGCTTAGGCATGTTTGACTCAGCAAGCATTGTTCTTGCAGCTTCTATTAGGATTCTGTTTCTTCTTTCAGCAACACCATTTTGTTGAGGTGTTCTAGCAGCTGAGAAGTTTTGGGAGATCCCAACATCTGAACAGAAGTCTTCTAAAGTCTTGTTCCTGAATTCAGTACCGTTGTCTGATCTTAGCATCTTGACTCTAGACCCATTTAGAAGTTCCATCCTTTTGATGAACTTGATAATCTCTTCAGCTGCATCACTTTTGTGACGAAGAAATATTACCCAAGTATATCGTGAATATTCATCAACGATAACAAGTGTATACTTCTTTCCACCTAGACTTTCAGTACTCATAGGGCCAAAGAGGTCCATATGGAGCATGTGAAGGCAGCTGTCGATGGAAAAACATTGCTTCGATTTGAAGGAGCTTTTATGTTGTTTGCCTTGCTCACAAGTTGAGCAAAGCTTATCCTTTTCATACTTGATTTGTGGCAGACCATTCACCATCTGACCTCGAGCCAGCTTCGAAATATTTTTGAAGTTTAGGTGAGATAGCCGTTTGTGCCACAACCAGTTCAGCTCTTCAGTAGAATGAGAGAATAGACAAACTTCTTGATTTTGAGGATTCATGTCAAGTGTATAGACATTCTTGGTTCTTGAAGCAACCAATACTACCTTTCCACTTTTATCCGTCACCGTTCCTCTGTATTCATTAAAGTTCACTGAGAACTTTGCATCACAAAGTTGGCTAATGCTGATTAGATTATGTTTCAGCCCATTCACATAACCAACTCTTGTGATTTTTACGGATCCATTGGAAATGGTTCCATAACCTTCAGTTGAGCCTCTACCATTATCACCAAAAATTACTGAGGGACCAGCACAAACTTCAAATTCTTCCAGCAGGGATTTGTATCCAGTCATGTGTCTCGAGCAACCGCTGTCTAAGTACCAGACATGTTTGCTTTCATCACCCTGCACATAAATTAAAAGAGTTAGTTCTTTTTGGGAACCCACACTTCGGTGGGTCCTTGTGACTTCCCGCTGGAACTCACGGGGTTGACTTTTCAATAGGCTCACATGCTGAAGTCGGGGATGGTCTCAAGCATGTGCTGTCACACTCACTTGCCATATGCCCACGATCTCCACACTTATAACATTTTTTGTTTCTTTGCAGTGGAGTGGAAGGTGAGGCAATGGGTTCGGGAACTGGACCCAAAATCCCTTTCATTTTCTGATTATCAGAGATAACCAGAGTTTGAACGAGTGATGTCAGCTTGCTGACCTTTCCTTTCAGCCGTCTGACAGACACAACTGAAAAAGGACTTGGAGTGTTTTTAGGAACACTCTTACCTTTGTTCTTTGCAGCTCGAGTACGAACTCCAACTGGCTCACCCTTGGAGGGTGTAAGAACAGTTTTCTTTCCTGTTGTTCTGCTAGTCTTCTGCTGAGGTCTAACAGAAGATGCAGCAAGTGCTGAACCCAAGATAGATTTTCTTGGTTCAACGATTACTACAGTAGGTGTCCTAACAACCATGGAAGAGGAGTCAACTGATGACTCTTCACCAGTTGCTACAGAAGGATCTTCTGAGGACATCTTAGTAGCAAAGGTTTTGGTAGACCTAACAAAGGAACCAAAAACCAACACTTCGGCTGGCACAGAAGCATCAGCTGACGATAGGGGTGAGCAGAAAAAACGGATAACCGGAATTGGAACCGGAACCGCTTTGGAACCGCCGGTTCCGGTTCCTAAAATTATGGAACCGCCCTAATAGGTTCCGGTTCCGGTTCTCAAAATTTAGGAACCGGTAACCGGTGGATAACCGGAACCGGTAATTATTCGGTCTATTTTTGTTAAAATATTATATATATGATAAATTTAATGTCAAAATTTAACAATATGAGAAACTTTGTGTAACTTTTAATGAGTTTAGTCATTAATCAGTATAAATATAGTGTTCTAACGATAAAATATATAGACAATCATAGGTTTAAGTGTTTGGAGTTTATGATTATTCAAAGATTAGTTGATAAAATGACAAAAAATGATTAATATTTAAGCTTTACATCTAATTTTAATTTTACGATTTTAGAAACAGGATAACCGGAACCGGAACCGGAAGGAACCGGAGGTTCCGGTTCCGAAAATTGAGGAACCGGTACAAGAGGTTCCGGTTCCGGTTCCGGTCGGAACCGGTGGGTACCCGGCTATGCTCACCCCTAGCTGACGAGTAGTACAGATCATCTGTACTGCTGTCAGGTACAGCGGCTGCAGCAAGGAAGTCTCCTCCTAGTACAGCTTGTACTTGACTAGGGATTTGTGAGTTAACACATTCACTCACGCGTTTGGATGAACGAGACCATGATTCACAAATCTTTTTAATTGCTTCAAGTTCTTTAACTTTTTCACTTAGATCGTGCTGAAGAACTGAGTTTATAAGTTTTGTTTAAGAAAGATCTTCTTTTAATATTTTGTGGTCAATTAAACGTTCTTTTAAAAATGAATTTTCACGTATAATAGCACTATGTTTATCCAAACATTCACCTTTCAGCTGATCGATGAAGTGCAAGTCACAAATAATAGAATCAACAATGTCTTTAGCTTTAGTAGCCTCAACAGAAATTAGAGAGGTTACCTTTTTATGAACAATGTTGACCCATTTATAAGAACTAGCATCATCAGCTGTAATACTTTCATCATCATCAGCACGAGCCATCAAACACATTGTGGCCATTTGTTCATCATCATCAGATGAGATGTCACCTGAGTCAGCCCAGTCATGAGTTTCATCTACGAGACCCTTGTCAGCAGATTTGCCTTCAAGTGCCTTCTTTTCTTCCAGAATCTTTTTGGTGAAGGCTTGTAGCTTTTTGTATTTTTCTTCAATGGACTCACTAGTTGAAGATGATGAACTTGCTTTCTTCTGCTTGCAGTCGTTAGCATAACGTCCCTTCTTGTTACAGTTGTAGCAAGTTATCTCAGAGATGTCAGGTGTACTCCTAGAGGGTCTGGAAGGTACAGTTGATGAGATAGATCTGCTACTTGAGCCTCTAGCTGAGGAGCCAGACTTGTTTTTAAAGAATTTTCTATTTTTAACAAGTAAGGCAAGCTCAGTTATAAGGGCATCGTTGTCTTCGTCTTCATCGACTTCTTCGATGCTGACTTCAGGCATGTTGAACAGACCAACAGCTGAAGTGTTGTCAGCTTCATCATCTGATGGAGGATATTCGATTCTGCTGGGCTTGTTTAGAGAAACAAGAGCAGTCGAAGATCCAGAGGGACTCACTTTAGAGTCCTTTGGAGGTTGAAATTTTTTGAGTACGGTTCTCTCATGGCTTAGAAACATACCATAGAGAGAAGAGAGAGTATAGTCTTTCAAAGTATGAGATATACTCATGCAAGTTATGATGGTAGCCCATTTAGAAGGTAAGGCTTCCATAAACTTACACATTTTGGACATATCGTCCTTATCAACCCCATGAGACTTCAGCTCGTTTAACAGAATGTTATAACGATTGAAAGTTTGAGCTATAGTCTCACTTGGCTTGGCTTTAAACAGTTCATAATCATGTATGAGCATGTTTTTGTTGTGTTCACGCACAACTGATGTGCCTTCATAAACTTCAGCCAGCCTCTCCCACATTTCTTTAACTGAGTCACAAAATTGAATATTGTGATACAGTTCATCACCAACTGCTTGAAAAAGCATATCTATACCCTTGTTCTCAAGATGAACAAGACGTTTTTCAGCGTCTGTCCATTGAGCCTCAGACTTCACTACATAGTGTTCTGGTATTTCAGAAGTACCAGGGATGAGGGTTTTGGGTACATATTTTCCTATCGCGGTGTTATCTTGAAGTTTTGGGTGATAGGTAACCATGTGGGACAACATACAAGTTTTCCACATAGGATAGTTGGTTTGAGTGATTTTAGGAGGTTTTCCAGATGATGGAAGATCTGATGATGTAGGTTCAGCCATAACAGATGCTCAAAATTGATGGAAAACAATTTTGACACTTGCTCTGATACCAGTTGTTGGATCCCAACAACACTAACGTGTTGCGTTAAGATTGATTTACGAAGATAAGATAATGAACAACAAGATTTCAATGATTAAGAGTTTATTAAAACAACTTAATACAGTACAAAGTTTGCGGAAATAGATAGTACACACTAACTAAAACTCTATACTTGAAATGACACTTTAAATCGCTCAAAACTAGAAGACTATGCAAGGAGAGTTATATCAGCTGATACTAACAGTTGATATCAATGTCCTAGTAATAACTATGGAGGAGTTAATACTTAGACAAATAACTGACTCTCAGAGAGTGTTCTTGTGCTATGAATGCTCAAAAGGTGTGTGTAAATGCAAGCATTTACGTCTCTATATATAGCCCAAGATCCATGTTCCTTTGCCCACAAGTTTGACGACGTGTAAACATTTTATTCATCGATGTGGACTTGTCCATGGAACATTAAATGCTCTTGCATAAGTTATTGTCCCAAGTGTACTTTGTGTCAACTACTTCCGGTACCCTTTCTGACGCACAGTGAAAGGTGTACTACATAAGTACAGAAATAGTTGACTTTCCCTTTACATGCTTGAAGGGACAAACGATGATGATGTACTGACATTATCTTCTATTCCAAAATAGAAGATCCTCATCGTTTTCTTCTTCTTTGAGCGGGAACTGGAAATGTTCAAAGTGTCAAGAACATTTCCTTTAAGTCTTCATCTGCAGCAGGTACTATCAGCTGATTCCACAATCAGCTGAATAGTCTTCTTCTTGTCTTTGTCCTTTGGTCATAGACTTCGAATGAGCTCTCGTGAATAGCTGCTGATTTGACTTGGTTTCCTAAAGCTAAGTACGTACTCAGCTGAAGGTTTATTGTATATACTTGCTTCAGCTGAGATACATACTTCAACTGATATTTATTCTTCTTAGCTATCGATCATCAAATCTTATTTACTTAGTTTTGGGACTAACAATTAGGTTGTTCAATAAGGTTCTCTATAAACGAAGGCAAGAACCAAAAATCACCAACGTCAGAGGCCCCAAAACATCATCCAGCTCTCCACCTGAAGTCATCATACATAGAGCTGGAGGGGTCTTCATTCCTTAAAGGGTTCCTCTGAACAAGATCAGCACTCAATTCAACTATGATGAATGGAATGAGATGGTAGCAGCTGCCAAATCTGCAAGACCATCGCTTACTATAACAGATTAGGAAAATGAGATAAGAGTCGCAATCATTTCCTTCAAGGCTCTATGCGACAAAATCAGGAGACAATCTCCTGACTTTGCATATCGCATTCCAGCTGAATTGTGCGAGTCTCAAGCTGCTGCTGTCAGAGATCCTGCTAGTGAAAGCTCCACAGCAAGAGGGGAGAAACGTAAGTCAGTTCTCCCCGAGCCCTTTGCTGAACCCAGAACACTTGATATTGAGTCTTCAATAATATTTTCAAAATGACCAAGACTCGATATCACAAGAGCCATCCCCATGAGAGTAAACTTTGTCCCTGGGCTGATTGTCAAAGAACCCATCTATGGCTTTTGCTATCTGGAAAACAAGGTGCCTTGCTTTCAACGAGCTGATGAGTTAGATCTATGCGATGTTGATCAGCTTATGATCTATCACAAGCTGCTGAGTCCCTCCACCGAAGAGGGAAGAGAAATGAAGAAATTAATTGACTCAGCCATCAGCTCACTATATCACAGTGTCGTTGGGGAAGCAATGCCTAAGACATTGTAATTTTGTTTTTGATTTTCCTTGTATTTTATCAGCTTCATATTAATAGAAAATCAAAATTTTGTAATATACTTGTAAAAATTGTAAAATGACAAACATATACAAAAGAACCGAAAGTGTCAAAGCACATAAGCATTCAGCTGATCCAAACAGCTGAATCATTACAGGTTCATACTTATACAGCTATTCGATTGCATCAAATAGGGGGAGATTGTTAGTCCCTAGACTAAGTAAATAAGATTTGATGATCAATAGCTAAGAAGAATAAATCAGCTGAAGTATGTACTTAGCTGAAGTACAAGTATATTCATAATCCTTCAGCTGAGTACGTACTTAGCTCTAGGAAACAAGTCAAATCAGCAGCTATATAAGAGTGTTCATTCGAAGTTTATGGCCAAAGGACAAAGACTAGAAGAAGACCACTCAGCTGATAGTGGAATCAGCTAATGGTACTTGCTGCAGATAATGACTTAGAGGAAAATGTTCTTGACACTTTGAACATTTTCCCTTCCCGCTCAAAGAAGAAGAAAACGATGAAGATCTTCTATTTTGGAATAGAAGATAACATGTCAGTACTTCATCGTTTGTCCCTCCAAGCATGTAAAGAGAATGTCAACTACTTTTTTACTATCATAGTACACCTTTTTACTGTACGTCAGAAAAGGTAGCAAAAGGAGTTGACACAAAGTACAATTGGGACTATAACATATGCAAGAGCATTAAATGTTTCTGTGGACAAGTCTACATCGACGAATGATATGTTTACACGTCGATTAACTTGTGGAAAAGGAACATGGATCTTGGGCTATATATAGAGACCTAAATGCTTGCATTTACACACACCTATTAACATTCATAGCACAAGAACATTCTCTGGGAGTTTGTTATTGTCTGGTATTAACTCTCTCATAGTTATTACTAAGACATTTAATATCAGCTGTTTGTATCAGTTGATATAACCCTCCTTGCATTGTCTTCAAGTGTCACTTCAAGTATAGAGTTTTAGTTAGTGTGTACTATCTATTTCCGCAAACTTTGTACTGTATTAAGTTGTTTTAATAAACTCTTAATCATTGAAAACTTGTGTGTTCTTTATCTTATCGTCTTTACTTGTCATAACGCAACACATTAGTGTTGTTGGGATCCAACACACAAGACCAGACACTTTCGTTATACGGATTCAATTCTCGAATCAGATAACTAAAGTTAACTGGTGGTTTACACTCTGCTCAAGGGAATAAAGTTCTGGAGTATTTTCAGCAGCGTGTAATCTTGTTGGGTGCACACTGAAATCGATCGTCTAAGTCCTCAATTTATATCATTGGGAAACGTAGAGCCAAAAGAATCATCGATCGATTCCACGTGTGAGAATTCCGTTGGTGCAGAGGATTTACCATAGGACGCGCACGACTAACGGAATTCTGACAGTACTTTCTGTCGTCTTGTGATCGCTGATATCTTCTAGAAGATTTGCAAGATATTCCCATAATCAGCAATGCACAAACTTGTGCTTTACTTGTGTCTTTCTGTGACGCTGAAACTTTGGGCCTATGTACTCTTTTGGCCGCCATGGGATTTCGGATACTCATGCTTCTTCAGATGGCGTTCAGCTTCAGCGACGTTCACTAAGAGTTTTGCTTAGAGAAGTATTTGTTTGATGGTTCAGCGTTTTGTCCAATGCGCTGAACCTGTTACATTATCTGATATGTTAACCAGTATCTGATTCCGCACGGGGAACTGATCGTTGTTTCAGATAGTGATCAGATAATGTAACTGGGTAACTGAAATCCGAACTGATCAGATTCAATTACCCACAATCTGAGGAACTAATCCTCAGATTGTCTTCTAACTATTTGTCTTTTTGTCTTCATTAAATTTCTTCAATGGGGATGCTTTTTAGCGACCCAACATAATTGGAATCATCTAAAATGACAAATTTACCCTTATTGATGGTAGTGGTTGGTGGTGATGGGTGGTTGTGGACTGTGGTGGCAGTGGGTGGCAATGGTGGTGGTGGCGGCGGTGGGTGGTGTTGGCGATGGGTGATGGTGGTTATGGCGGTGGGAGGTGGTGGTGGCCATAGGTGGTGGCGGTGGCCATATGATGTGGCGGTGGGTGGTGGTGGTTGGTGGTGGTGGTGGTAGTGGCGGTGGGTGGTGGAGGTGGTGGTGGTGGTGGGTGGTGGTGGATGATGGTGGTTATGGTGGTGAGTATAAAAGGGTATAAAGGTAAAAGAACATTCTATCAAACCTTGGAATTCAATTTCATTAACATTTGGATGGAATTGAGATTCCTTCATTTGGTGAAATGTTTCCATTATTTAGGAATCCAATTCTATTCATTTTTTTGAAACAAACACTGAAATGTGGTGGAATTAGATTTCAATTCCCTCAAATTTCATTACATTTAAGCGAACCAAACATCCCATGGTGATTTAAGTATGGATGACTCCTCAGTCTTTAACTTGTAACTCCTTATCTATATTAGTGCTTAAAATGAATAATTAAATAAACAATAAATATAAATTATCATTCGTAAATTAAGTGCGGGGCGAGCTATAAACGAAGCGGACCGCTGTATTGATCTACACCTGACCCTTTTAGTAAAAGGATTACATGGTCGTTAACGGGTAAGCGAATCAAAACCAAGGTTCTAAAAAGTGCGCCATGACGGTGACAAGGCGTCGCCAAAGCGCATCGTCGACGTTACGAAATAGACCATGATTGTTGTGTAAGGCGTGGCATAAGATAAGACGTGATAAAACGCGCCTTATAACGAGTTTTTTTGAACCTGAAAAAGATAATTGAATTTTTTTTAGAAAAATATTACATATATAATTATATATAACATTTTTTGTGAACTTTATATGAATTATCACATAAATCAATAAATCTATCTTTTTTTTTTTGTGAACTTGATATACATATAATTATAAATTATATAAAAAAATCTATCGCCTTAAGTCACGCCTTAAAATACGTCATGTCTAGATGTGGCTCGCAATGACTTGAGACTTGATGATGCCGCTAGACCGCGCCTTACTTTTTTTAAGACCTTGATCAAAACTAATACTTCCTCCGATTCAAAATAAGTGACATACTTGGAGTGATTCAGAATAAGTGACACACTTTCAAAAAGTACTTTATTTGCAAAAAAATAGTATGACACACACTCACTAACTATTTATTTTAACAAAGTGAAATTACTCATTACCCTTAAAATACGTCATGTCTCGCTGTGCCACGCCACGTCTTGAGACTTGATGATGCCGCCAGACCATGCCTTACGTTTTTAGGAATTTGATTAAAACTAACACTTCCTCCGATTCAAGATAAGTGACATAATTTTTTTTTTTTTGGGCGATTCAAAATAAGTGACACACTTTCAAAAATTATTTTATTTAACAAAAGATAATAGAGCCCACACTCACTAACTATCTACTTTAATAAAATAAAATGACTTATTTACCCTTAGTTTTTACTTTTAGATATCATTAATTATATTTTATTTAAAAAGTGTGGAACTCATTCTTTATTAACCGTCTAATTAATATAATTTAATAATTATTATAATCTTTTGAAAAAAAAGGTAAAACTTAAAATGAGTTATTTATTTTGAATCGGAAGAATTATAATTCTTGCGGATCAGAGTAAAAAAATCCGGGTCCATTGCCCGCTGGTGACCAGTAAAGAAACCTTCCAGCTCGTGACCATCTCTTTACTCTATCACAGCTATCGACATTCTGGTAACCTGCAAAAAACGTAAACCTTCAATCGAAACCATAAGCTTAAATCGGACGAATCTGCATAGAAAGCTCAATCGAAGCCCAAACATTCAATCGCACCATCTCTCTACTCCACCGACATTCTGCCATCTCTCTAACCTGCGATCACATAAGCACACACATAATACATGGAATTCGGGGTCGATTGCGAGCCACCACTGTGACCAAATCGATTTCGAGCAACCACGATTACAGAATTGATTTCGAGCCACCACAATTACAAAACATTTCAAATCAGAACCTAAAATTAGAATCAAATCAGAAATATAGACTGTAATCAGTGTGTGTTCGGAGATAAAGATGGATCTTCGAGGAATGAGGCGGTGCTGCGAGAATGGTAGCCGGCGCTGGTGGTGTCACCAAGGAGACGAACGGCATGTCGGCATTGCCCTTATTCCTCAAGATGAAAACAGGGAAACTGATAGCACAATAGAGTCTGCAACTCTGCTAGTCTTCACATGCATTGATTAAATAAAATTGGTTCAACATCGGAAACAATTGCGTGATTACATCTTCCAAGAGACGAGATCAATAGATGCCTACAGACGATGGAGATGTGAATCAAGTTAACTTAGCAAAAATGAAAACCTAATTACTGAAATCTGCAGGAACATACAATCTGGAGATGCATCCTGTTGTCTAGATCAAGTGGTACATTATACTAAACCCTCAGCTATGCGTTTATAAGTTTTGAATTTGAAGTTTTTAATTACACTGGTAATCTTCTTATAGTGAGTGTCAAAAATTTATCGGTTTTGAACCCATCGAATTTGTGTCAAACAAAGGATTGATTTAGCCTTTATAAAACTGTCAAACAAAAGATTGCATATATTCTGAATATTTAGAAAAATATATATATAATTATTGAGGAGGAGGGAATATGATTATTTAATTGGGAATCAGTACCAATCTGGTGCCCTGCCCCATGCCTTGAAGCTACCAACTATGGATTAGAAAACGAAATAACATTAATTTATTGTTCATCATAAGTCATTCTGACTATTTTTGTTTACTTGTTGTTTTTTATTATTTGTTCTACAACAACAATCTCATAAAGGGCATACAAACGTACTTAAAAGTTAAGAATCATGCTTTCTGCAAGCATGCATATTACCATTTCAGAAATCAGAACTATGGAAATTGATTGAATAACCAAGTAACCAACTATCAGGTTTCTGAATTTTTCAATGATGAACATTGCACCCCTTTATGTGATTGTGATGTAGGGTTGGTGAAATGCGTAATTTGTGTTTTGATCATATTTGTTGACTGTTAATAAATGGTTTAATCTCCATTAAAAAACTCTTCAATTAAGTTATTAATGCGTAAAGAGTGATGCAATACCTTAGCAACACATGCATGATTTTGTAAATAAAATACATAAAATATGTATGTATATATATACACGTTGGTCTGAATACAAAGTAGATAGCTCAACAAAGCCATTTAATATGGCTCAATTAGTTGGTTCTGAAGAAATAGAATCTCTAAGATTCGAGTTATCAGAAATAGGAAGAAGTTTAAGATCATCTTTCCGTCGTTTAAGTTTGCATTCTAATAACGAGGAGAAAGATGAGAATCTTCTAGAAGAGTGGGCAGCAATCGACAGATTACCAACATTTGAACGGTTGAGATCATCTTTGTTCGATGAAGAAAACGGTAAAAAAGTTGTTGATGTTACAAAGCTGCTTGCTCCTGAACGACACATGTTTATTGAGAAGCTTATCAAACACATTGAGAATATAAGAATCTTCAGTTATTGCAGAAACTTAGAAAACGAACTGACAGGTAAATATAAATCTTTTTTTTCGTTTCTTTTTTTTTTTTACATTTGTTTTTCATTTAATCTATTTTTGTAGAGTTGGTGTAAAATTGCCCTGTGTGGAGGTGAGATATAAGAATCTTCGTGTGGAAGCCGAGTGTGAAGTAGTTCACGGAAAGCCTCTCCCAACTCTTTGGAATTCATTGCAAAGTTTGCTCTCGGTGAGTATCTAAATGTGACCATTAATTTACTATGCCTGCACTTTAAGTCTTAAACAAAAGAATCTAAAATGATATAGTACTGTTAAAAATGTGAACTTTTTTTTTTTTTACTTTTTGTTTCTAACAGGGTCTTGTCATGATACCTGGTTTAAAGTCTAAACGTGCTAAGATAACCATCATAAACGATGTTAGTGGTGTCATTAAGCCAGGAAGGTAGGAATATAACCTCAATCTCTCAAATATTCTGCTATTTAGAATCCTAATAAGTTGAAATTTTGCAGTTACATAGTTTATTCGATTTTTGATTTGTTAATAAGCTACACAACTCTTTATCAAATAATTTCTTTTTAAAATATATTTTTCAGGATAACTCTGCTTCTTGGTCCTCCAGGATGTGGGAAAACCACATTGTTGAAAGCGCTTTCTGGGAACCTAAGCAAATCTCTCAAGGTTTTCAACTTTCATTTTGCCTGATTTTGTAACCATATTATTATAACCGTGTGACCATATCTTGTTTTCTTGTTCCTCAATTATTAAAACAGATTAATGGTGAAGTTTCATACAACGGATACAAACTAGAAGAATTTGTACCACATAAAACTTCAGCATATATTAGCCAAAATGATTTGCATATACCCATGATGACTGTGAGGGAAACAATTGATTTCTCTGCTCGTTGTCAGGGTATTGGAAGCCGTGCAGGTATGTCAGATTTCTTACTTCATTTCAAAAATTAAATAATTTTATAAAGGTCAAATATTAATATTTGATGGTTTGAGAACTAAATGTTAACTGTTTTCTTCTTCTCAAGAGATTATGATGGAGGTTAACAAGAGGGAGAAAGAAGCAGGGATCATTCCAGATCCAGATATAGATACTTTTATGAAGGTAACATATTTACACACACACACACACGTTGTTTGTATATTTCTGGATTCATTCTTCTAGTTAACCATGTGTAATTTTTACAGGCAATTTCCATAGAGGGACAAAAGAAAACTCTTCAAACAAACTACATCCTGAAGGTAATTCTTTTATCTAATGTGACCTTTTATACGATTTTCATGTTTCGGTAAGAAAAAAATATTAATTTTCCACCATATATTAACATGTTACTTTAGATTCTTGGACTTGATATATGTGCTGATACAATGTTTGGAGATCCCATGAGGAGAGGAATATCTGGTGGTCAAAAGAAAAGATTGACTACAGGTAAGTTAATAACTTCATTTCATTAATTAATATATATATATATAGAATCTAACTTTTAAGTTTGTTGCAGGGGAGATGATTGTGGGTCCCACAAAAGCTTTATTCATGGATGAAATTTCAAATGGATTAGATAGCTCCACAACGTATCAGATAATATCTTGTCTTCAGCAGTTGGCCCATATAACAGATGCTTCTGTACTCATTTGACTTCTTCAGCCATCACCAGAAGCATTTGACCTTTTTGATGACATCATGTTGATGTCAGAAGGCATGATTGTGTATCATGGGGCCCGCAGTAATTTTCTAGAGTATTTTGAACATCTTGGTTTTAAATGTCCCGAGAGAAAAGGTGTAGCTGACTTCCTCCTACAGGTAATGCAACCATTTCCTTAAAGGCCAAAATGCATTTTGGTACCCTGAACTTGGCTGACTTGGTCTTTTACTACCCTGAACTATTAAAGGTGCAGTATGGTACCTGAACTTGACAAAATGGTCGATTTAGTACCTTAACTCACTAATTTGACATTGTTTTCTCACGAGATTTGCTTCTAATATCAATGTATTAAGATGAACGTGATTTTTTATTCCGTGAAAAGTCCTAATGAAAGTAAGTCAAGCGAAAAAATGTGATCAAATTAATGAGTCAGGGTACTAAATTGACCATTTTGTCAAGTTCAGGGTACCATGTTGCACCTTTAATAGTCCAGGGTAGTAGAGGACCTAGTTAGCCAAGTTCAGGGGTACTAAAATGCATTTTGGCCTTCCTTAAAATGAGTAAATTACATAAATTGTCCATGTGGTTTGTGTGAAATTACGGATATTGTCCCTCTAGTTTTTTTATTAAACGCTAGTCCTTAGTTTTGAAACTTGTAACATCAACAGTCGATACAACTTACATAATTTTTCTTAAAAATTTTTCAGGTTGTATCAAAAAAAGATCAAGCAACCTACTGGAGCCGAACTGATGAAGCGTATAATCATGTTTCAGCACAAACCTTAGCCATGAGATTTAAGGAATCTAATTATGGAAAAGAATTAAATGAGAAAATATCCAAACCCTTCACAAGATCACAAAACCATGAAAAAGCTATATCCTTTGATGTGTATTCTCTTACTAAATTGGCTCTTTTTAGGGCTTGCATGTCTAGAGAAATTCTTCTCATGAAAAGTAATTCTTTTGTCTACATCTTCAAAACGGTCCAGGTACTTTGACTTTATCATAACCTAATAAAATGTAGGCCAAAATGCATTTAGTACCCTGAACTTGGCTAATTGGGTCCTCTACTACCCTGAACTATTAAAGGTGCGGAACTTGACAAAAATGGTCGATTTAGTACCCTGACTCACTAATTTAATCACATTTTCTCATGAGATTTGCTTATAATATCAATATATTGAGATGAACGTATATTTTTAATTCGTTAAAAGCTCCAATGAAAGTAAGTCAAGCATTTTGGCCTAAAATGTATATAATCCCTTATTATCATAACCTAATAAAAGGTGTAATAATGTGTGATTACTTGTTTATGTGCCAGCTCATCATAATTGCAGTAATCACAATGACTGTATTTTTGCGAACTCGAATTGAAGTCGATATAAACGATGCGAATTATTATCTCGGTTCACTTTTTTATGCACTTTTAATTCTTCTAGCTGATGGGTTCCCAGAAGCAGCTATGACAGTTGCAAGACTTTCAGTTTTTTATAAACAAAGAGATATGTACTTCTATCCAGCTTGGGCTTATGCAATTCCTACATCAATTCTTAAAATTCCATTATCAATTTTAGAAGCCACTATTTGGACATGTCTCACTTATTATGTTATTGGATACAGCCCTGAACCAGAAAGGTGAACAAACTAACATTTTATAAACTATTATAACTTTCTCTCAATCTTGTAATAAATTATTGGCCAAAATGCATTTTAGTACCTTGATCAACTTGGCTGATTAGGTCCTCTACTACTCTGAACTGTTAAAGGTGCAACATGGTACTCTGAACTTGACAAAATTATCGATTTAGTACCCTAACTCACTACTTTAGTCCTGGTTTATACGTGATTTGCTTCTAATATCAATCTATTGTGATAAACCATGAACATATATTTTTTAGTCCGTCAAAAGCTCCAACGAAAGTAAGTCATGTAAGAAAACGCAGTCAAATCAATGAGTCAGGGTACTAAACAGACCATTTTGTCAAGTTCAGGGTACCATGTTGCACTTTTAATAGTTCAAGGTAGTAGAGGACCTAGTCAGCCAAGTTCAGGGTACTAAAATGCATTTTGGCCTAAATTATTTCATTTTATAAACTGTTACAACCTTGATTATAGGTTTTTTCGCCAGCTAGTGCTATTTTTTGCTACACACTTCATGTCAGTATCCTTGTTTCGATTCTTGGCCTCGGTTTTTCAAACCTTGGTTGCTTCTACGACTGCTGGAAGTGTATCAATAATGTTTTTAATGTCGTTTGGTGGCTTCATTATACCACACAGTAAGTTTTATTTATTTATTTATTTATTTTGTTTGATTTATGATCTTGTAAAGACTTACATATCTAACTAAGGGTTTGATACGAACCGAACAATAATACTGAAATTGAACTAATAAACTTAATGAAATAACAGCTCTGATACCAATTTGATACGAACCGAAGATTCAACAGGAAGATAAATGCAAAGTAACGATAATTGAATGCTTTTACTGATAAAAAGACAATAATAAAAAGACAATAATGAACTTCTCCATGAACGATCAACTAGAGGGGGGTGGCCGGCCCTTATAAAGATACCGAACCAAGAAACCCTAATCCTAAAAGGAAACCAAATAATAATAATATCCTAATATAATAATACTTAAATAATAATAATAATATCCTAATATAATAGGATCGTATCATTACTTCGCCCCCGAAAAACACCTTGTCCTCAAGGTGTGGCTTCAAGCGATTCCCGGATCCCATGTTTTGACTTGTAATACCATGTTTTGTAGACCAAAGTAATACCACAAAACAGGCACAAAAGATTGTTGACCCAAGCGAGTTGAAAACGAAGCAAAAGAATACCCAGCTTTCCGAACGGGTATGGGGAAACCGTGCGAGCCGAATCGAAATTCAGGACCACTCGTGTAAGCAACGGAGGAAGAAATCTTCGGCTGATGTTGTGGTTGTACGGTTGACAGTGGTCGTGGGTGCGTCAAAGTGGCGTATTGGGATGGTGGAAGTGGTTGAGTATGGTGGGGTGGCGGTATGGTGGCTGCTTCCGTGACAGCCAATGGCGGCAGTATTTTGGCGGATGCAGTCACAACCGGTGGCGCCCGTACGGTGGAAGTTGCAGTGACAGCCGGCGGCGGCAATATGGTGGCGGATGCAATGACAGTTGGCGGTGGCAGAATGATGGCGGTTGCAGTGAAAGCCGGTTGTAGGGTTTTCAACAATTGCTAGATTTCAGCAAACTGTTTATCAGTATTGGCTTTATTTTTTTCAATCGTTTCTTGCAACATATTCAAACGATATGTTGTCTCTGCTTGTCTGGCAGCCTGCTCAACCTTGTATTGTTCTAGCCTTGCCTCCAAATCCATTATCTTCATCATCGTAGATCAAGAATTCTAACAGGTGGCAGGATTAGTGCTCTAATACCAATTTGATACGAACCGAACAATAATACTGAAATTGAACTAATAAACTTAATGAAATAACAGCTCTGGTACCAATTTGATACGAACCGAAGATTCAACAGGAAGATAAATGCAAAGTAACAATAATTGAATGCTTTTACTGATAAAAAGACAATAATAAAAAGACAATAATGAACTTCTCCATGAACGATCAACTAGAGGGGGGTGGCCGGCCCTTATAAAGATACCGAACCAAGAAACCCTAATCCTAAAAGGAAACCAAATAATAATAATATCCTAATATAATAATACTTAAATAATAATAATAATATCCTAATATAATAGGATCGTATCAGGGTTATGTTCCAGCTTCAATGCCAGGTTGGTTAAAGTGGGGATTTTGGGTTTGTCCACTATCATATGGTGAAATAGGGCTTGCAGTAAATGAGCTTCTTTCTCCCAGATGGAACAAGGTAACTCACTAATCATAAGCTTATGACAATACATGCATACATATATACATATATATGTATACGTGTGTGTGTATATTTGTCAGTGATATGTTATTCATTTTTTATTTTTTTTAATTTTTCCAAGCCAAGAACGTCTTCAAACACAACCATAGGGATACAAACGCTTCAAAGTCGTGGGTTAGACTTTGAAGGATATTATTACTGGATATCAGTTGCTGCCTTGTTAGGTTTTGCACTATTCAACATAGGCTTCATCTTGGCTTTAAGCTACTTGAAGGGTAAATTGGTCATTTTAATATCACATGGCGTAAAATGGCATATATGTTATCAGTATTAAATATTAATCACGCTATTTAATACTTCAGCTCCTGGAACTCGTGCCATTATTTCAAAGGAAAAGTTATCTGAAGGTGAAGGATCCAAACACCACAATCACAAGGATAAAACACATGAAAATTCTAATAATATTGTCTCAGAGCCTAATGAAGGTCAGGATACCTTCTTTTTAACCATTAATTTGCATTATTTAGTAAGTGTGTTATGTAACAGGAAAATTGGTGTTACCATATGAACCACTAACTATTACCTTTCAAGATCTACACTACTACGTTGAGCCCCCACCGGTAGAAATTATATTATTAATTATAAATATTGGAAATGATATTTATTATTTTCTCGTTTGATGTTAGGAAATGAGAGAGCATGGTTTCACTGGAAAAAGGCTTCAATTACTGTGTGATATCACGGGTGCATTTAGACCGGGTGTTCTGACAGCATTGATGGGTGTCAGTGGTGCTGGCAAAACAACACTTCTTGATGTTCTTGCTGGCAGGAAAACAAGTGGCATTGTTGAAGGAGTGATTAAAATAGGCGGTTATCCTAAAGTACAAGATACTTTTGCTAGGATTTCAGGTTACTGTGAGCAGACATATGTCCACTCTCCCCAAATTACAGTTGAAGAATCAGTCATATTTTCTGCTTGGCTCCGTCTCAATCCTGAAATTGATTCAAAAACTAAATACGTATGCAAAATTTAATAACTACTTACACAGACATTTTTTAATGTTTATCCAACTTTTTTAAACAGAGATTTATTGAAGAAATCCTGGAAACAGTTGAGTTGTATGCTATAAAAGACGCGTTGGTTGGAATTCAGGGTGTTAGTGGTTTATCAACAGAGCAACGTAAGCGGCTCACAATTGCTGTAGAAGTTGTTGCAAATCCTTCCATAATTTTCATGGATGAACCGACAACGGGCCTGGATGCCAGATCAGCAGCCATTGTCATGCGGGCTGTGAAGAATATTGTTGATACAGGTAGAACAATTGTTTGCACCATTCATCAACCAAGCATCGACATATTTGAAGCTTTTGATGAGGTAAAAACAAGATACATTAAATCATTAATTACTCGAATAAACATTACAAGTCTGACATAAAAAACGACAAGCAGTTAATCCTATTGAAAAATGGCGGACGAATGATTTATTGCGGGCCATTGGGTCACAATTCAAATAGGGTGATCGAATACTTTGAGGTTAGTTTACCTCTAAAAATATTTTATTATATATATTTTTTAATAATAATATATCTTATAATAAAAATTTGCATGATGAAACAGAGTATCTCTGGAGTACCAAAGATTAGAGACAACTATAATCCAGCAACATGGATGTTAGAGGTGACTTCATCATCAATGGAAGCTGAACTTGGAGTTGATTTTGGACAAATCTATTCTAATTCAACGTTGTATGAGTAAGTTTTAACTTAATATCGTAGACCAAATAAAACCATTAATTATAACTAATTATTTTTTATTATATTAGGAGTAATAAAGAGGTTGTAAACACATTAAGTAAACCACCTTCTGGTTCAAAAGATTTGTACTTTCCAACACGTTTCCCACAAAACGGTTGGAGTCAGTTCAAAGCCTGCTTATGGAAACAACATTTGTCATATTGGAGAAGTCCTTCATACAACTTAATGCGTTCCCTACATATGCTTATTGCATCATTTATTTTTGGGCTACTCTTTTGGGACCAAGGGAGGAAAATGTAAGTATTTCTTTTCTCATAAATCTGATAATAATATAATATTATAATAATGATGAAATTTGTTATGACAGAGATAACCAGCAGAATTTATTCACTGTTCTTGGTTCCATGTTTTCTGCTGTAACATTTTGTGGAATAAACAACTCCTCTTCAGTTATACCTTATGTTTCCATGGAGCGAACTGTTTTGTATCGCGAAAGATTCTCTGGAATGTATGCATCATTGGCTTATGCTTTTGCACAGGTCTCATTAATTAATTAAATCATTCTTTTCTACTTGTTACATATTACTTATATCATTTTAATAAATTAAGAAATTTTATTGTAGGTGACAATCGAGTTCCCGTATCTCTTTGCTCAATCACTTGTATTCATTTGCATCACGTATCCTATGATTGGGTATTATTGGTCACTTTACAAGATTTTCTGGTACTTTTATACATTCTTGTGCACGTTGATGTACTTCACCTATTTTGGTATGCTGCTTGTTTCACTCACACCAAGCTTACCGGTAGCTGCAATTCTACAGTCTGCATTTTACACAATCTTTAACTTGTTTGCTGGATTTTTAATTCCTAAACCGGTAAGCCAATGTTGATTATAAATATGGTGGAATTTTAACTTTTTTTTTTTATTTAATATTTTTGATTTGTTGCAGAAAATTCCTGGTTGGTGGAGATGGTTGTACTATCTGACTCCTACTTCATGGTCGCTAAATGCAATGCTTACATCTCAGTTTAGTGATGTGAAGAAGGAGATTTTGGTTTTTGGGGAAATCAAATCTGTTGAAGATTTCTTAAGAGATTATTTCGGGTACCATCATGACCAATTACCGCTTGCTTTTGTTATTCTTGCATTATATCCCATCGTTCTTGTTTCTTTATTTGCATTTTGTATAGCAAAAATCAACTTTCAGAGAAGGTAAAAAATTTTGAAGTCAAACCTTTTCGTGTCGTATGTTTTCAGAAATAAGTATGTGAATCTATATTGTAACAAAGTAATTGTTGAAATGTGTATTACGGAGTATATTCTAGTATTTGAGTTGACAATTATAAAACATGCACACACAAAGTACCACCAAATGGAGAAAAATCACAAGAGATAAAAATTTATGACAAAAATCATGAAATAAAAAAGTTCAGAGACAAAATCATAGAAATTCGAAATAATTATAATTTCTTTAATATACTCTTATATATATATATATATATATATATATATATATATATATATATATATATATATACGTAATGATATGAATATGATGCGTAGTGTTGCAAACTCGTTGCGAAGGAAGAACACATACTACTCGTTTAACACAATGTAACTTTTAGTAAGGAGGGAATATGATTATTTGATTAGGGATCATTAGCTATGTGATGCCTTGATGCTACAAACATTAGAAAACAAGATTACATTAATTTATGGGTAGTTGGTATACAAATTGGCATGTTACAAACATATTATTTAAATTGGGCAATTATTACAGAATTTAATAAGAATCTATTTGAAAAATCTTATGCTTAGATGGTCGCCCAAGTTGTATCAAAACCCAAATGAAGAGAACATGGTGTTCTTGGAGGCAGGTAAACATACTTAAACTACAGAATCTGCGTGTAACCAACTATGGGGTTTGGATTGTTTAATGATGACAATATCATGACATACGGACGTGTAATGAGTAGTTTGTGTTTCGATCCTAAATTTGGTGACTATATTTTTTATGTTATTTTTTTCTCTAAATGAGATAATAACTAATTATATTTATTTATGGCGTGCATGCATTAGAATATTAGATGCAGGAAAAATCATGTTCACATATATCGATAGTTTTACTTTGAATCTTGTTAACTCTAGCCTTTTTTAATAAATTTCCGTTTTTCTCTCTGTCTGACTTAAGTAAGAAGCAAGCAATACATTATTTTTGGGTTTTATAATGACAGGATAGATGATATTTATTCCTATTATTTGATCATATTTCTAGTTCTATCAATTTTTTAGGATGACATATGTATTCCATTAATTCTTTCATTCAGTATTATCCCTTGATTTTAACATACGTTTTCATCTAATGGGTAGGACCAAATAGTAGGACTAAATACCATTATTCTAATGATAGCCTTTAGAGCTTAGGCCTGTCTTTAAGTATATAGAAAAGTATACATTAATTTGTGGGGGAGTAAATCCTATAATTTAGAGATTGATATATAAATTTCTTATGCATGTCTAATGATAATCTTTAAGGTTATTATTATCAAAAGTCATTATTTTTTAGTTCTGAACTTTTAATTTATTTTTTTTAATTTTCAACTTTTGCTCCGTCTGCTACATTTGAATAAGCAAATTACACTTTGCCCCCCTCCCTTCTATTTCATTTTGGTCAGCAGTATGATATGATGCATTATATGTGAATAATATATTTTCATATATATTCTTTATTCTTTATGATGTTACACAAGGAATCTGGTGCTATCGTGGGGCCAATGCCTTTTGTTACAGAGCTAAACAATTACATTATGATTTGGAAATCTACGTATAATTATTAAAAGAAAGTCCACCCTCTGGTTTTCTGAAGATTTGGTATAAAAATGTAAATTACAGTTTAAAATAATAAATTATGCTCTACTCATCCGTGATGACAATTGACCATATAGTCGGTACTCTCTCTCTCACACACACACACACACACACATACACAAACTCTGTTTCTATTATCACTTATTACAGTTGTTTCAAACTAATAAAATGTTTAATCTCCATTAAATAACTCTTTTTAAAGTGAATAATGCGTAATGCATGATGCAATACCTTATCAGCATATGAAGGAACAAACCTCCCTCATATATATATGTATATTAATTGGTCTGAATAAAAGTACAAAGATCTAGAAAGCCATTTAATATGGCTCAGTTAGTTGGTTCTGAAGAAATAGAATCTCTAAGATTCGAGTTATCAGAAATAGGAAGAAGTTTAAGATCATCTTTCCGTCGTCTAAATTTGCATTCAAATAACGAGGAGAAAGATGAGAATCTTCTAGAAGAGTGGGCAGCAATCGACAGATTACCAACATTTGAACGGTTGAGATCATCTTTGTTCGATGAAGAAAATGGTAAAAAAGTTGTTGATGTTACAAAGCTTCTTGCTCCTGAACGACACATGTTTATTGAGAAGCTTATCAAACACATTGAAAATGATAATCTTCAGTTATTGCAAAAACTTAGAAAACGAACCGACAGGTAACATATATTTTTTTCCCCAATAATTAGTACTAAACATACACAATTTATTTATTTTCTAATTTTTTACATATTTGTTCAATATATTTTGTTAGAGTTGGTGTGAAATTGCCATCTGTGGAGGTGCGATATAACAATCTTCGCGTGGAAGCCGAGTGTGAAGTAGTTCACGGAAAGCCTCTCCCAACTCTTTGGAATTCCTTGCAAAGTTTGTTTTCGGTAAGTACCTAAATAAGATCATTAATCTGCTTTTTATGCACGCGATATAATAATATTAGATCTCTAATTTTTTTTATTTTTTGTTTTTAATTCTCTAATAGGGGATTATCGTGATACCTGGTTTAAAGTCTAAACGGGCTAAGATAACCATCATCAAAAACGTTAGTGGTGTCATTAAGCCAGGAAGGTTGGAATATAACTTCAAATTCTCTTAACATTTTGTAATTTAGAATTTAATAAGTTAAAATTTTGTTTAAATATATTTTTCAGGATAACTCTGCTTCTTGGTCCTCCAGGATGTGGGAAAACCACATTGTTAAAAGCACTTTCTGGGAACCTAAGCAAATCTCTCAAGGTTTTTAACTTCCATTTTGGCTAATTCCATAACCATATTATATCAACGCAAACATACTAATGGTTGTTCATTAATTAAAACAGATTAGTGGTGAAATTTCTTACAATGGGTACAAACTAGAAGAATTTGTGCCACATAAAACCTCTGCATATATAAGCCAAGATGATTTGCATATTCCTGAGATGACTGTGAGGGAAACTGTTGATTTCTCAGCCCGTTGTCAGGGTACAGGAAGTCGTGCAGGTTTGTCGAATTGATTGCTTACTTCATGTACAAAAATTAAATATTTTTTGTACAAAAATTTAATATTTTTATGATGGTTTGAGAACTGAATGTTAATTGTTTTCTTATTCTCAAGAGATTATGATGGAGGTTAACAAGAGGGAGAAAGAAGCAGGGATCATTCCAGATCCAGATATAGATACTTTTATGAAGGTAACATATTCATATAAATGTATTTTTTCTTATATTTCTGGATTAATATTATTTATTAAGCCTGAAATTACGCCTTCCATCAGGGAATGGGGCAGTTGAATTTGGGATGCAAATTTAACCCGCGGGTATGGGTACCTGCGGGTACCCGAGTCTTACGGGGCGGGTATTACCCGTCTAAATGGGTAACGGGTCGGGATGGATTTAAATTTCATACCCGAGAGCGGGTACGGGTTTTATAATACCCGCATCATTTATACCCGACCCGAATACATATATATATATATATATATATATATATATATATATATATATATATATATATATATATATATATATATATATATATATATATATATATATATATATATTAATATATATATATTAATGTGTCATTATTTAATACAGATTTAGCCCACTAATCACTACTCAAACTTAGCCCAACTCTTAATATCTCATTAGCCCAATTTAATAATGGTTAAAATATGGCTCGTCTCCCGTTAGTCCATTACGTATTGAACAAAATAAGCCAAAACGAACTAAGAGTATTACATGTTTTAGCTATTTTGATTAATTTTTTTATTGAACGGGTACCCGTCGGGTTACCCGTACCCGGCGGGGATTTTTCTACCCGAACCCGACGGGTATTTGACCGGGTACGGGGGCAGGTATGGGTAAGAGAATAGCGGGTCGGGTACGAGTTTTGCAGTACCCGCTACTACCCGTACCCGTTTGCATCTCTAAGTTGAATCATCTTTAACTATTCTTCAAGTCATGACTAATATTATAATTTGGTATAAGTAATGAAGTGATATTGTTAGGTCTAATGTCGCAATTTTGTACTTAGGAGTTGTTTTGGGAAAACTTATTTAAGTGAGTTATTAACTTATAAGCTTATAAATTTAAGTTCATTTACGCTTAAATAAGCGTATAAGCTAATAAACTTGTGAAATAAGATTTCTCAAACAACCCCTTAAGTCTGTGTTAGTTTTGATAATTATAGTAATTCTACTTACTCGATATGGGCTAGTTTGGTAATTTAGTGGATAGGTGCGCAACGGGTAAAAAGATGACGAAAAAATTGGACTAGTTTTGTAGTTTTTCTATTTGTATAATTGGTTACTTTAACATTATTACTTTTTTGAAATAGACTAGTTTGGTATTTAGTGATCAAATTAGATTCAAAAACTTACTATTAGCATGTCGGAACATTATTGATCAGTATAATTACCAAATGGGCCATCGGTTACTTCGTGAGCCCAAACCTCCTACCACCTAACTTTTTAGCAGATACTGATTTTGGTCTAAATTTTCAATTATAACCTTATTATAGTAATTTGCAATACCAATCCTTTTAATTTACTATGGTTTACAAATTGACTTATATTGGATGGTGATTCGTATATCATCTGAATTTGTTATACACTACTAAAAACAAACTAATAAATCAAAATTATCAAGCCTTATAGCCCAGTGGTATTAGTGTAAAGGTGTAACGTGTTGCTCATGACCTATTGATCATGAGTTTAAATCTCGTTATGAACAAATTGGAGTAAATTATGTGCTGATAAAAAAAATATCAAAATTAGAACCAATTTAAATAAAAATTCCATTTAATTTAAATTATATGAACCATGTGTAATCTTTGCAGGCAATTTCCATTGAGGGACAAAAGACAACTCTTCAAACAAATTACATCCTGAAGGTAATACTTTCATCTAATGTGAGCTTGTACGTTTTCGAATTTCGATAACCAAAAACAATTATCAATTTTCCACCATTTTTCTGTTACTTTAGATTCTTGGACTTGATATATGTGCCGATACAATGTTTGGAGATGCCATGAGGAGAGGAATCTCTGGTGGTCAAAAGAAAAGATTGACTACAGGTAAATAACTACATATCATTATATAACTACACTTTCAAATGCTACCTTATTGCACATAGAATCTAACTTCTAAGGTTGTTGGATGCAGGGGAAATGATTGTGGGTCCCACAAAAGCTTTATTTATGGATGAAATATCAAATGGATTAGATAGCTCCACTACATATCAAATAATCACTTGTCTTCAGCAGTTGGCTCATATAACAGATGCTTCTGTACTCATTTCACTTCTTCAACCATCACCAGAAGCATTTGACCTTTTTGATGACATCATGCTGATGGCAGAAGGTATGATTGTGTATCATGGGGCCCGCAGTAATGTTCTAGAGTATTTTGAGGATCTTGGCTTTAAATGTCCCGAAAGAAAAGGTGTAGCTGACTTCCTCCAAGAGGTAATGCAATCATATCTACACAAAAAGAGTTAATTACATAAATCGTCCTATGATTTGTAAGAAACTAATTTGGATTTCGTCCGTCAAGTATTATTATTACATGTATATAGTCCTTAATTTTGAAACTTGTAACATTAATGGTTCAAAAGCCTTAATGGTCTTTTTGCTTTAGGCATTGTTGGTGTCACAAGTTTCAAAATTAGGAACTACCGTGTAATAAATAAACTAAAGGGACGAAATCCATAATTAATTCACACGAACGGACCACCTCACGATTTATGTAATTAACTATTGAGGTTAATTACTTTAAAGTTGATTTATTTTCCTAAAATAAGTACTCTTGTTCTCAGGCTGTGTCAAAAAAAGATCAAGCAACCTACTGGTGCCGAACTGAACAAGCATATAATTATGTGTCCGTTCAAACCTTAGCAATGAGATTTAAGGAATCTAAATTTGGAAAAGAAGTAAATGAGGAAATATCCAAACCCTTCACCAGATCACAAAACCACGAGAAAACTATATCATTCGAAGTGTACTCTCTTTCTAAAAAGGCTCTTTTTAGAGCTTGCATGTCTAGAGAACTTCTTCTCATGAAAAGGAATTCGTTCGTCTACATATTCAAAACAGCCCAAGTACTTAAAATCTCTTTATTATTATTGTTATGTATTACCTAACAAAATGTGTAACAATTAATCTGGGATTACTTGTTTGTGTGCAGCTCATCATAGTTGCAGTAATCACAATGACTGTTTTCTTGAGAACTCGATTGAAAGTTGATATAAACGATGCGAATTATTATCTTGGTTCACTTTTTTACGCACTAGTAATTCTTCTAGTTGATGGATTCCCAGAATCAGCAATGACAGTTGCAAGACTTTCGGTTTTTTATAAACAGAGAGATATGTACTTCTATCCTGCTTGGTCTTATGCAATTCCTGCATCCATTCTTAAAATTCCATTATCAATTTTAGAAGCCACTATTTGGACATGTTTAACTTATTATGTTATTGGATACAGCCCTGAACCAGAAAGGTGAACAAAAAAACATCTTAAAAAATTCTTGTAATTTTTTAATGAATTATTTCATCTTAATGTTACAATGTGATTAATAGGTTTTTCAAGCAGTTGATGTTATTTTTTGCTGCGCACTTCACGTCGGTATCCTTGTTTCGGTTCATGGCATCGGTTTTTCAAACTGTGGTTGCTTCTACGACTGCAGGGAGTATATCAATATTGTTTTTAATGTCGTTTGGCGGATTCATTATACCACATAGTAAGTTTTATTTATTTATTTATTTATTTTATGGTTGTAACTAAGAGTTTGGAACTTGTTGTAGGTTCAATGCCAGGTTGGTTAAAGTGGGGATTTTGGGCTTGTCCCTTGTCATACGGTGAAATAGGTCTTGCGGTTAATGAATTTCGTTCTCCCAGATGGAATAAGGTAAATCACTAAGCATACACTTATGAATATATATACATACAAATATATATGTAAGTATATTAATCAATGATATGTTACTCATTTCTTTTTTAATTTTTCCAAGCCGATAACGTCTACAAACACAACCATAGGGATACAAACGCTTCAAAGTCGTGGATTAGACTTTGAAGAATACTATTATTGGATATCACTTGGTGCCTTGTTAGGTTTTGCACTACTTTTCAACATAGGCTTCATCTTGGCTTTAAGCTACTTTAAGGGTAACCTGGTCTTTTTAATATCGCAAGTAGACTTTAAACATAGAAAATGAAACATGTTTTCATTATTAATCACGTTATTTAATACTTCAGCTCCGGGTACTCGTGCCATTATATCAAAGGAAAAGTTATCTGAAGGTGAAGGATCGAAAGACCATACTCACAATGATAAAACAACTGAAGATTCCAATAACGTTGATGCAGAGCCTTATGAAGGTTAGGAAAACAGGTGTTAATTGATTATTAGATATTTACTAATCATTGTATATTGCAGGAAAACTGGTTTTACCATTCGAACCACTAATGATTACCTTTCAAGATCTACAGTACTACGTTGAGCCCCCACCGGTAGAAAATAATTATCTTATTTATATATTATTATTATTATTTACAAATATTGGATTTTTATGTTTTTGTCATGTGATGTTAGGAAATGAGAGAGCATGGTTTCACTGGAAAACGACTTCAATTACTTGGTGATATCACGGGTGCATTTAGACCGGGTGTTCTGACAGCATTGATGGGTGTCAGTGGTGCTGGCAAAACAACACTTCTTGATGTTCTTGCAGGAAGGAAAACAAGTGGCAGTGTTGAAGGAGTGATTAAAATCGGGGGTTATCCTAAAGTGCAAGATACTTTTGCTAGGATTTCAGGTTACTGTGAGCAGACAGATGTCCACTCTCCCCAAATTACAGTTGAAGAATCAGTTATCTTTTCTGCTTGGCTCCGTCTCCATCCTGACATTGATTCAAAAACTAAATACGTACGTGAATATGTGATAATACGTCTTTGTGCAATATTTACAGAACTTTTATTTGCCTTAATATGTCTTGTTACAGAAATTCATAAAAGAAATCCTGGAAACAGTTGAGCTGTATGGTATAAAAGACGCGTTGGTTGGAATTCCGGGTGTTAGTGGTCTATCAACTGAGCAGCGTAAGCGGCTCACAATTGCTGTAGAAGTTGTTGCAAATCCCTCCATTATTTTCATGGATGAACCGACAACGGGCCTGGATGCCAGGTCAGCAGCCATTGTCATGAGGGCTGCGAAGAACATTGTTGATACAGGAAGAACAATTGTCTGTACCATTCATCAACCAAGCATCCACATATTTGAAGCTTTTGATGAGGTAAAAAGAAGATAGATTAATTTCTTTAATAAACATTATAATAATTGCAGTCTGACAAAAAATATCGTGTAGTTAATCCTATTGAAAAACGGTGGACGTATGATTTATTGCGGGCCGTTGGGTCGCAATTCAAATAAGGTCATCGAATACTTTGAGGTTAGTTTACCTCAAAAAGAATGTTTCTAATAAAATATAATATAGCTCATAATAAAAAAATTGCATGATAAAACAGAGCATCTCTGGAGTCCCAAAGATTAGAGACAACTATAATCCAGCAACATGGATGTTAGAGGTGACTTCATCATCAATGGAAGCTGAACTTGGAGTTGATTTTGGACAAATCTATTCTAATTCAACCTTGTACCAGTAAGTTACTCCTTCATCTTGCCGACAAAAAAATAAAAATAAAATTATAAATTATAATAATCATGATTAGTATTATTTAATTTTTTTATGATTTTATAGGACCAACAAAGAGCTTGTAAACAAATCAAGCAAACCAGCTCCGGGTTCAAAAGAGTTATATTTTCCTACACGGTTTCCACAAAACGGTTGGGCGCAATTCAAAGCCTGCTTATGGAAACAACATTTGTCATATTGGAGAAGTCCTTCATACAACTTGATGCGTTCCTTGCATATGGTTTTTGCATCATTTATTTTCGGGTTACTCTTTTGGGACCAAGGGAGGAAAATGTAAGTATTCCTTTTTTTTCTTTTTTTTTTATGAACGGTCAGTTAATAAGTTAGTGGTTCAAATCATGCAGTGATAACCAACAGAGTTTATTCACCGTTCTTGGTTCCATGTTTGCCGCTGTGCTATTTTGTGGAATAAATAACTCCTCTTCAGTTATACCATATGTTTCCATGGAGCGAACGGTTTTATATCGTGAAAGATTTTCTGGGATGTATGCATCATTGGCTTATGCTTTTGCACAGGTGCCATTAATTAAATCCTTCTTTTCTACTTGTTACATTATATCGTAAAAGACGCAAAATTGTGCATTGTCATAAACATAGAAATGTTATTGTAGGTGACAATCGAGTTCCCGTATCTCTTTGCTCAATCACTTGTATTCATTTGCATCACATATCCTATGATTGGATATTATTGGTCAGTTTACAAGGTTTTCTGGTACTTTTATACATTTTTGTGCACATTGATGTACTTCACCTATTCGGGTATGCTGCTTGTTTCATTGACACCAAGCTTTCCAGTAGCCGCAATTCTACAATCTTCATTTTACACACTATTTAACTTGTTTGCTGGATTTTTAATTCCTAAACCGGTAATAAAGTCATTATAAATATTTTTCATAACAATCTAAGGTGGAATTTATTTTATAATATTTTTTTTGGTTTGTTGCAGAAAATTCCTGGTTGGTGGAAATGGTTGTACTATCTGACTCCTACTTCATGGTCGCTAAATGCAATGCTTACATCTCAGTTTGGTGATGTGAAGAAGGAGATTTTGGTTTTTGGGGAAACTAAATCTGTTGAAGATTTCTTAAAAGATTATTTTGGGTACCATCAAGACCAGTTACCACTTGCTTTTGTTGTTCTTGGACTTTATCCCATCATTCTTGCTTCTTTGTTTGCATATTGTATAGCAAAACTCAACTTTCAGAGAAGGTAAAAGTTTAAAGTCAAACCTTTTTGTGTCATAAGTCCAGAGATAACTATGTGAATCTATATTGTAACACACACAGATTTTTTTTTAACTTGTGTATTATAATACAAGTATTTTAGTTGACATTTTATGAGTGTGTTATCTTACAAAAGGAGGTTAGGATTTCATAGAATTATCAAAAGAGAAGTTACAATACAATGAAGAAGGAAAACAATAAATAGAAAAGCTAACTAACTAATGAGCTAGATATAAGGCCCAACTAATAAACTCAATAAAACTAATATGCTAACAATGTAGTCATTGACATCTTTAATATTTGGATTAGAAGTGAATTGAGAAATTTATTGCAAGACTAGTGACATATCCGCTCAATTGGCTTTGGTTGACTTAACCACTTCGGTCAAATACATCAATTTGGAGGCTTTATGCACCAAAAGCTTCGAATGAATTTTATTAATTTACTTGATATTATATAGGGTAGGTGTATCACAGTATCACACAATATGCATCCACCACTTTCTTTTGCACCCATGCATTCAAAAGATGATTTTTGCTCTCCACTTATGATAGGAATGGGAATCGATTAATTTGACCATATGTATACCCTCAGTATATCTAGGGATGACAATTTATGAAACGACTTGAAACCTGACCTGAGACCGACACGTAAATAAATAAGTTAAGGTTGAGGCAATAAGTTTCGGCTCAGTTCTTGGTTGATGCAACTGACCCGTTTATTAAACGGTTGATGATAATGTAAATGCTCGACCCACCAACCCGATGAATTATCGTTTAGTTTAAAGATATATTTATGTTTGAGTAGTTTACAGATATATTTGAAAATATATATATCAGTGGGTTCAACATACACATTTAAAAATTCGATATGTTTGACTTATTTGACCTCTGACCCACTCAAACCGCTAACTGGCTTAATTAAACGGATTATATGGCTTAATAAACATCTCAGTTTCGGGTTGAATGTTTCCGGCCCGCCACCAATACACAAATCCGAACTCGTCGTGAATTTCAACCCTTGATATATTATATATCCGTAGACTAGATTAATTTGTATGCTTAAGTTGGCTAGTGGTCACAAGCACAGGTGGATTAACAGTAATCACTCGCAAAATACACAACATAGAAAAAATGTAAAATAAAATAACAAAAAAAGTAGATGCTTTTTGCTCTCCACTTATGATAGGATTGATAGGATTAGGACTTATTCATCCCCCACTATTTGTGTGCATAAAATAAAGAATAATCCTTCCATTATTTGAATTATACGTATCAATTTAACTTTATTTAGTTACCTTTAAAATCATGGGTTCAATTTTAAATTTAAAAAAAAAAAACAGATATTAGCAACATAAATATAAGATTAAGAGATTTTCTAACTCATGCCCTAAGGACATGAGATAAGAGGCATTTAATGAACTATAATTTCCTTAAACAATTGAAATTGCATTTAATGAATCTTATAAATTAGTAAAGAATGAACTTTATTAATGATTATTTATATATTTTTAGGAATATTCAAGATTATTTAATGTCTCTTATCTCATGCCCTTAGGGCATGAGTTAGCCAAACCCTAAGAGTAATTACCAAATAACAATATGCACTCAGAATTATTATGGTTAATTCTACGGGTCAGTTTGGTTCGTTAAGGCGAAAAGTCAAATCCGAAACCAAAAAGTTTGATTAATGAAAAGATCATTAAGTTTTAATGGTAAAGGTCATCAATTTCGACTCAGGTTATTAGAGTCTATGAACAATGTTTATGTTATGCTACATTTTGATTATTTTATGTTAGAGAAAGTAATTTACAAAGTAAAATCTTTTTGACCAACAGTAATAAACATGTTTAGCACCTTCAAATTCAATAAACAAATATATAATAAACAAAATGTTAAATTTACAAATTATAAGACCCGGTAACGTCATATGACGCAAAAATTACTTGATACTTTCTTTTCAATTTAAAAGATATTCTCTATATAAGGAACCCTCCGATTTTACGCTCGTAATGTATGTGACCTAATCAACGTCGTAGTTATTTTCAAACATGATCGAACTCGTGACCTCTAAAAAGTTATTTAGAAGCTCTTACTACTAAGTTACAATTAAAATTATATGATACCTTAAAGTATATTTTGTAGAGATTTCTCCAACTTTATAGTTGTATATCTTAAATAATGTTTAGAAAAGCTTGCGTTAAAATTAAATGTAATGATTACAATATTGCATAATTTTAAACGGGTATTAAGTTAATTGTAATGGTGGTAGAGTAGTAAAGGGTATTAAGTTAGGGTGCTGATTTTTATAGTATATTAAAGTAATTTTATATCAAAGGATAATCATGTCTTTATATGAGGAGTGAAATACAAATTATGATAAAAGAAAAGGAGTTACATAATTGTCATTTGATATGAAATTATTCGGTATGAATAAAAACTGCTCTCTAATAATCAGCTCCCTTAAGGTAGTTGTAATGGTGGTAGATTAGTAAAGTTGATATGACACTGATAATTAGGGTGGTAATTTCTGACCCGACCCAAACTTAATCTGAAACCTGGGTGGTAATTTCTGACCTGACCCAAAACTTAATCTGAAACCTACACGAAAATAAGTAGATTAGGATTGAGACAAACAAGTTTCTGGTCAGTTTTGAGTCGACTCAACTAACTCATTTATTAAACGAGTTAGGTTCGGGTTGCTATAATTTAAATGGTTGACCCACCAACCTATTAAATATTGAAACATGTTTAAAAATAGATATTTATACTTTAGTAGCTTATAAATATATTTGAAAATATATATACTTTAGTATATTAATTTTTGCATAAATATTTAAAAAGTGTATATGTTTGACTTGTTTGACTCATTCAAACCACTAACATGTTTAATTAAACAGGTTATGGATTGTGTTCATGTTGAAAGAAAGCATGTTCGAATTCAAATGCGTGACTCACTTATATAAACATGTCAGTTTCAGATTAAATGTTTCTAACCCGCCAAGCCTCGAATCCGAATTCACATGGGCGGACTTGGTTAGTGTCCACGGTGGCACGTGTCAGTTTCAGATTAAATGTTTCTAACCCGCCAAGCCTCGAATCCGAATTCACATGGGCGAACTTGGTTAGTGTCCACGGTGGCACGAGCCATTACTCAAATTTTTTCCCGTATGGTAAATTTTTAGAACTTTTTTGATATTATGTTGCTAATATATGATTAAAAAACTAACTAATAGCCAAAAGCAATCTTAAAAAAACTAAAGTATTAGCTAATAGTCCAAACCAAAAGTAAAACACAAAATCTAAATCAAATAAAAAAACCCGAAGTGTGTAGTTTGTGTTGTGATGACAAAGTCCAATTCCAAAAGTCCAAAGCAAAGTTGAAAAAAAAACAAAAAGAATACGGTTGCGGGCTAGCGGGAGGCAGAGACAAAAGTACAAAAAGAAAAAAAGAACTTGAGTGTGAGCAGCGACGGTGGACCGAGAGGAGAGCGAGCCAATAGCAAAAATCGACCTTCGTGAATTGGTGGCTTTGTCTCGAGACTTGTTAGTGTATATAATTAAATATTATACTTCCTCCGTATCAAAATAAGTGACACACTTTCCATTTTGGGGTATATCAAAATAAGTGACACACTTTGAATACTTTCCTTATTTGGTAAAAATAGTGGGACTCATACCCACTAACCATCCACTTTAATAAAGTGAAATTACCCTTATACCATTACTTTTACTTTTAAAACTCATTAATATCACTTTATTCAAAAAAAGTGGGACCCTTTCTCCACTAACTATGTAATTGTTGGGTTATAAATATTCTATTACTGATGTACAGATACTACTGATCAAGAGTTATTGCTGCTATGACTACTTGATACTGATTTTACAATTACTACTGAAAATACAACTTACTACTGATCTTGGCATATACTATTGATGATGCTATTCATGGAGAATATCGAGTTCGAGATCTTAGGAAAGTTAGTTTAGAAGATAATATCAATTGTAATTGTATTGTAATCGTATCCTAGAATAACTAGGTTAAATATTTAGGCTTCAAGGACTATTATAAATAGTTCCTTACGAATTGTAAACGTACGTGTGTACTGATTCATCGTTAATATACGTTGAAACTTTTTGTGATAAACTGTGTTCTTAATATTTTGTATTCGATTACAGTTTACATTGTTCTTGATCAAATAACAAGAGTGTTAATCCGCTGTAACTTCTCTTTGTTAGTAGATCTGTGATTCAATAACTTGTTTAAGTTATTCGATCCTGATAAGTGGTATCAGAACATTAAGGTTCTAGATCAACGAATTAAGAACATCAAAAAGTTTCATACTTTCGAAATCAAAATTGTTAATCATGTCTGATAACAATGAAAGCACACAAGTGTAACACCCAAAAATTCACAAAAATTAAAAAAAAAAATTGAGTACAAGATTTTAAATAAAAGGTCCCAATAATTCAAATGTTTTAAATCCCAAAATAGTAAAGTCGTTATTTAAAAATGTATTTAGTGCGGAAATAGTTTAATAGAGTAAAAAGTGTTTAAAAATAATAAATGCTGTCCACATCAGCATTGGTGAGATACAATGGTCAACCGTCCACCTTCTCCTTTCCTTTGCTGGTACCTGAAACAGTGGGGGAAATATGGGTCAGCTGGGAAGCTGAGTGAATTATCTCAAAATGCAAAGAATTAAAACATGCAACACATGAGGGCACATCGGTGTACTCCTAATCAGAATCTACTCAGTTAATTACTCAGAATTATTTTTCTCGGATTTTATTACTCAGATTTTAATTTATATAGCGCGCTTGTGTGATTCGGGTCGATTGCCCCTCCTCACACCTCAGATAGGCGTAAGCCAAAAACTCAGACGGGAGTGATCCCAAAAACTCAGACGGGAGGTGATCCCAAGTTAGGCATATAGCCAAAAACTCAGATGTGTGTTATTATATTTTTATCTCTTTAACATAATTATCTCAGATGCCCTAGCAAGTAGTAGCACAGAATGACCCTGTGCCGAGGTCAGTTACCCAGACACAATGTCTCAGATCAAAATAAATCAACAGATGCTCAGATACTCAGATAACATATCAAACTCAGATAACACGTACGGTTCAACTAATATAACACATAAGTCATGCATGTACTATGTTAAAACTGAATACACGGTGAGAATACTCACCTCGAGAAACGTAAGCTCCAACGGGTTCCCGGAAATCAAAGATACAGCAAGTTATGTCCTAGACGGTCCTAAAACAAAACGAAGCCCCGAATTAAAAATCAACCCCAAAGCTTAATTTAGAAAACTGGCAGCACCCGTAGGTCTCACGGGAACTACCATAGATCCTAAACGGTTCAGTAGATGTTTCCCATAATTTTACCACAGAAACTAGGCAAGCAGAACTACATATCACTGTGAGACGGTCACTGGCCAAAACAGATTCTAAGGGTCTCAAAACGGTGTCACAAGACAGACATGTCGTACAGGTCACGTTCCTAACAGCAGCATATTAAAAAAGGTATAACTTTTAAACCGTAAATCGGGTTGACGAGCAGTTTGCGGCATTGGAAAGACCACTCGGAAAAAAAGGTCCCAGCATGGGCCAAAAACTCAAAAGGTTGTTTCAAGCAGGTCAAAAACAACTGAGAACAGAAGGGCAGATTCTGCCGGAAAAATGATGAACTTACAAAACCCGTTTTAGCAAACCCGACTCAACCCGAGCACTCCAAATTGGATACCGGCAGCTTAAAAATGTTGATTTCTTAAGTTATTGATGATTGCTAAAATCCAATTGTAAAAAGTCTCCCGATTGGGAAACCGATAACCCTACGGTTCGGTTTCCCATTCGGTTATAAATTCCCGTTTTTATAAAAACGATTAAACCAATTGAACCCAACCCACCGAGGCAACCTAGAAGACTTCAGCCCTTTTAACAGCCCTTCACGAAACAGATTAGTATCTTGGTTTACGAGAAAACAAGAATTTAAAACAATGGATTAGGATTAGAGGACTACCGAATCAACTAACACTCGAACTGGGGTTTATTGCTGTCTCCGACTAGATTGCTTGCAACCTTCCTGTGTAATCTCTCCTGTCCGACTTCCACACAGTCCCGAAATACAGAAGTGATTAGGATCAGATTGTATGTTCACGGGAAAAACAGAATCCTAGCAGAAAGGAAATAAGAACCCTACCGATAGAACTTCTATGCTCAATCTCTGCCTCGGTTTGTTTATTCGATCAACTTCCCTCGATCGACCCCGCTACACTACTTCCTTCGATCTTCTCAGGTTGTTGCTAGATTCCCGAAACCCCACACCAATTATAACACAGAATGATTAGAAGACAAAAGGAGAAAAACAGGAAGAAAGGTAACTTGGATTAAAACGAAAAAGGCATTGCTTACCACTCGGGAAATCTCTGCTTGCCTCTGTTCTCGTCGACAAACAGGAGGTAATCGATGGAGATGCTCAATTCCCAATTGTCGATCATCACAGATCACGCAGAAAGAGCTCAAGAAAAATAAACGAAAGGGAGAAGGTTTCCACGATCGGCCGAATGAAATTATGGGGTCTAGGGTTCAATTTTTCTTTTTATTCGATGCACATGCAATGCAGGTCTAGCTCACTAATATTTCTGGTTTGGGCTAGACGAAATATGGACTAGAGATGCAATTACATTCGGGCCCCGCAACTCTTTATCATGGATAGAACAAATAATATTAGGAATAAAAAAAATGGATAAAAGTTTGGCTTGACGGAAGAATGCTTGCGTAAATTAAATGACCCGGGCTCGGCCTTGGCCTACGGCCGGCCCGACTCGCACTAAACATGAAATGGCTTTGAATAATAAAACTGGGTTACAACCCGAGACGCTCACACGGATAAATGACATATAACTAACTCGCTAATTAATTAAACGTCTAAATAATACGAACCGTCTAACTACAGATCGTCCAAATAATATAGAATTAATTATAAATAATAAAATGTGATTAAAATAATATTATTTAATTAATAAAAATTTCAGGGGGTTACAACTCAACTCCACTTGAATCAGACTTCATCCCCGAAGTCATCGTTCAGAAATAGCTCAGGGTAGTTATCACGCATCTCAGACTCAGGTTCCCATGTCCACTCGGAACCTTTACGGTGCTGCCACTGCACGTTAACTAGCACAATCTCTTTGTTGCGTAAAGTTTTGACCTTACGGTCAAGAATTGCAATCGGTCGCTCAATATAGTTCAACTTTTCATCAATCTGGATATCTTCTAACGGCACAACCACAGACCCGTCGACAATACATTTTCTCAATTGTGAAACGTGAAAAGTATTATGAATAAGGTGGAGTTCTTCTGGTAAATCTAGACGATAAGCAACTTTTCCAACTCTAACGATCACCTGATAAGGACCAATGTAACGAGGTCCCAGCTTCCCTCTCTTCCTGAATCTGATTACTCCCTTCCCAGGGGAAACTTTTAGTAACACATAATCTCCGACTTGAAATTCTAGAACAGAACGTCTCTTGTCTGCATAACTTTTCTGGCGACTCTGTGCGGTAATCAATCTCTCACGAACCATCTGAATCAGCTCGGTAGTTTTCAACACGATCTCAGTACTACCCAGCACCTTGTGCCTAACTTCGCCCCAGCAGATAGGCGTTCGGCACTTCCTGCCGTATAACATCTCGAATGGCGGCTTACCTAACTCAAAGAAATTATTAAAACATTCACTCAGAAATTAAAGGGATGAAAAAAAAATCAATAAACATACGAATGCTCGAGTGGTAGCTATTGTTGTAAGAAAATTCCGCCAACGGTAGGTACTTATCCCAGCTACCTCCAAAATCAAGTACACATGCTCTCAGCATATCCTCGAGCGTCTGAATCATCCGCTCACTCTGACCGTCTGTCTGTGGGTGAAACGCGGTACTGAAATGAAGTCTCGTGCCCATCTCTTCTTGGAATTTCTCCTAAATTCTCGATGTGAAACGAGTGTCTCTGTCTGATACAATAGAAACCGGTATACCGTGTCTCGCCACAATCTCGCGAACAAAAATATCTGCCATCTTCTCAGCTGAAGAACTCTCCCGAATCGGAATAAAGTGGACACTCTTGGTCAAACGGTCAACAACTACCCAGATACCTGGCGTTTTCGGTAGCTTGGTGATCAAATCCATAGTAATCTGTTCCCACTTCCACACTGGAATCTCTAATGGCACAACATACCATGTGGTCTCTGGTGTTCGGCCTTGACTTTGCGACAAGTTACCAATAGTTATCACGAAGGTCTCGATACATCTTAGTCGCACCCGGATGAATAGAAAATTTGGACTTATGAGCCTCGTCTAATAATATATCTCGATTACCACCATGTGAAGGAACCCAAACTCTACCAAGATGTGTCAAAAGATCTCTACTATCTTTCACAAAACTGCCAATCACACCTACAACCCGTTCCTTCTTAGCCTGCTCAGCCTTTAAAGCCTCTATCTGTGCACTGCGAATAGATTCTAATAACGTTGCCACTGCTGTCAACCTCATACAAATACCCCGAATAGGGTTCCTGCTCAACGCGTCAGCTACTACATTGGCTTTACCCGTACGGTAAAGGGTCTCACAGTCATAATCCTTTGGCACATCAAGCCATCTTCTCTGTCTCATGTTCAAATTCTGCTGATCCATCAAATATTTCAAACACTTATGATCAGTGTAGATGGTGATTTTCACGCCGTATAAATAATGTCTCCAGATTTTTAAGGCAAACACCACTGCACCTAGCTCAAGATCATGCGTAGGATAGTTGCCTTCATGAGACTTCAACTCTCTAGAATCATACGCGATGACTTTACCCCTCTGCATTAGAACAGCACCCAGATCCTGAATAGACGCGTCACAATAAATCACGAAGTCTTCTACACCCTCCGGCAGGGCTAGAATCGGCGCCTCACATAACCGTTTCCTCTATGCTTCAAAAGCCTCTTGTTGCTGATTATCCCAACTAAATGCAGCCGATTTCTTAGTCATCTTTGTCAACGGCGAAGCGATTTTGGAGAAATCTTGGATAAAACGACGGTAATACCCGGCTAAACCCAGGAAACTACGAATCTCTGATGGCGTCTTTGGTACTTCCCACTTCATCACTGCTAAGATTTTTTTAGGGTCAAATTTTATACCTTCTTCGTTCAAAACATGCCCAAGAAACTGCACTTCACGTAACCAAAATTCACACTTAGAGAATTTTGCATAAAGACCCTCGCGTCTCAACGTATCTAACACTTCGCGAAGGTGAACCTCGTGGTCTGCCTTGGTCTTTGAATAAACCAAAATGTCGTCAGTAAACACAATCACCGAACGATCTAACATTCTACTACACACCCGATTCATAAGATCCATAAAAGCCGCTGGTGCATTAGTGAGTCCGAAGGGCATCACTACAAACTCACCGAAAGGAGGTCTTCTTAATATCCTCTTCTTTCACCCGCATCTGATGGTACCCTGAACGCAAGTCGATCTTTGGAAACCATGACGCACCCTGAAGCTGGTCGGACAAATCATCAATTCTCGGCAGTGGATAATGGTTTTTCACTGTCAACTTATTCAGCTCTCGGTAATCGATACACATTCTCTGCGACCCATTTTTCTTCTTTAAGAACAATATCGGTGCGCCCCATGGCGAACTGCTCTGTCGAATAAATTCTTTCTCTTGCAACTCCTGTAATTGATCATACAGTTCTTTCATCTCTGGCGGCGCAAGGCGATAAGGAGCCTTAGCAACCGGTGCAGCACCTGACACTAAATCAATTCGAAATTCCACCTGTCTCTCTGGTGGTATTCCCGGAAGATCCTCAGGAAATACATCAGCATACTCGCTCACAATAGGAACACTCTCTATCAATCTCGGTTTCACCTCAAGAATGGTGTCAATAACATACACCAGATAACTTACGGCACCGTGCTGAAGATATTTTCTTGCCCTCGCAGCCGAACATAGTGCCGGCACCAATCGATTTATGTCGCCCTGAATTAACAATTCAATCCCACTTGGAGGTTTGATACAAATTTGTTTTTGGTGACAGAGAATCTCGGCGTGGTACTCGGTCATCCAATCCATCCCCACGATCACACATAACTCTCTCATAGCGATAGGAATAAGGTTTATGGGGAATTTCTCCCCACATAGCTCGATTAAACATTCACGGTAAACTTTTGTAATAGCAAGAGTTTTATCATTGGCGGCCTCTATCACTATGGGCTCTGAAAGGTCCTCTAATTTATGGGACATCAACTTGCTAAAGGCATAAGAGACAAACGAGTGGGTCGCCCCACTATCAAATAACACAAAAGCAGGTACGTTGTTCACAGGGAATGTACCTATTGCACAGAGATCACAAAATGCACACAGAATTAAATCACACAGTAGTACTCATGCAAATTCTCCTCAGAATAAAACCCAGATAATAACTCCGATAATAAATCGAATAATAACTCAGAAGGTAAAAACTTTTACCAGCAACAGCATTAGGAGCCTTCTTGGACTCCTCTCCTGTCATCTGATAGGCTCACCCCCGAGCCCTAGTAGTAGCCCCCTCAGTAATCCTAACGGTAGCCGGGGCCGGATTCATTACTGGCCCACCTCTAGCACCACCTAGATTATCAATTATATATATATATATATATATATATATATATATATATATATATATATATATAAATACACATAGTCAATTATAGAGTATAAAATTACGTAGAATGAAATAGTTAACAAAAAATAGATTTTTAGCACCTCTCCCAGTATCTTTCTTCTTGGGGCAGTCATCCTTCGTGTGGCCCTCTTCCTTACAGTAGAAACACATCAGTCCCTTTAAAGTGCAAGCGTTTGCCATGCGCCCAGTCTGTCCACACTTATAACAAAGTTTCACTCTCCCTTCATCTCTACCAGGTGCATCACGAGGCGTGCTCCTAGTGTCATCGCGGTGTGCATTACTACCACGCGTATTACCCCCATTCTGACTGCTCCTACCCGAATTACCCCCTTTGTAAGATTTAAACTCGAACCGTCGCTTCATTTCGTTACCTTGGTTTTAGTTCCCCTGGGACGATGGTAGGGATCTTTTGTAATCTTTCTTCGGGCGGTCTAGCTCAATCTCGCGGCCACGTGCCGCCTCTATCATCTCAGCCAAGGAATTACGGGGCATCATCCCCACGAACTCTCTAATATCACTACGCAACATATCCAGATATCGAGCCATCTTCATCTCCTCAGTAGCAGCATAGTCGGGACAAAAGGAAGCCAGTTCTCGAAACTTGGTAGTAATAGCACTGACGGATTCGTTGGTTTGTTGAAGGCTCAGAAAGTCCCTGGTGATCCGTTCCACTTCCACGCGTGGCACATATTGCATCTTAAACCTTTCCACGAATACCTCCCAAGTCAGTTGTTCCTCAGTCATGGATGCTGCTAGTGGTTTCCACCATTCTTTGGCTTCGTCCTTCAGTGAGTGTGATGCGTAGGTCGTCTTCATTTCTGCAGGGCATCTTGAGATTCGAAAGACGCTTTCCATATCAGCAAACCAACGTATCGCCACTTTCGGGTCAGTTTCACCCTTAAATTCAGGGGGTGAACACACAGAGATATCTCGATAGGTGAAGGCTTTCGGCGCTGGCGGTTGCGGCACGACAGCATCTCTGGCAGCGAACTCGGTCTGCAGCATATGGCTGACCTGATCAGTGATCTTATCAAACATGTCCTGGAACATACCAGGTAAAATCTCGCCCAACACATCAGTCATCATGGTCCTCAATTCTTGTGCAGTAGGTCTGGCTGGTGGCATCTTGCTATATATATAAAAGGAATAATATATCAGAAAATTTAACTTATAATGATACTTAGACGTCAAGTTGATAACTTTCTCAATTTCTCCCGGAAACGTAGTCTTAGGTCCGGTGCGTACAATAATAGGGGCCCTTCTATTATTTTTCGGCACCTACCCTTAACAGGTTTCCAACAAAAATTGGGATCATTACAACCCTTCGTTTCCATATCAATCACATATCACAGGTAATTTCACAAAGTATATATATATATAGTATTCTCGGTGTCGACGTCGCGATTATACTCCTATTTTTCTCACAGATTTAAAATATCAAACTCTCGAAACATGCCTTCTGGCGAAACTCAAAAATATAATATACAAAATATTAAACAATCTCTTAAATATTACCGGGCAGCAGGATAAGTGAGAGGTCGATGTGACATGATGTATGTTTGATGTAGAAACTTTTCTCAGAAAATATTTTACTCTTTTCTCATTTTAAAACTCAATACTCAAACTTGAGTTTAAATTCGCCCCTTGCGAACCCAAATCCCTCAAGTCAGAGCTCTGATACCAACTTGTAACACCCAAAAATTCACAAAAATTAAAAACAATTTTGAGTACAAGAGTTTAAATAAAAGGTCCCAATAATTCAAATGTTTTAAATCCCAAAATAGTAAAGTCGTTATTTAAAAATGTATTTAGTGCGGAAATATTTTAACAGAGTAAAAAGTGTTTAAAAATAATAAATGCTGTCCACATCAGCATTGGTGAGATACAGCGGTCAACTGTCTACCTTCTCCTTTCCTTTGCTGGTACCTGAAACAGTGGGGGAAATATGGGTCAGCTGGGAAGCTGAGTGAATAATCTCAAAATGCAAACAATTAAAACATGCAACACATGAGGGCACATCGGTGTACTCCTAATCAGAATCTACTCAGTTAATTACTCAGAATTATTTTTCAGACGGGAGTGATCCCAAAAAACTCAGACGGGAGGTGATCCCAAGTTAGACATATAGCCAAAAACTCATATGTGTGTTATTATCTTTTTATCTCTTTAACATAATTATCTCAGATGCCGTAGCAAGTAGTAGCACAGAATGACCCTGTGCCGAGGTCAGTTACCCAGACACAATGTCTCAGATCAAAATAAATCAACAGATGCTCAGATATTCAGATAACATATCAAACTCAGATAACACGTACGGTTCAACTAATATAACACATAGTCATGCATGTACTATGTTAAAACTGAATACACTGTGAGAATACTCACCTCGAGAAACGTAAGCTCCAACAGGTTCCCGGAAATCAAAGATACAGCAAGTTATGTCCTAGACGGTCCTAAAACAAAACGAAGCCCCGAATTAAAAACCAACCCCAAAGCTTAATTTAGAAAACTGGCAGCACCCGTCGGTCTCACGGGAACTGCCATAGCTCCTAAACGGTTCAGTAGATGTTTCCCATATTTTTACCACAGAAACTAGGCAAACCGAACTACATATCACTGTGAGACGGTCACTGGCCAAAACAGATCTAAGGGTCTCAAAACGTTGTCACAAGACAGACATGTCGTACAGGTCACGTTCCTAACAGCAGCATATTAAAAAAGGTATAACTTTTAAACCGTAAATCGGGTTGACGAGCAGTTTGTGGCATTGGAAAGACCACTTGGAAAACAAGGTCCCAGCATGGGCCAAAAACTCAAAAGGTTGTTTTAAGCAGGTCAAAAACAACTGAGAACAGAAGGGCAGATTCTGCCGGAAAAGTGATGAACTTACAAAAACCCGTTTTAGCAAACCCGACTCAACCCGAGCACTCCAAATTGGATACCGACAGCTTAAAAATGTTGATTTCTTAAGTTATGGATGATTGCTAAAATCCGATTGTAAAAAGTCTCCCGATTGGGAAACCGATAACCCTACGGTTCGGTTTCCCCTTCGGTTATAAATTCCCGTTTTTATAAAAACGATTAAACCAATTGAACCCAACCCACCGAGGCAACCTAGAAGACTTCAGCCTTTTTAACCGCCCTTCACGAAACAGATTAGTATCTTGGTTTACGAGAAAACAAGAATTTAAAACAATGGATTAGGATTAGAGGACTACCGAATCAACTAACAATCGAACCGGGGTTTATTGCTGTCTCCGACTAGATTGCTTGCAACCTTCCTGTGTAATCTCTCCTGTCCGATTTCCACACAGTCCCGAAATACAGAAGTGATTAGGATCATATTGTATGTTCACGGGAAAAACAGAATCCTAGCAGAAAGGAAATAAGAACCCTACCGATAGAACTTCTATGCTCAATCTATGCCTCGGCTTGTTTATTCGATCAACTTCCCTCGATCGACCCCGCTACATTACTTCCTTCGATCTTCTCTGGTTGTTGCTAGATTCCTGGAACCCCACACCAATTATAACACAGAATGATTAGAAGACAAAAGGAGAAAAACAGGAAGAAAGGTAACTTGGATTAAAACGAAAAAGGCATTGCTTACCACTCGGGAAATCTCTGCTTGCCTATGTTCTCGTCGACAAACAGGAGGTAATCGATGGAGATGCTCAATTCCTAATTGTCGATCACCACAGATCACGTGGAAAGAGCTCAAGAAAAAAAACGAAAGGGAGAGGGTTTCCACGATCAGCCGAATGAAATTATGGGGTCTAGGGTTCAATTTTTCTTTTTATTCGATGCACATGCAATGCAGGCCTAACTCACTAATATTTCTGGTTTGGGCTAGACGAAATGTGGACTAGAGATGCAATTACATTCGGGCCCCACAACTCTTTATCATGGATAGAACAAATAATATTAGGAATAAAAAAAATGGATAAAAGTTTGGCTTGACGGAAGAATGCTTGCGTAAATTAACCTACGGCCGGCCCGACTCGCACTAAACATGAAATGGCTTTGAATAATAAAATTGGGTTACAACCCGAAACGCTCACATGGATAAATGACATATAACTAACTCGCTAATTAATTAAACGTCTAAAAATACGAACCGTCTAACTACAGATCGTCCAAATAATATAGAATTAATTATAAATAATAAAATGTGATTAAAATAATATTATTTAATTAATAAAAATTTCAGGGCGTTACAACAGGCAAACAAAATTCCAATTCTCACTCCAAACAAATTTGGGATGTGGAAAAACAGAATCAAGCAATACATGCTTATTACTGATTATTCCATGTGGGAAGTTGTTCTTGAAGGTAACAAAACCATTTAGACTCTAATAACAAGCTCATCAACCGAATCTGACAAACTAAAGAGTGAAAAAGAAAAGAAGGACAGATGAATCGAACTTAAAGCCTTAAGCACTCTTTTGCTTGCTATTCCCAATGACTATCAACATTTATTTGTTGAATATGATGATGCTAAGAAGCTATGTCAGGCATTGGAAAAGAGGTTTGTTGGCACCAAAAGCACTAAAAGAAACATGAAGTCTGTTCTGAAGCAAGACTTTGAAAACTTCAAAGGACAGAAGAATGAGTCATTGTCACAAGTTTTTGATCGAATCAATAAACTTATTGGTGAACTCAATCAAGTTGGTGTTATACCAGACAATGATGATGTCAACAGAAAGTTCCTCAGATCTCTTGGTGAAGAATGGTCTATGTATACTGTTATATATAGACAAGGAGATGCATTGGAAGAAAAAGAGCTAGATGAACTGTACAATTGTTAGTCCCAAGACTAAGTAAATAAGATTTGATGCTCGATAGCCAAGAAGAATAAATAACAGCTGAAGTATGTATCTCAGCTGAAGCAAGTATATACAATAAACCTTCAGCTGAGTACGTAATTAGCTTGAGGATACAAGTCAAATCAGCAGCTATTAACGAGAGTTCCTTCGAAGTCTATGACCAAAGGACGAAGACAAGAAGAAGACTATTCAGCTGATTGTGGAATCAGCTGATAGTACCTGCTGCAGATGAAGACTTAAAGGAAATGTTCATTGACACCTTGAACATTTCCCGTTCCCGCTCAAAGAAGAAGAAAACGATGAAGATCTTCTATTTTGGAATAGAAGATAATGTCAGTACAACTTCATCGTTTGTCCCTCAAGCATGTAAAGAGAAAGTCAACAACTTCTGTACTTATGTAGTACACCTTTCACTGTGCGTCAGAAAAGGTACCGGAAGAAGTGGACACAAAGTACACTCGGGACAATAACTTGTGCAATAGCATTTAATGATCCATGGCAAGTCTACATCGACGAATAATATGTTTACACGTCGTCAAACTTGTGGACTAAGGAACATGGATCTTGGGCTATAAATACAGACGTAAATGCTTGCATTTACAACACCTTTAGAACACCCTTAGAAATCATAAGCACAAGAACATTCTCTGAGAGTTAGTTATTGTCTAAGTATTAACTCCTCCATAGTTATTACTAAGGCATTAATATCAGCTGTTAGTAGCAGCTGATATAACTCTCAGTGTATACCCTTCTAGTTTGAGCGGTCTAAAGTGTCAACTCAACTATAGAGTTTTAGGTAGTGTGTACTATCTATTTCCGCAAACTCTGTATTGTATTAAGCTGTTTTTAATAAAACTCTTAATCATTGAAATCTTGTTGTTATTTACTTATCGTATCTTCGTTACTCGGTCATAACGCAACACGGTTGTGTTGTTGGGATCCAACAACTGGTATCAGAGCGGGTGTCAAAATTGTTTTTCCATCAATTTTGAGCATCTGTTATGGCTGAACCTACATCATCAGATCTTCCATCATCTGGAAAACCTCCCAAACTAACTCAAACCAACTATCCCATGTGGAAAACGCGTATGTTTTCCCACATGGTTACCTATCACCCAAAACTTCAAGATAACATAATGATAGGAAAATACGTTCCCAAAACCCTTATTCCTGGAACTCCTGAAGTCCCAGAACACTATGTTGTGAAATCTGAGGCTCAATGGACAGACGCTGAAAAACGCCTTGTTCATCTTGAGAATAAAGGAAGGGATATGCTTTTTCAAGCAGTTGGTGATGAACTGTATCACAATATACAATTTTGTGATTTGGTTAAAGAGATGTGGGAGAGGCTGGCTGAAGTTTATGAAGGCACATCTGTTGTGCGTGAACATAACAAAAACATGCTCATACATGATTATTAACTGTTTAAAGCCAAGCCTAGTGAGACTATCGCTCATACATTCAATCGTTATAACATTCTGTTAAACGAGATGAAGTCTCATGGGGTTGATAAGGACGATATGTCCAAAATGTGTAAGTTTATGGCTGCCTTACCTTCTAAATGGACTACCATCATAACTTGCATGAGTACGTCTCCTACTTTGAAAGATTATACTCTTTCCTCTCTCTATGGTATGTTTCTAAGCCATGAGAGAACTGTACTCAACAAATTTCAACCTCCAAAGGACTCTAAGGTGAGTCCCTCTGGATCTTCGACTGCTCTTGTTTCTCTAAACAAGCCCAACAGAATCGAATATCCTCCATCGGATGATGAAGCTGACAATGCTTCAGCTGCTGGTTTTTTCAGCATGCCTGAAGTCAGCATTGAAGAAGTTGATGATGACGAAGACAACGAAGCCCTTATAACTGAGCTAGCCTTACTTGTTAAAAATAGAAAATTCTTCAAAAACAAGTCTGGCTCCTCAGCTAGAGGCTCGAGTAGCAGATCTATCTCATCAGATGTGTCTTCCAGACCCTCTGGAAGTACACCTGACATCTCTGAGATAACTTGCTACAACTGCAACAAGAAGGGACACTATGCTAACGACTGCAAGCAGAAGAAAGCTAGTTCATCATCTTCAACTGGTGAGTCCATTGAAGAAAAATACAAAAAACTACAAGCCTTCACCAAAAAGATTCTAGAAGAAAAGAAGGCACTTGAAGGCAAAGCTGCTGACAAGGGTCTTGTAGCTGAAACTCATGATTGGGCTGACTCTGGTGACAGCTCATCTGATGACGATGAACAAATGACCACAATGTGTTTGATGGCTCGTGCTGATGATGATGAAAGTATTACAGCTGATGATGCTAGTTCCTATAAATGGGTCAACATTGTTCACAAAAAGGTAACCTCCCTAATCTCCGTTGAGGCTACTAAAGCTAAAGAAATTGTTGATTCTATTATTTGTGACTTGCACTTCATTGATCAGCTGAAAGGTGAATGTTTGGATAAACATAATGCCATTCTACGTGAAAATGCATTTTTAAAAGAACGTTTAATTGACCACAAAACTTTAAAAGAAGAACTTTCTGAAACGAAATTTATTAACTCAGTTCTTCAACATGATCTAAGTGAAAAAGTTAAAGAACTTGAAGCAATTAAAAAGATTTGTGAATCATGGCCTCGTTCATCCAAACGTGTGAGTGAATGTGTTAACTCACAAATCCCCAGTCAAGTACAAGCTGTACTAGGAGGAGATTTCCTAGCTGCAGCTGTTGTACCTGACAGCAGTACAGATGATCTGTACTACTCGTCAGCTGATGCTTCTGTGCCAGCTGAAGAGTTGGTTTTTGGTTCCTTTGCTAGGTCTACCAAAACCTATGCTATTGAGATGTCCTCAGAAGATCCTTCTGTGGCTACTGGTGAAGAGTCATCAGCTGACTCCTCTGCCATGGTAGTTAGGACACCCACTGTAGTCTTTGTTGAACCTAGAAAATCTGTCTCGGGTTTAGCACCTGCTGCATTTTCTGCTAGATCTCAGCAGAAGACCAGAAGAACAGCAGGAAATAAAATTGTTCTTACACCCTCCAAGGGTGAGCCAGTTGGAGTTCGTACTCGAGCTGCAAAGAACAAAGGTAAGAGTGTTTCTAAGAATACTCCGAGTCCTTCTTCAGCTGTGTCTGTCAGACGGCTGAAAGGAAAGGTCAGCAAGCTGACATCACTCGTTCAAACTCTGACTATCTCTGATAATCAGAAAATGAAGGGTATTTTGGGTCCAGTTCCCAATCCTACTGCCTCGCCCTCTACTCCACTACAAAGAAGCAGAATATGTTATAAGTGTGGAGATCGTGGGCACATGGCAAGTGAGTGTGACAACACATGCTTGAGACCTTCCCCAACTTCAGTATGTGATCCTACTGAAAGGCCAACTTCTGTGAGTCCCAGCGGGAAGTCACAGGGACCCACCGAAGTGTGGGTTCCCAAAAAGAACTAACTCTTTTATCGTATGTGCGGGGTGATGAAAGCAAACATGTCTGGTACCTAGACAGTGGTTGCTCAAGACACATGACTGGTTACAAATCCCTGCTGGAAGAGTTTGAAGTTTGTGATGGCCCCTCAGTAGTTTTTGGTGATAATGGTAGAGGCTCAACTGAAGGTTATGGAACCATCTCTAATGGATCCATAAAAATCACAAGAGTTGGTTATGTAAATGGGCTGAAACATAATCTTATCAGCATTAGACAACTTTGTGATGCAAAGTTCTCAGTGAACTTTAACGAATACAGAGGAACGGTAACAGATAAGAATGGAAAGGTAGTATTAGTTGCTCCCAGAACCAAGAATGTCTATACACTTGACATGAATCCTCAAAGTCAAGAAGTCTGTCTATTCTCTCACTCTACTGAAGAGCTGAATTGGTTGTGGCACAAAAGACTATCTCACCTGAACTTCAAAAATATATCGAACCTGGCGCGAGGTCAGCTGGTGAACGGTCTGCCACAAATCAAATATGAAAAGGATAAGATTTGTTCTACATGTGAACAAGGTAAACAACATAAAAGCTCCTTCAAATCAAAGCAATGTTTTTCCATCAACAGATGCCTTCATATGCTCCATATGGATCTTTTTGGTCCCATGAGCACTGAAAGTCTAGGTGGAAAGAAGTATACACTTGTTATCGTTGATGAATACTCACGATATACTTGGGTTATATTTTACGCAACAAGAGTGATGCAGCTGATGAAATTATCAAGTTCATCAAAAGGATGGAACTTCTAAACGGGTCTAGAGTCAAGATGTTGAGATCAGACAACGGTACTGAATTCAGAAACAAGACTTTGGAAGATTTCTGTTCAGATGTTGGGATCTCCCAAAACTTTTCAGCTGCAAGAACACCTCAACAGAATGGTGTTGCTGAAAGAAGGAACAGAACCCTTATAGAAGCTGCAAGAACAATGCTTGCTGAGTCAAACATGCCTAAGCAATTTTGGGCAGAGGCTGTTAACACAGCTTGTTTCACTCAGAATAGGTCTCTCTATATGAAGAGACACAAAAAGACTTCTTATGAGATTTTTCGTCACAGGAAACCTTTTATCGGTTTCTTTCACGTGTTTGGCTGTGTGTGTTTTGTGTTAAACACAAGAGATCAGCTGAGTAAATTTGACTCTAAAGTTGATGAAGCCATTTTCTTGGGATACTCCACTCTATCCAAAGCATATAGAGTTTTCAACAAAAGAAGACAAACATTGGAAGAGTCCATAAATGTTACTTTTGAAGAACACTCAAAAGCTTTGAACCCCTCCTCTGCAGACTCGTCTGATGCATTTCAGAGATCAGCTGAATCATCCCCTGATGATACAACTGAAGCATTTTCCGATGCTTTAAATCTCTTTGATGTTCCCGTAAATGAATCAGCTGAGACATTCCATGATGCTCCTACATATCTTGTAGACGTTGCAGCTGTTCGACAAGAGATTCCAACAGTTAGAGCATCATCCAAGGCTACTTCTAAGCCACCTCTTCATACTTCAAGAAGATCAATTCAAAATGAAGTAATTCATCCTGCTGAGCAATCAGCCGCTCAACAAGGATCTAATTCTGCTGAATCTTCCTCTTCTACTGCTGCTCCTCAATCTAAGTGGACCTCAGAACATCCAATTGAGTTAATCATTGGAGATCCCCAGCAGGGAGTAGTCACTTGAAGTAAAGCATCATGCAATCTTTGCTTATGGTCTTGTTTTCTAGCAACTAAAGAACCGAAAAATATTAAAGTTGCTTTAGAAGACTCAAGCTGGATTCAGGCGATGCAGGAAGAACTTAACCAATTCGAGGTCAACAAAGTATGGCAGTTGGTACCTCCACCAGCTGGAAAGACAATAATTGGTACTAAATGGGTATTTAGGAATAAAATGGATGAAGAAGGTGTAGTTATTCGCGACAAAGCTAGACTTGTTGCACAAGGATACAGACAAGAGGAAGGAATCGATTTCGATGAAACATTTGCTCCAGTGGCTAGGCTTAAGGCTATTACAATATTTCTAGCCTACGCTGCTTACAAAGACTTCACAGTTTTTCAGATGGACGTGAAGAGTGCTTTCTTAAATGAGAAACTGCAAGAGGAAGTGTATGTTAAACAACCACCAGGGTTTGAAAATCCTAAGTATTTAGACTATGTGTTTAAACTGGATAAAGCGCTGTATGGGTTGAAACAAGCTCCTCGTGCATGGTATGATACACTCTCCACGGTCCTCATAGCAAATGATTTCACCAGGGGAAAGATTGATAAAACCTTATTATTCGCAAAATCAAAGGTGATATCATTCTTGTTCAAATTTATGTGGATGACATAAATTTTGGTGCTACTGATGAAAAACTTTGTAGACGTTTTTCAAAACGTATGTCTACAAAGTATGAGATGAGTATGATGGGTGAATTGACATATTTTCTTGGCTTACAAGTTAAGCAATCTAAAAATGGAATTTTTATAAATCAAGAAAAATATATCAAAGATCTTTTAACGAAATTCAATATGAATTCATCATCATCCATGAAAACACCAATGGCTCCTCCAAACAATTTAGATGCTGACATCACTGGTAAGTCAGTTGATGTCACATTCTATAGAGGAATCATTGGATCATTACTCTATCTCACCGCCAGCAGACCAGATATTATGTTTGCTACTTGCATGTGTGCTAGGTATCAAGCTGATCCTAGAGAATCTCACTTAATAGCTGCAAAAAGAATTTTGAGGTACCTTAAGGATACTCCAAGCCTACGTCTTTGGTATGCCAAAGACTCCGGGCTTGATCTAATTGGCTATTCAGATTCAGACTTTACAGGTTGCAAAATGGATAGAAAGAGCACCACTGGAGGATGTCAGCTGCTTGGTGGAAAGCTAGTCAGCTGGACAAGCAAGAAACAAGGCATTGTTTCTACTTCCACAGCTGAAGCAGAATATGTTGCTGCTGGAAGCTGTTGTGCTCAAGTCCTTTGGTTGAAGAATCAGCTTGTTGATTTCGAAATGAACTTCTGCAAAGTTCCTATCTATTGTGATAACACGAGTGCTATTGCAATCAGCAACAATCCAGTTCTTCATTCTAGAACCAAACATATCGACATAAGGTATCATTTTATTAGAGATCACATTGAACAAGGTGACGTGGAACTCCACTTCATTTCAACTGACCTTCAGCTGGCTGATCTATTCACTAAGCCTTTAGATGAAAAACGATTCAACTTTTTGATCAGCGAGTTAGGTATGTTGAATGCTTGAATCAACTGCTGAAGTACTATCAGCAGCTGATAAGATTCACCTTGTTACTTAGTACATTCAGCTGACTAAAACCTTTTGAATTTATCAGTCAGCCGAATAAAATCTCTTAAATGATAACTTATCATGTTTTATAAGTTAAAACGTTTGGTTCTCCTATAAAAAGGCATCTTTCAACCCTATCCACACGTTCTCTGTGGCAAATATTTCCACTCAAGTGAAAATATTTGGCATTTATGAGGGACAAGACACCCTGACACAGAAACGGCTCCACTACCCTGACACAGAAACGGCTCCACTACCTCACACTGTCACATCCAACCTCCTTTGTACGATAACCAACGTGTCTATAGTTGGTTTATAACTATCCATTTATGACCCGGTTCAAATTTAAATCTTTACCCAAACCGTCCCATAAATCCCTATAAATACCCATCCATTCTCCACTCCTCATCATCTCTCCCACAATTCTTTCTCCAAAAACCCTTTATTTCTAAACCTTTATCTTTCTTCCCTCTCTCCTCAAAATGTCGAAGAAAGCCCCAAAGGTTCCTCTCACTAGGGCTGCTATTGAGTTCGCTCAGAACTCAAACCTATTAGGCAACTTTTCCCCACCGGATGATCTTGTCGGTATTTATCGACCAGTTGTGACGTTTGTGCGTCACTGCCCCATCCGTGGTGCCTTTACCAGAGTCACCAAGAGTATCATTGAACTCTTGCGTGATTTCTGGATGTCCACCTCCGCCCCTGGAGACGACATCACTGCGCAAGTCGGAGATCATAAAATCACCATTTCTCTTGATGATTTCCGAGTTGCCTGCGGATTCAATTATCTACAACCTGGTGAAGAATATCAGCAGACTAAATCTGCAGATGAAGCTAAAACGAGTCTAATCCGTATCACTGGATACAGATTAGAAAACGAAGAAGACAGGGTGCCGATCTTCAGGAAGTCTCAGCTGACGAGACCCTGGGCCTATTTCTTTACCCACATCATTCAGGGCATCAGAGGCAATTCCGGGTCTCTCAACCAGTGCAACTCCAGCATGCAAGTCTTTGTTGAAGCCCTAGTCACTGGTCAGCGGATCGACTACGGGAAACTGGTGTACGAGGAAGTCAAGACGAAGCTGAAAAGCAAGGGAAATCATATTTCCTATCTTCGCTTTTTCACATTGTGCATCGCACATGTGATGGTTGAAAAGCTGAAGATCAATTCTAAAGACCTTCCAGGGGATTCTGTGATGGTTCGTTCCATCGCTAACATCATCTTCCAAAGGAAGGAAGATGAAAAAGAATTTCCTCCCACCTCGTACATGCTGAAGATCATAGATGATCGAGTCAGATCCAGAAGGATCGAAAGAAGGGCGCAACATCGAAAAAATCTGACCTCCAAGAAGGTAAGTCCTTTTCTCATCTGAAGTGTTTTCCATCAACAGATCGCACACAAACTGTTGATGGAAATACCACCACTTCCACTGGGATCTCAATGCCCATTAATGTGGAAATTGTGGAAACGGGTGATATTCCACGTGGTGGGAAGAAGCGTGTGAAGCGATCTGCTCACCGCCCTGATTTTTCCTCTTCATTCTTTTTATCATCTTCTTCCACTTCCAGCGCCTCTTTTTCTCCTCAGCTGAGGGTAAGAGGGTCTGCTACTTGTGGAGATGATGATGTTGTTGATGATGTTGAGCTGACGATCGCAGCATCATTAGGATTCAGCCGGAATCGGTTGGGTTCTCACTCGAGATCCCAATTGGAAGGATTACAATCAGAAGCTGTATCAGCATCTGAATGCAGTCCTTCTCATTTTCACTCTTACAGTGTTTTTCCAGGAACTCTACGAACATTTGGAGTTCCTGTCCAGACACTACCGGCTGACTCTCTTTTTCCCTTTCCTTTCATCCACTCTCTCTCTGCTGATTTCTCAACAAGTCAGCAGACTTCAAAACGGCAATCTCGTTCTTTAGGAGTTAGTGCCGGCTCCACACCTCTGCGTAGCTCCTCGACCGATTCATTATCTGTCGTTGTAACAAGGGAACAAACTCCACAAGCAACCTCAGTCTCTCAACAGACTGCTGGTGAAGTTTTTGGCTCATCCCAAGCCACCCGAGTGTCAGCTGCACACACACCACCCCCAACTTCTTCATCACTCCCTGAGTCTTTAGCTGATGATAGATTGACTAGAAACCAAGTCAATCCTGAAGTTGTTCTTTCTGTTTCTCACAACGCTACCAGCTCAAACCAGCTGGTGATCGAGGAAACCACCACCGCCAACGAAGAGACAACTTTAGACCAAGTTGTTACTGAGGCAACTACCCAAGCTGCTAGTGATCGCGAACGTATTCGCCAACTGAGCTGTGAGGCAGCTAACCCACCACCCAGAGGAATTCTTCCTCCAGTCTCCATAACAGTTTCGCCGACTGTTGAGACCGAAGCACCAGATTCTCAAACAGCATTTCATATGATGTTTGATTCTGCTGATATCCCCATTCAGCAGTACACTTTTTCAGATGATGAAGAGATGCATGAATCTGGGCTTCAAACTGTTTTGAGAACTGAAGTAGGCACTTCTGTTTTAACCCCAGCAGTTTCAGTTGGACCCAACTCACCCCCCATAGTTTCTGAGGAACCCATAGGAACTCTTCTTCCTACCTCGGGAACACCTTCTTCCACAGCTGAGGTTACCCCTCAAGCTGGAGACATGCCGGACCCCTTCCCCAAAAGCGTCCAAGTGTCCCATGCTGAATCCAGCAAAGCTGGAGGAAGCATTCCCATCAGAGACGCTGCTGCTCTGATGTCTAGTGTTGTTACATCCTAGATTCGACCTGGGATGGCCACGCTGAGGAAGCATATGGACTCCCTTCGCAGGGATGTTCCAAAGAAGTTTGCCAAAACTGCTGAGAACCTCTCTTCCAGCACAACTTCTCTGCACGCTGAGGTCCACACTTAGACTCCTCGGCTGGCTCTTCTTTCTGATCAGATTCGCCTCAACACCAGCGGGTTCATCTCTCTCAACGACTACGTGCGTCAAGAGTTGAACTCCCTTCGCGATTCTGACAGAGTCGAAAGCGACAAACTTCTCTCCGAAGTTCGGGACAGCCTGGCTCTTGCCCAATCAAAGCAAGAGTCTCTGCTGACAATCACTCATAGCCACCTTTCTAAGGCTATTGAGGAGTCAGCTTCTGCTGTGTCCACCAGGTTGGACAAAATGGAGACTGAAGTCAGCTCGCTGACTTCTCAAGTCGCTGGTCTCCAAGGCACCCTCGACTCATTCTTGCCAAGCTTAATGAGGGTGCTGCTGATGTCCATCCTGCTTCAGCACCAGAGAGTACCCCTCTTCTTCGGGCACTCTCTGAGGGGGAGAAAGAGGCCACTTCAGCAGGTGAACAACATGGTGAACAAGAAAGTTCACAACTCATAATCACCTCTGTTGTTGGAGCCAATACTGAAGACGTTCTAGCAGGTGACAACTCAAGAAATCCACCTATCTCCTCTGCTGGAACATCAGAAGAAGAAGCTGAAACTTCAACTGGTTTTACTAAAATCGTTGATTCTTTTGAATCAGTTGAGGTCCCAAAAGTCCAAGCCCCACAAATCCAAAACCCTCAGCCTATTTCACAGGAGATTCCTCATCCTGCTGAGGGGGAGCCTACATCTGCTGTGGTTGAAAACCTCATTTTAAATGAAGTTGGAACTGCTGCTGATCTTGATACAGCCTTAGCCCTTCAAAGAAAAACTCATGAAGAGCTGTATCGAAGAGCTGAAACACAAAGAGCTGAGAACATTAGGTTGTTCAACAAAGTTCTTGCTCAGCGTAGGCAGGAAGCAAAGATCACCAGCGTAAGGGCCCCCAAATTCGATCCCAGCTGCCCTGATGAAATTGTAATAACAAGGGCTGGGAGTGCGGTGCTCCATGAAAAGTTCTCTCTGAACAAGATCAGCCTCATTCTCAACTCCGACGAATGGAAAGAGGCTGAAGCAGCTGCCAGAACTGCGAAACCATCGCGGATTATAACAGAACTGGTAAATGAGATTCAATTCGCAATCAACTCCTTCAAGACTCTATGCGATGAAATCAGGAAACATGCTCCTGAGTTGTTATATCGCATACCTCCTGAATTGTGTGAATCTCAAGCTGCTGTTGTCAGAAAGACTGCTGGTGAAAGCTCCTCAGCGAGAGGGGAGAAACGTAAGTCCGTTCTCCTTGAGCCTCTTGCTGACTCCGGACCACTGGATATTGGGTCGTCAATCATATTTGTTAAACGACCAAAACCCAATATCACAAAAGCCGTTCCCACGGGAGTTAACTTTGTCCCTGGGCTGATCGTGAAAGAACCAATTCGCGGCTTTTGCTATCTGGAGAAGAAGGTGCAATGCTTCCAGCGGGCAGATGAGTTGGAAATGTGTGATGTGGATCAACTCATGACCTATCACAAGCTGCTGAGTTCCTCTACTGAAGAGGGAAGAGAAATGAAGAACCTAATAGACTCAGCCTTCCGCTCACTGTATCGCAATGTCGTTGGATAAGCTATATCCAAGGCATTATATTTTTTGATTTTCCTTGTATTTCAATTTCCTTATCAATAGAAAATCAAAACTTTGTAATATACTTGTAAAAAATTGTAAAAAGATAAACATATACAAAAGAACCCTAAGGGTCAAAGTACATAAGTATTCAGTTGACTTCTTTCAGCTGAATCATTACAGGGTTACACTTATACGGCTATACGACTGCATCAAATAGGGGGAGATTGTTAGTCCCAAGACTTCTTGCACACATTTTTGATTGTGAGATTCCTGATCTCATTAAAACTACAAACATTTTTCCATTACCAGAACTCAATAAAAATGTTTTCTCAAATATGAAGAAGTTCAATTCTTCTGGTAAAGAAACACCATTATTTGCAAACATGATCTATGATCATCCTCCAACTGGAGAAGGTTCAAGTCACCCAATTGAACCCCAACCCACTCCATCACTAAAAATAGCCCAAACACAATCCCAAAAGACCACTCAATTACCCACACAAACAGATGTCCTGAATGTGTCCCAGGTACATGCAGATACACCTCAGAGTGCTACTCTTCACTCTGAGGTAGACCAACCTAAAGCCAAACAAATTTCTACAACATATAAAAGGAAGAAAACTTCCTTAAAGGACACCAGGGGACCCATTGAGTCACACGCCAAACTCCAAGAGTTGTCCTCCTAGGAGGAGAGAGGGCATGAGGAAAGGGCTCTCACTACTGATGCCCAAAAGGTGGGTGCACAGGCTAGTGAGAACATCATTAGGACCCAGACCTCGGCAACTTTAAGTGACGACTCATCATCTGAGGCAGCACTTAAAGGACCCCGGTGCCAAGAAACCAAAAGGGGAGGTACTTCTGTTTCTTCTAGGAAGAAGAGAGTATCTAAACAACCCATTTCATCACCAAGCAGTTATGAGGGTAGTTTGCAACAACTTGATTTGACGGATAGGATGGAAAACCTTAAAGTCAATGTACCAAACAAGCCCAATGATCCACCCAAAGGGGCTGAGGGCAGTATTAAACCAACTAAATTGACGGATAGGAAGGAAAACCTAAAAACCACTGTACAACATTGTCTGGATCTTTTAAATTCACAAGGAAAAACCATGAGCTACATGAAGCATTATATCAATACTTTGAATAGAAGACAGAAAAGATTTGATTATAGACTTCAAAGGAAATCTACTCTTATCTGAAAATTACAAAAGAATATTGCAGATAGTGAGGCTCAACAAGTTGAGATCACTAAGGGGGAGAAGGATCAAATACAAGGAATGATTGATCATTCAATTGCAGCAGCAGCAGCCTCCCTCTTGAATCTTAAAGAAGCCCATGGTGAAACAGGTCAAAGTTTTGGTGAAGACCTATACAGAGAAGTAAGGAGTATGGATGAAGATGTCTTTGTGTCTGAAAATCAATCCCCAACAGCAGAACAAGTACATTCTCCAGTTACTACTGAGGTAATTGAAACTACTTATCCTATGGATATTACTGATGCTAAAGAACAAGAGGTTGTTACTACTGATCCTATTGAAGAAGACACAACACCAGTAGTAAATGTCCCAATAACAGAAACTATCATTCCTACTACTGATGCCCTAGCAGTAGTAACTACAACAACAACCTCACCAGTAGTAGACTCCTCACAACAGTTGGTGATATATACAACAGAAACAACACCAGTAGTAACTACCTTGGTTACTACTGAAGATGAAGAAGAAATACCAGAACTCCTTAATTGAACCAGCTGTGATCATCCCAAGGCCTCCAACTCCAGAACTTAAGCCACTTATCATACCTGACATTGATGATAATGTGAATTGGGATGATGTAGATGAATGTGCACAACCTCCTCACCCCAAAATCTTAACTGAAGACAAAGTTCATTTATTTTCTCCATCAATTGTGATCTCCCCAGTTATTGATATGAAATACACCACACTATCAAAGTGTGTGAATGTAGGTAAAGAAAATTTGATGATGACTACCCACATAGAGCTTTAGGTCATTTTATGGTGAATAAAATAAATTGTGTAAGACCTGCAAAGCAAGATAAGTGGAAGGTGAAAAGGATGATGTATCTAAGAAAAGTTGCTAAGACTCAAGCTCTTGAAGACAAACGAATAGCTGAAGAAGAAAAATTAAAAAATGCAGCAATTCAAGAGATTGAAGAGTTCTTAGAAGGAGATCAACAGGAAGAATTAAATAAAATAAAACAAATTGAACAAGAAAGTATAAGTCTTCTTGAAGCACAAGTGAAGGAATGCAAACTCATGAAAGAAGACATGCTTGAACAGTTTGTAGAAAAGAAAGAAGATATGATCTCATACTTAAAATCCAGAGGTCACAATGCAAAATCTTTTGGTAGAATGAAGCTGATTACCATCATTGAAAGATATTGTATTGAGAAAAAGAAAGAATTTGCAGAACCAGAGACAAAGAGGTTGAAGTAGAAAAACCAACAAACTTAACAGATATTGATCCCAAAGAAGTAATTACAAGAAAACCACTCTCTGGTGAATCATCAACTATTACTGCAAAGAAGAGAAAAGCTTTACAAACAGAACAAGAAGCTATGAAGAAATCAAAACAAACAGAACAAGATGTACAAGTACTTGATCTTCCTATTGCTCCTCTACAAGATAATCCAATTATCAATTGGAGAGTTGTTAATGATATTACAGAAGTCATAAGAGAAGACAAAACAACTCAGAAATTCAGTGCTTGGAAACCAATGGTTATGTCTTGTTCAAGAAGTGACATAATTAAAGTTTTAATTATTGGTAAACCAAGGATGACAAAGAAGTCATGGAGAAACTCAGGAGCTGGATACTTAACAAAGATGATTGATGCTGCATTTTATCCAGACAACTATCCTGAGAGGTTCACAAGTAAAGAAAATCTTTATGCTTGGAATGTACTTCCTACTGTGAACATGTACTTCTTTGAAAGAATAAGTAAGAAGTGTGAATTGTATTTATATGAAAAAGAGTATCCACACTCAGAAGAAACTATGTTCCAAATCACCACTTGTTCATTTATGAAACCTCATGATCTTGCTATGTTTCAAGAAAAGTATAATTACTTTGTGAAGAGAAACAGTAAATATAGTATTGCACAAAGAAAACAACAAAACAAGCAGACATTAGAAGGTGATCAAAGAAGAGCCAAATTATTAGAAGAAAATAAGAAGATAGAAGAACAAGAAAAGAAACTTGTGTAATTCAAGATGAAGTAACAAGTTTAGGGGGAGATTGTTGGGTTGTAAATATTCTATTACTGATGTACAAATACTACTGATCAAGAGTTATTGCTGCTATGACTACTTGATACTGATATTACAATTACTACTGAAGATACAACTTACTACTGATCTTGGCATATACTACTGATGATACTATTTATGGAGAATATCGAGTTCGAGATCTTAGGATAGTTAGTTTAGAAGATAATATCAATTGTAATTGTATTGTAATCGTATCCTAGAATAACTAGGTTAAATATTTAGGCTTCAAGGACTATTATAAATAGTTCCTTGCGAATTGTAAACGTACGTGTGTATTGATTCATCGTTAATATACATTGAAGCTTTTTGTGATAAACTGTGTTCTTAATATTTCGTATTCGATTACAGTTTACATTGTTCTTAATCAAATAACAAGAGTGTTAATCCGTTGTAACTTCTCTTTGTTAGTAGATCTGTGATTCAATAACTTGTTTAAGTTATTCGATCCTGACAGTACTTTAGTCTATTTTAACCTCTACTTTAATTTTTTACCTCAAAAAACGTGTAAGCCAATTTGTATCACTTATAACTTCTTCGTTTGATTCATCTTAAGGAATAAGAGTTTTCACAATGCTCTCGGTTAGGACGTCTTGGCGCGAAAAACCGTTGAGGATTGTTTGATTCATCTTCTTCGTTTCTTTTTCGATTCTTCAATTCGTTGTTGATTCCTCTACTGATTCTAGCGATTCCTTCCTTCTCGTATTGCAATTTAGCTTCTCGGTTCAGATCTGATTAATTTGTTTTAGCGATGTCTAGTCGGCGTGTTTCCAAGCGGAGTGTGAAAATTCCAATGAAATTTGGGGATTCTTTGCATAAAATGAAACCTGTGAAGCCGATTGAGCCTCCTATAGCTAGCGATGAATACTATGATGAAGTGCAAAAGGATGGAAATGAAATTAGGTCAAAAATGGCCGAATTTGGGCATCTGGAGGAAGACCTAAGTGAAAAGGAACAGAGTATCCACGATGAATCCAATGTAAACGCTGTAAGTCCCACTGCATGTATAGATGGTGTAGAAAATAATAAAACTAATGAGATTGAATATACGGCAACTGTGAATAATGATACAGAAAAAAATTACTATGAATGCTGGTAATTCAAACCAGGTTAAGTCATATGCTACAGTTGTGGCAAATGCTAATAAGAGTGATAACACCAAAATGAAGTATATACCCACTCAATTGAATGATAATGGTATAGAAATTGTGGTTTTCGATGAAGAGATTGTGAATATAGGAAGCCAAATGTGGAAGATGACAGTTTGTGGATACTTTGTAGGGTATAACATGCACATAAATGAATTAAGATACAATGTAAGAAGAATGTGGGGAAAGTATGGTTTGAAAGATGTAAACATAGATAGCAATGGGCTATGTTTATTCAAATTTAAGAATGAAGAAGGAATGATGAAAATAATTGAACAAGGACCATGGATGGTTAATAATAAGCCTCTGTTCGTACAGAGATGGAATCCAGAAGTTGGGATGGAAAAAGTTGAGCAGACTAAGATTCCCTTGTGGGTGAAGTTGTTGAATGTACCTGTTGAGGCTTGGAGTACAGAGGGTCTGAGTGCTATTGCTAGTAGTCTTGGTGTCCCTCTTATCATGGACTCAATGACTTCTAATATCAGTAAAACAGGAACTGGTAAAATGGAATTTGCAAGGGTGCTTGTTGAAGTTGATGTTGCTAAAGGATATAAAGATAAAGTTGAAGTACAATACAGAGATAAGGAGAATAGAGTGAAAGGAAGCAAAACTGTAAAGGTTGAATATGTGTGGAAACCTGAAATTTGCAACCATTGTAGGGTTTTTGGGCATCATGTTAATCGGTGTATAAAAAGACCCAAATCAGTGGAGGTAGCTGTGGAGGAAGTCAATGATAACACGAGAAAAGAAGCACAAAATATTGAAGAAAAGTTTAATGAAGTTACCCGAAAGAAAAACAACAATAAAATAAAGAATCCAATCAACATACATGAAGGGGCTGCTAGGAAAAAATGGGAAGTAAAAGCGGGAATTTTAAAAGAGCATACAAAATTAGCTAATAAATATGCAGTTTTGGAAAACCAAGATGAGGATGATGCTCTAGTTGACAGTATGGGAAGGTTGAAGGTGAGAATTGAGAAGTATGTTAAGGATAAAAAGCAGCCAAATAAAGAGGAATACATGAAATGGCCCATTGATGTTCAAGATTATTTTAAGGAAAAATGGGACCAAGCAGGATTGGATGATTTGCAGATCTTTGAATTAAATGAAGATGTTATGGATGGTACTTCAGGAAGTGCAGAATTTCTGAAGATGAATGAAAGTGAGGATAGATATAGTACTGGTCTAAAATATCAGTAATTGTTTTTTTTCTATGTTTATGGATTTAAAAGTTGCCTCATGGAATATTAGAAGTATGAATCATGGTAAAAAGAAAAAAGAAGTTATGAATTTTATTAAAGATGAAGGAATACATGTATGTGCCATTCTAGAAACACATGTCAAGGAGGAAAAATTGGGTAAAGTGAATGAAAGGGTTTTTGGTAGTTGGGATTGGGTTTCCAATGTGGTTTATAGTAAGAATGGTTGTCGAATTGTTGTAGGGTGGGATAATAATGTTGTTCTTGTGAATCCAATATATATGTCTAGACAAAATATATTGTGTGTTATTGATATATTGCACAACAAGAGTAGTATCTTTTGCAATTTCATCTATGTTGCCAATAGTGGTACTGAAAGGAGAAGTCTATGGAAGGAGCTGCAAATGGCCAAAAGTATTGTAAATGGAAGACCATGGATTTTAATGGGCGACTTCAATGTGACTATGAAGTGTGCAGAACACTCTATGGGCAGTTCGTTTATAACCAATGAGATGCAGGAGTTTATAGACTGTGTGAATAACATTGAAGTTGAGGATATATGCAGCGCTGGTTTATACTTTACTTGGATAAAATCCCCAAAAAAACCTACTACTAGTCTAATGAAGAAGTTGGATAGGGGAATGGCTAACTCTCAGTTTTTATCCAAGTATGGGCAGGCTCACGTTCAGTTTATGCCGTTTATTACGTCTGATCATAGTTCTGTTGTTCTGAGCATAGATGAGAAAATTCCAAAAAAGGCCAAATCCTTTAGGTTTTCTAATTATATTACTAAAAAGGAGGAGTTCCTGCCAATTATTCAAAAAAATTGGGCATTAAATGTTACTGGAATGAAGATGTATAAATTGGTGAAGAGGTTAAAAGCTATGAAGTATTTCATGAGGAAGATGAGTTGGGACAAAGGGAATTTACATGAGCTTGTTGAAAAAACTAAAAACAATTTAAAAGATGCTCAAGTTAGAATGGAAAAACATCCTAATGATTGTTCTATTAAAAAAGAAGTTTCCACATTATTGGATACGTATAATGAAGTGATAAATGATGAAGAGCGGCTACTTTTCCAAAATGCAAAAATAAAGTGGATTAAGGAAGGTGACAGAAATTCGAAGTTTTTCCATCAGTCTATAAAAAGCAAAAAATAGAATCTTTCAGATATGCGATGAAAATGGGAATATATATGAAGGTAATAAAACTCCTGACCAATTTGTAAAACACTTCCAAAATTTTCTTGGTTCAAAGGATAATATGAATCAGATTTCTAATATTGAAAGTCTTTTCACCAAAAAACTTAATAGTGAGGAAGCCTAGGAGATGATATCTGATATTGACGATGTAGAAATTAAAGCAGCGATTTTTGATATAGATGATAACAAGGCGCCAGGCCCTGATGGGTATACATCAGTTTTTTTTTAAAAGTGCTTGGAGTGTTATCGGGAATGACGTTTGTTTGGCAGTAAAAGAATTTTTTAAAAATGGAAAACTTTTAGGGGAAATTAATGCAACTGTGATTAATCTTATCCCTAAGATTCCTGCCCATGTGAAAGTTTCAGACTTTAGACCGATTGCCTGCTGTAATGTTCTCTATAAGTGCATTAGCAAAATTCTCACGAACAGAATAAAGAATAGCTTAAATAATCTGGTGAACATGAATCAGCGTGCGTTTATTCCTGGAAGAATTATTCAGGATAATTTGTTGATAACTCAAGAGTTGATGAAAGGTTATGGAAGAAAAAATAGGCCTAGCAGATGTTCTTTTAAAATCGATATTGCTAAAGCATACGATACTGTAAGCTGGGAGTTTTTAAGGACCATTCTCACCCAATTCGGTTTTCATGAGAAAATGGTTAATTGGATTATGATATGCATTTCTACTGCTTCTTTTACCATTATTGTTAATGGTGAAAGACATGGTTTTTTCAAAAGTGGTAGAGGTTTAAGACAAGGAGACCCAATTTCTCCTTATCTTTTTACTTTGATTATGGAAGTGTTCACTTTGATGCTTAAAAGAAGAATTAATGCAAGCTCGGGGTTTAAGTATCATAAAGGTTGTAAAGAAATCAAGTTAACACACCTATGTTTTGCAGACGATCTGTTGGTTTTTTGCCATGGGGATATCAATTTTGTTCGTATTATTAAAGATGCCCTAATTGAATTTAGCAGCACTTCAGGTCTAAATCCTAATATAGGAAAGAGTACTTTATTTTGTTGTAATATCAAGATTGAAGATAAAAGGAAGATTTTGGATGAATTGCCTTTTAAGGTTGGAAAACCCCCTATGAGATATCTTGGTGTGCCTCTTATTGATAAAAAAGACAGGAGTAAAAGATTGCAAACAACTTGTTGATCGAGTTAGAAACAAAACTGAAGACTGGAAGCATAAGTACCTCTCATTTGCAGGTAAGCTGCAGTTGATTACTTCGGTTTTATCTTCTATACACGTATACCGGGCTTCCGTGTTTTTAATACCCAAAACTGTCATTAAGGATATCGAAAGAATCCTGAAAAACTTTTTATGGAATAAAGGAGATAATAAAAAAGGAAATGCTAAAGTGGCTTGGAAGATTATATGTAAACCTAAAAACCAAGGTGGGTTGGGTATTAAACTGCTAGGCCCATGGAATGAAGCTTTATTGAGCAAACATATATGGAACATTGTTGTAAGGAAAAATTCTCTTTGGGTCGAGTGGGTGAATTTAGTAAAATTGAAAGGAAGGAATATTTGGGATATTAAACCCAAAATCAATGACAGTTGGATGTGGAAATCTATTCTGAGTCTTAGAGAGAAATTCAGGAATAGTATTGTTCACACTTTGGGAGATGGGAAATCAACTTCTATGTGGCATGATAAGTGGCATGATAGTGGCCCTTTGAGCAGAATTATTAACAAAAGAGTTATATATGAAGCCAGATTAGCTGATGAGGCTTCAGTGGAGAGTATGATTAATAATGGTAGATGGCAATGGCCAAACAACTGGAATACTGTTTTTCCTTTAATTCAGAATATTGAAGTCCCCAATTTAATTGAAAACAGGGAAGATGTTGTCAAGTGGAAAATGGAGGATGGAAATTTGGTTGATTTCACAGTTAAAAATGCCTGGAGTAGTTTATATATAAGGGGTAATATTGTTAATTGGTGGAAGTTTGTTTGGTTCTCTCAGGGTAGTCCGAGACAAGTTTTTATCATGTGGTTACCAACTTGTGGCAGATTGCAAACACAGGATCGAATGATGAAATTGCAGAATCAGAATATGATGATATGCCCTTTATGCGTTAAATGTAGTGACTCACATAACCATTTGTTCTTTGGTTGTGAGTTCTCAGCAGGTATTTGGTGTAAATTGAAAAAGAAAATTTATGCTTCCAATTTCCCAAATGTGTGGGATAATATCGTGGATCAAATGGAGAATTCATTGTGCAATAATAACATTAGAAGTGTTACTAGGCGAATTGGTATGGCTGCAGTGGTGGATTATGTCTGGAAAGAAAGAAATGACCGATTGTTCACAAATAATAAAGATTCTGCGATTTCAGTGTATAATCAAATTATCAAGAACATAAAAGTGCAGCTTTCAAGTTTGCAAGTTAAAGACTCTAATTTGGTCAAACAAGTTGCAGCAGAATGGGATATCAAGATGAATATCAGAAGAACTTAAGTGTTAGTGGCTGTTTGTATCTTTAGTTGTATGTGTAGTTGAGGGCTTGTTTTTTGGTTAGTATGTTGGTTTGTTTTGTATATTCTTTTATTTCTGTATGTTGTACTTTGGATGGGTTTATATATATATATATATATATATATATATATATATATATATATATATATATATATATATATATATATATATATATATATATTTTATTTATTTTATTTTTTTTGTGGGTCCTAGGGTAGGGTGATGGCAATGTCGAAGCTCTTCCCCGAGGTTTCCCCGTTTTTTTCAAAAAAAAAAAAAAAAAAAAAATGTATCACTTATTTTGAAACGGAGGAAGTATTAAGATGCTTATCTCAAGGACCGCCGGGGGCGCGAATTGACCCCACGCCATTTTGTCTAAAATTTCTATTTCCCCCTGCGAATTCATGAATCCAAATCCAACCTGAATTTGCTACAATTAATAAATAATTGCAGTGGGAGATGGGTTCCATGTAAACATTGTAAAGTAAAGCACACCTCTGCTCTTATACATAATGTGTCTAACAAAAAAGTGGTCTCTCATTCTTCAATAATCAATTGCTCTATGCCATGCGTGAATATAAAAAGTCAACCAATGAATCTAATTGGCAACAGGTAAGTGGAATTTCCATTCTCCAGAGCATAAATTTCCAAATGCCAGAACAACAACCTTTGACAACATGTACTTCGAGCATTAACATTAGTACTTCACCAGTTCACATCACCAATTTCTACTCTTGAAAAATGTCCACCACCCACTATATATACCTTATACATTCATTCATATCACTTGTAACAACAAGAATGGCTGTTTCACACATATGTTTACTTGTATACTTGTGTTGTTTTGGGGTGTTTGTGAGATCAGCTTGGGGTGCAAAGGCTAGACATTTCAAATGGGAAGTCGAGTACATGTACGGTGCACCCGATTGCTTAGAAAACGTGGTCATGGGCATCAATGGTCAGTTCCCCGGCCCGACCATCAAGGCTCGGGCTGGTGACACTGTTGTTGTCCATCTTACCAACAAACTCCATACTGAAGGAGTCGTTATTCATTGGCATGGAATTAGACAGGTTAGAACCGTTTGTTCCCATTTATGTGTATATATTATATTCTTCGAATTCGTTATTAGATTGATTTCAAAATTTATTTTTTCTGTTCTTTAATAGCTTGGAACGCCATGGGCTGATGGAACTGCATCCATATCACAATGTGCCATAAACCCAGGAGAAACGTTTGTCTATAGGTTCAAGGTTGACAAGGTATGCATCTGTAAGTTTTAAGAGACAACCTTAATCAATTAATATAACGTACAACGAATTAATGAGTCTCATATTAAATGTCAAAGTGGTTAAAATAATTACAAGGAAAACGAGTCAAACAGGGTTATTGTGACTAGGGGTCAATTTCTCACACGAATATAAATAGGTTATACTTGAGAGAAACAAGTTTCAGATCAGCATTTGATCGACTCAACTGACACATTTAGTAAACGGGATTGGTTCGGGTTGATGATAATTTGTATGGGTCGACCCGCCAACCAGTTATTTATTAAAACATGTTTAAAAATAGAAACATTTATAATTTAGTAGTTTATAAATATATTTGGAAATTTTATATAGTTTATTAAATTACGCGCACACACATTTAGAAAGTCGATTTGTTTGACCTGATTGTATCATTTAAACTGTTAACATGTTTAACTCTTTTAAATAAATGAGTTCTATAAGTCGTGTTTAGATTGAAAGTATATATGGTAGAGTTTTCATTTACATAAACATATTAGATATATTCATGTTGAATGTTGCTACCCGCTTACCTGCGAACCTGAATCCGACCTGAATTTAACATCCTAATTGTGACCTAACATGTTCACCAATATGTTCTTTCACATCTACCATCATTTTATTTCTAACGGTAATGATTAAAAAATATGTACATTTATATGTATGGGTATAAATTAAAGTATCCAAAGTTAGCGTGGGGGATAATATGGAATGGATTAATGGAGTATGACTTAAGCCATTATATTAAAATGTTGAATGATTGGGTGTAGGCGGGTACATACTTTTACCATGGACACTATGGAATGCAAAGATCAGCAGGATTATATGGTTTATTAATTGTAGACGTTGAGGAAGGGAAGAAAGAACCTTTCCAATATGATGGTGAATTTAACTTGTTGTTAAGTGATTGGTGGCACAAAGGTGTTCATGAGCAAGAGGTTGATCTTTCCTCCAAACCTATGCGTTGGATCGGTGAGCCCCAGGTACATATACTTAGTAAAAATCTTGACAATTTTAATTTGACTGAAGAATTTTACTTATTAGGTGGTTAGGTGGTTTTCAAGATTCTACACATCTTATTTATCTTACTCCTTCTTAAAGCATTTAGGCCTTCTAAGTTTAGAATGTCTTAATCTTAAACTTAATCTTAAATTTCTACTTTGAGAAACATCTTAAACACCACAAAACAAAAACATATTGCTTAGTGGATTCGAACCCAAGACCTTTTGCGAGTACAAACTGTGTGTTAAGCAATTGATCTATTTGATACTTTGCTTTATCCCTACAACTAATATATATATATATATATATATATATATATATATATATATATATATATATATATATATATATATATATATATATATATATATATATATATATATATATAACCTTTAACTTCAACATAACTAAAACGGTCCATATTTTAAAAAACGTCAATTTCTGATTTAAGATTACTTATGAGATAAAGCTTATATACGTGTGTCTAAATTATGAGTGATGTGTAATTTAGAGTTTGCTAATAAATGGAAGAGGGCAATTCAACTGCTCATTATCCGCAGCGCATGATAGCAATGATGGTCTCCAGGCGTGCAAGTTTAGGGGAAACGAACAATGCGCACCAAACATTCTACATGTGAAGCCAAACAAGACATACAGATTGAGAGTGGCCAGCACTACTGCTTTAGCATCACTCAACATTGCCATTGGGGTTAGTTTCTATAAACAATTTAATCGTTAATTATTAGATTTGCATTTTAGATGTTATTTTATGTATACTAATAATTTACTTGTAACTTTTTTGTTTTAAGCTATTTAATAGAAGTAAGTTGTTATTTTTCCATAAAAGAAAATTAAATTTGATGTTATAAGTAATTGCTTGTACACGCAATACTTAATTTCTTTAAAAGGTGAGTATTAGAAAAGGAGATGTATATAGCCATACATTTATCTTTCAGTAGAAACTACTTTTAAAGAAAACGCTAATAAAAACATTTAGTTGTCTATAAATAAAATAAGTAAAAGGAAGTTGTTGGATCTGATAAAAGAATAAAATAATAAATGCCTTTAGTGAGAATGGAAAACAAAAGGGATATTTCTATTTTACGCATCTTATTCTAATTTTATACCAAGCTTATTATTCGATGACCTAAAAGCAATATCTAAAGAATGAAAAGTAACTTTCATTATCTTTTTTCTATTTTCTAACCAAAGTTTGTTAATAATTTAAAAAGTGCTTAAGCTTTACGGAAAAGTTTCATTCGGAGCAAATGTGATCTCCATTCATTGCACTTTGCAAATACTTAATATCTAGTTGATTAAAAGTTTAAGGGAGAAAAATCATATATTCAAACTACTTGGGAAACTCACACACGTGACTCTAATGTACCCACAACCAGAATATACCAATTACTCATTTATGAGGCAGTAAAAAATAATCAGTCAGTTAAATAGTTTACATGTGAGACAAAATCTCACTCTCCCTGATTATTCTAAAAAGAGAAAGCCTCGTTTGTTTATTGTTTTTTTACTTCATAAAATCTAGTTACATTAAAATTTTATTAATTTAAACTCGACCTAACCCATTTTGACTCGATCACATTAAATAACTTCATAAACCACAATCCACATTATACGACTGTTATAGTAAATCATACTACTGTATATTAAATCAATAATTGCAATGTATGAAGTATAATATTTTGCGTAAAAATTACTTCATTTGTGTCTTATATGTTGGATGATTACTCTAGTTGCCTCTATATAATTAACCAAACATATATTGTGATATTCATGATCGAATAAAGTAAACTTTATTAAAAGATTGACAAATACTTATCGTATAATGAGCTTTAATAATGAACCACAAAAAGGTATCATTATCAAAATCATTTTCACCTTTACTTTTGTGTTTAGAACACCTAATTTATGTAAACACGTCAAACACATAAACTAACAATTTTTATTTTCTTTTATGTATTTACAGAACCACAAAATGTTGATGGTGGAAGCTGATGGGAACTACCTTCAACCACTTTCGGTTAACGACTTTGACATATACTCGGGCGAAACCTACTCGATTCTATTTCGTACGGACCAACGTCCTAACGATAACTATTGGATCTCAGTTGGCGTCAGAGGACGAGAACCGAAAACCCCTAACGGATTAGCAATATTACACTACCAATCCACCACTGCCTCGAAACTTCCCACATTCGCTCCCCCGAAAACCCCTATTTGGAACAATTATTCCCATAGCAAATCATTCTCTAACAAAATTTTGTCCCTTTCGGGATCACCAAAGCCTCCAACCACTTACCATCGTCGAATCGTCTTACTCAATACCCAAAATCGCATTGATGGTTATACCAAGTGGGCAATTAATAATGTGTCATTGACCCTTCCCCCAACTCCTTACTTGGGATCAATCAAGCATGGGTTTAGCAACGCGTTTGACCAGAAAAGCCCGCCCGATACATTCGTTAGTACCTATGACATAATGCGGCCCGCATCTAATCCCAATTCCACTTACGGAAGCGGGGTTTATATGCTAAAATTTAACACTACTATTGATATTATACTACAAAATGCGAATGCGCTAAATGCAAATGTGAGCGAGATACACCCGTGGCACCTTCACGGGCATGATTTTTGGATGTTGGGGTATGGAGAAGGTAAGTTTTCAAAGAAAGACGAAAAGAAATTGAACTTGGAAAACCCGCCATTGAGGAATACCGCGGTTATTTTTCCATACGGGTGGACGGCGTTAAGATTCGTGACCGATAATCCGGGTGTATGGGCTTTTCATTGTCACATCGAGCCTCATTTACATATGGGCATGGGTGTGGTTTTCGCCGAAGGTGTTCATCTTGTGGGGAAGATACCAAATGAGGCTCTTTCTTGTGGCTTAACCGGGAAGATGTTAATGAGTAAAACCCACAACTAATTAAGAGCGGTTAATTAGTCAAGTATTTATTACAGATTTAAGCAATATACACATGAACTTCCCTAATTTGTGGGGTTGTTATGTTGTAATGTTTTTGTGGTGTGTTATTGGGATATTTAAAGTGGGAGTTTTTTTGGAAGCATTGTATTGAGAGGGAATATTCATGTGGGCTAAGTAGTCATTTTGTGGTAAATTAAGGGCAATCTTTGATGTAACTTGTAAGACTCACAAATTAAAAACATACATTTATCATATTGATTTTTAAAACTATAATATATTCAAAAGTCACGTTCATTCAGATAATACCGCATAATTAGTTATCAAAATCACTTCTACTTAAAAAATACAAATTTTGGAAGAAAAATAAATTTTCATAAAAATAAAAACTAATTGTCTAATGTGTCAAAACCCATAAAATACACATAGACTTTTGAATGAGCTAAAAAGGCAAACATGTCAGAAACTGACCCACAAATAAGTCCAAAAAACCTAGACAAAAAACTTAAAAATACAAATACCTCTCAAAATATATTGTTTGTGGGCTCAAAGAGTCTCAAAACTAGGGGTGAGCGTAACATGGTACCCGCCGGTTCTGAGTGGAACGGAACCGGAACCAGAACCGCAGGTTCCTGAAATATAGGAACCGGAACCTGGAAGACAGGTTCCCAAATTTCCGGAACCGGAACCGCCGGTTCCAGGGCAGGTTGCAGTTACCCTGTCTCTAAATTTAAAAAAATTTAACATTTCTTACTATATAAACAAGACAATAAATCACACGAACTAACGATTACACGTATCGTTTAATAGTTTTAGATATAGTTCAACGATTACGAATATTGTTCAAAATAGAAATATGTGAATAATTAAGATTAAAACATAGTAAATGTGTGAAAGGTGTGAAAGTCAGTCACAAAGATACGACCTCACGACGAGTGAATGTCTCACTCAATTATAACGAGTAAGGGAAATTTTATATTTTTACTTGGACTAGTATTTTACATTTATATAAATCATAAATCTATTTAATTTAATGTATAATATAATATATATTATATATTTTAATAAAAACATACCGTGTAATCGTCGGTTTCAGGGTATCCACCGGTTCCAGGTTCCTTAATTTTGAAAACCGGAACCTCTTAAGGCGGTTCCATGATTTTAGGAACCGGAACCAGAACCTCCTAACAGGTTCCGGGTCCGGAACCTCCGGTTCCAAGACGGTTCTGATTCCGATTCCGGTTACACTCTTTTTCTGCTCACCCCTACTCAAAACCACATATAGTTGTCTACCAGGTGTTAGTACTCGTCGCTAGCTACGATTTGACAAGTAACCAACAGGTGTACACAAATCATATTTGTTAATCATGTTATTCGATCACGTTTAAAGGTTTCCTGGTCTTTTGGTTTTTTATCATCGCCCAAACCACCTAATGACACCTTAGTTCGAACCATACTGGGATCGAATGGGTTATTCTGTTCCCTTTTTCTCTCAAGAAGGGATTATTAACTTTCATGACAAATATAAAAATTACCTATGCCAAATGCGTGACTTCCAAATTGAATTCAAATATACTTCTTGGATTGAAAGTTTAAAAAACAGAACTTATTCTACAACTTTTTTATTAGTAGAAGTTTACGAGGAAAGAAACTAAATAATTTGCTCCTATCGAAATTATAATACTACACATCAAACCGATAAGGAAACGAATGTATCATATGCAAAAGTGGCATATAATGCAGTTAAGAATCTGAATACTAAAATGGAATACATACCTACTCATGTTAATGAGAAAGGAATAGAAGTTGTGGTATTTGATGAAGAAATTGTAAACATAGGTAGCCAATTATGGAAGTTAACTGTATGTGATTTCTTTGTTGGCTATAAGATGCATATTAATGAGCTGAGATATAATGTGAGGAGAATGTGGGGTAAATTTGGCCTGAATGACATAAATATTTGATAGTAATGGTATGTGTCTATTCAAGTTTAGAAGTGAGGAAGGAATGCTAAAGGTAATTGAACAAGGGCCATGGATGGTCAATAATAAGCCATTATTTGTGCAGAAATGGACCCCAGAAATAGGAATGGAAATTGTGGAACAAACAAAAATTCCATTGTGGGTTAAATTGTTGAATGTTCTAGTGGAAGCCTGGAGCAAGGAAGGCTTGAGTGCAATTGCTAGTAGTCTAGGTACTCCTCTTATTATGGACTCAATGACTTCTAATATCTGTAAAACTGGTACACGAAAGATGGAATTTGCAAGAGTTGGAATTTGCAAGAGTACTGGTTGAAGTAGATGTTAATACATGATATAAGGAGGAAGTTAAAGTTCAATATAGAGATAATATTAATAGAATCAAAGGAACAAAGATGATTAAAGTTGAATATGTTTGGAAGCCTGATATATGCAAGCATTGTATGGTTTTTGGGCACCAGATAAATAGATGCCCAAAGCAGCCTGCAACCGTGGAGGAAAAAACTGTGGAGGTAAAAATCACAGAAAAAAAGAATGATATGGGTGATAAATTTACAGAAGTCCACTACAGGAAAAAAGGAAAGAATAATATCTCAAATGAGATGAACAGAAAGAATTTGAATGAAAAGGCAGAGGTGGTCAATAATGGAGGTAAAAAAGGTATATACAAAGTTAAAGAAAGAATTATAAAGGATCATAAAGATTTGGCAAATAAGTTTGCAGTCTTAAATGTGTATGATTTGGAGAATGATCAGATTGTAAATATCCAAGAAGGGAGGAAAGAGGCTGAGGAATTAGTCAAAGAAAAGAAGCAACCAAGTAAAGAACAATACCAAAAATGGCCTAATGAAGTAAAAGAGTACTTTGAGGAAAGATGGAGGGATGCAGGGATTGAGGATGATTGCCATGTGGTAGAATTGAATGAAGATGTCCTCGGAAATGATAATTACATGGAGGGAAGGGACTGGACTGTTCTAAATGAACAATAATTTTGTTAAGGTGTTTATGGATTTAAAGATTGCTAGTTGGAACATAAGGAGTATGAATCAAGGAAAGAAACAAAAGGAGGTTGCTGATTTCATTAAGGATGAAGGTTTACATGTGTGTGCTATTTTGGAAACTCATGTAAAAGATGACAAATTAAATAAAGTCATGGATAAAACTTTGGGAGGATGGAATTGGTATCCAATATCAGCTATAGCAGAAGGGGATGTAGGATTGTTATAGGCTGAGATAAAAATAATGTCAAGGTGGACACTATTATGGTTACAAGACAGACTATCTTGTGTAGCATTGAGAATATACATAATAAGAAAGTTATATTTTGTAATTTTGTATATGCAGCTTACACGGGTAGAGAAAGAAGAATATTATGGAAAGAATTGCAGGTGGCTAAAAGAATTACAAATGGGGACCCCTGGGTATTAATGGGTGATTTTAATGTCACATTGAAGTGTGTTGAACACTCAATGGGCAGCTCTAACATCAATAATGAAATGCAGGAATTTATTAAACTGTGTGAATGATATAGAAGTTGAGGATATGAGCAGTTCAGGCTTATATTTCACATGGATAAAGTCCCCAAAAAGACCAATTTGCATCTTAATGAAGAAATTGGATAGATGCATGATTAATAACTAGTTTATAACAGTTTATGGGCAGGCTGAGTGTCATTTTAAACCCTTCCTTACTTCTGATCATAGTCCAGTAGTTATGGCTATTAAAGGCAGTTTACCTAAAAAGAATAACTCTTTTAGGTTTGCTAATTACATAGCTAAAAAAAGTGAGTTTTTACCCACTGTTCAGAGTAGATGGAATGTCGATATTAAAGGAAAGAAAATGTATATCCTGGCTAGAAGGCTAAAATATATGAGACACCATATGAGCCAATTAAGCTGGAAGAAAGGGAATCTGCATGAGTTAGTGGTGGGAATTCCGGAAAAATTGAAAGATGGCCAGACTAGAATGGAAAAACACCCTAATGATAATGCTATTAAAAAAGAAGTTTCTGAGTCACTGGAGGCTTATTATGAAGCTGTGAATGATGAGGAACAAATCCTGTTTCAAAATGCTAAAGTGGAGTGGATCCGGGATGGTGATAAAAACACAAAATTTTTCCATCATTCTATAAAGAGAATAAAACAAAGAAATAGAATAATCAAAATATGTGATGAAAGTGGAAACTATTATGAGGGAGAGGATATGGCCGAGCAGTTTGTTAAACATTTTGCAGCATTCTTAAATGTTCAAAATAACACTACCCACATAAGTAATATTGAGAATTTATTTACTCAAAAATTGAACAATGAGGAAGCTCAAAGTATGATTGTTGAGATTAATGACGAAGAAATAAAGAATGCCTTATTTGATATTGGCGAAAACAAAGCCCCAGGTCCTGATGGATACACCTCTGCCTTTTTCAAGAATGCTTGGGGTACTGTTGGAAAGGATGTGTGTGCTGCAGTGAAGGAGTTTTTTAATACAGGAAAATTGCTTGGGGAAATTAATGCAACTATTATAAATCTTGTTCCAAAAACCAATAATCCAACTAAAGTGATTGATTTCAGGCCGATTGCTTGCTGTAATGTAATCTACAAGTGCATTAGCAAGATTCTCACATATAGAATAAAAAGCAGCCTTAATAAACTGGTAAATGTTAATCAGAGTGCTTTCATACCAGGTAGAATTATCCATGATAATTTGATGGTTACTCAAGAACTGATAAGGGTTATAATAAGAAACATGGGTCTAAGAGATGTGCTTTTAAAATTGACATAGCAAAGGCTTATGATACTGTCAATTGGAAGTTTTTAAAGGATATACTAATTCAGTTTGGTTTCCATACTAGAATGGTGAGTTGGATAATGACATGTTTGTCTTCTTCATCGTTCATGATATGCTTAAATGGGGAAAGATATGGAAATTTTAAAAGTGGCAGAGGGCTGAGACAGGGAGACCCTATATCACCCTATCTTTTTAGTTTGATTGTGGAGGTTTTTACCCTCATGATGAAGAGGAAGATTACAGAGAATCCACAGTTCAAGTTTCATAAAGGATGTATGGAATTAAGACTCACTCACTTATGCTTTTTGCAGATGACTTATTAGTTTTCTGTCATGGGGATGCTGGTTCTGTTAAGATTGTGAAAGAAGCCCTGTTGGAGTTTAGCAGTTCTTCTGGTTTGATCCCCAATATGGGAAAAAGTACTTTGTTTTGGTGCAATGTTAAAGCAGAAGATAAAAACAAGATTACGGAGGATATGCCTTTTGTGATAGGCAAACTGCCCATGAAATATTTGGGAGTCCCTTTGATTGACAAGAAAATTGGGATAAAGGACTGTAAACAGTTGATCAACAGAATAAAAAATAAAACTGGTGACTGGAAACACAAATTTCTTTCTTATGGAGGTAAACTGTAGTTGATAACATTAGTTCTTGCATCTATTCATGTTTATTGGGCTTCAGTCTTCCTTTTACCTAAAACAGTTATCAAAGATATTGAAAAGATTTCATAAAATTTCCTTTGGGGTCAGAATGAGGTGAAAAAAAGGAAATTACTAAGGTAGCATGGAAAACTGTTTGTCTCCCTAAAGATCAAGGTGGATTAGGTGTGAAAAATCTAGGCCTTTGGAATGAAGCTCTCCTAAGTTAGCACATTTGGAACATTGCAATTAATAAGAATTCATTATGGGTGGAGTGGGTAAAATTGGTTAAACTAAAAGGAAGAAGCATTTGGGATGTGACCCCATGCCACAAAGATAGTTGGATGTGGAAATCTCTCCTCGGTTTAAGGAGTAGTTTGAGGAATCATATTATTCACATAATAGGAAATGGAAAAAATACTTCTATGTGGTATGAATTCTGGAATAATGTTGGCCCTTTGAACAATATCATAAGTAAGAGGGAGATCTATGAAGCCAGATTGGCTGATAATATTACAGTTGATAGAATGGTTGTTAATGGTGTATGGAACTGGCCAATTAGTTGTACTAATATACATCTTGAAATTATGAATCTGACTCCTCCTATAATACGAGTGATAGAGAAGATACTGTGAAATGGAAGATGGAAAATGGAAGCCTTATGGAATTTTCAATTAGAAATGTCTGGAATAGCATATATGTGAGAGGTGATAAGGTTAACTGGTGGAAGTTTGTTTGGTTCTCTAAAGGATGCCCAAGACAGGCTTTTATAATGTGGCTAGCTGTTTTGGGTAGGCTGCAAACCCAAGACAGATTAATGAAATGGCAGACTAATACCATTTTTACATGTCCTTTGTGCAATAAAGGTAATGACTCGCATGACCACTTATTCTTTAGGTGTGATTATGCAGTTGAAGTTTGGAGCAAACTGAAAATTATGATATATGCTCATAATTTTCCCAAATCCGGCCATTTACGTTTTTTAACCCTTGAACATTTTCTTCAAATACTTGGTTCTTTCCTAACCTCTCTTGTCTATACTCGTCTTTTCCCATCACTTCCCTTTGTGCGGTTTTTATACTTTCAATAAAACTAGACACTACATCAATCCGCATCAACTTAGCCTTAACCGGCTTTTCATAAACTTTTCTACTCAAGGCGTCGGCTACCACATTAGCCTTTCCTTCATGATAGACGATTTCACAATCGTAATCGCTAATCAACTCAATCCACCTTCTTTGTCTCATATTCAAATCTTTTTGTGTAAACACATACTTGAGACTTTTGTGATCCGTGTACAAAATACACCTTGTACCATACAAGTAATGTCTCCAAATCTTCAAGGCAAAAATGATCGGCGCCAACTCTAAATCATGTGTTGTATACCTTTCTTCCGCATTCTTTAATTGTCTTGAAGCATAAGCTATCACCTTTCCCCTTTGCATCAAAACACAACCGAGACCTTTATTCGAGACGTCACTATACACCACGAAATCTTCCATACCATCGGGTAAAGTGAGAATCGGTGCATTGCACAACTTCTCCTTCAACAAGGCAAAAGCATCTTCTTGTTTTTCCCCATTCAAACCTCACATCTTTTCTCGTTAGTCTAGTGAGTGGGACCGCCACTCGGGAAAAATCTTCAATAAATCTTCGGTAATAACCGGCTAACCCAAGGAAACTTCTAACTTCGGTTGGAGTCTTCGGTGCTTCCCAATTCTTCACCGCTTCAATCTTAGACGGGTCAACTTTTATCCCGCTTCTGGATACGACATGAACAAGAAATTGGACTTCCCGCAACCAAAATTCACACTTTGAGAATTTAGCATACAACTTTTCCCGTTTCAAAACTTCTAGAGTTTGCTTCAAGTGTTCTTCTTCGGTTTTGGAAAAGATAAGAATATCATCGATGAACACGATGAGGAATTTATCGAGGAATGGTTTACAAACCCTATTCATGAGATCCATGAAAATCGTCGGGGCATTTGTTAGACCGAATGGCATCACCAAAAATTCATAATGCCCATAACGAGTTCTAAAGGCCGTCTTCTCGGTATCACCTTCTTTGACACGAACTTGATGGTAACCCGATCTCAAATCAATCTTGGAGAAATAATCGGCTCCTTGAAGTTGATCAAATAAATCATCTATCCTTGGCAAATGATATCGGTTCTTAATCGTCAACTTGTTAAGTTCTCGGTAATTGATACACATCCTCATCGAACCATCTTTCTTCTTCACAAATAAAACCGGTGCACCCCATGGTGACGAACTAGGACGGATAAAACCTTTATCAAGCAAATCTTGGAGTTGAGCCATCAACTCTCTCATTTCGGTGGGAGCTAAACGATACGGGGCTCGGGAAATCGGCGTCGCCCCCGGAACTAAATCAATACGAAACTCGACTTGTCTCTCCGGTGGCAAACCGGGTAAGTCATCGGGAAAAACTTCGGGAAAATCCCGAATAACCTTCACATTCTCAACCGTCTTCTTCTCTTTTCTTCCATCTAGGACATAAGCTATAAATGACGAATATCCTTTTGAGAAACACTTTCTTGCCTTAATGGCGGTTAACAAGTTTGGCATATGATGCATCTTTTCCCCATAGATGTACACCTTCTCATTTTCGGGTGACTTAATCGACACTAACTTTTTCCCACATAAAATCTTGGCTTGGTGGATTCCCAACCAATCCATCCCGATAATTACATCAAAAGCCTTAATCCCCATTGGCATCAAATCAACCTTAAACTTCTTACTATCGATTTCTAATTCACAATCTCTATAGATGTGTTGAACCATAGAGGTTTTCCCATCGGCAACTTCTATTTCATACAAATCATCAAGTAGCTCTAGTGGAACCTTAAATGTAACACACCGATTTTTTTCAACCCAATTTAAAACTTTTAAAATAAAGATTTAAGTCTTTACAAACCGAACATCTAAAATATGGTTTAACTAAAACATTTGGAATAATTAGTAAGTACCAAAATCGGTGTTACAAATATATCAAAACTATAGTCTAGAGAATTAAATAAGTACACCGAGCTAATCCTTCCAAATGCTAACTACGGGCCGCCTAATCTTTAGCTCCCGAACCTGAGTACATAGTCAAAGTAAACGTAGTACGTGAGACAAATATTGTCTCGTGAGAAACATGGGTTTTAGACCCGGTTAGAAATAATTTGCAATAAAATAGTAATTAAATAATTAACAAATTGCAAATAGTCAATCAACTCTAAGGCTTGCCATAAGCCAATCACATACGTAACGGGCCTCCCCGAAACAACTCCCCCGATATGGGTTATCTAGGTAAACTCCCCCGTTTCCGGGTTATCTATCTGCTCCCCCATTTTCCGGGTTATCTCAAACTCCCCCGCTTTCCGGGTTATCTATTTCTCGACACACTACCCTTGCGCAGGGTGGTACCGCCCCAAGTAGGTGTCACTAACTCCCCCAACTTGTGTGGGTTATCTAGGATCCAATTGATTAGCTACCACATAACAAATCATCTACTTGGGTCAATGCCCATATCACAACTCAATCATACTAGTGGTAACTACCCAGTCAAGTACAATACAATTCAATTCAATGTAATTCAATTCAATTACTTACTCTATCAATTCAATCTTTTCTTTATTAAAACGATTATCTAATAAAGACCTTAAAAATCATTTCAATTGTAAGAACATGGTTTACTATGTACTCAGAAAGATCACATGTACTCACCTTAGCAATGCTATCCAACAATTGTGCTCAACAACACAATCCTTACTTCCAAATTGAGGAAGTACTTCCAATCTCAAGGTCTTCTTGACCTAACATCAATATCATTACAAGATCTAGTTATAATCCATAACTAGCTACTAATTAATCCATCTAAACATTTCTAACCACCAAGTTCATACAACTTGGTGGAATCTCCAACCCTAGTTCAAGATTTCCCATCACCAATTCCAAATCCAATTTGTACACATTGATTACAAGCCTACAAGGAGTGTTTTACACCCATGAAAGTTCATCTTCCCCAAAGATGATATGGTGGGTTCCCAAAACCACCATTGTTACCCATACTAAGCTCAAAATGAAGGTAACTAAGCAAGATATGCAAGAAAACTTACCCTTGATGCTTAAATCCTTCAAGATGATGAAGATTTGAGCTCCTTAGCTCCAAAAACCGCCCAAATGCTCTCAAAAACGGCTGCTCTAAGTATAGGGTTCGTAGGTGTTATGAGCCCTAGCCTCTACACAACTTTATATACTCCAGACAGACCTCGCGCCCCGCTCGCGTTTGCCTCGCGCCGCGAGGTGACGCGGGTTGTCTTCTTGATCGCCGCAGGAACACCTAACTCGCGCCCCGCTCGCGCCTGGCTCGCGCCGCGAGCTCGATGCGAATCTCAACTCGAGCTCGGCGCGAGTCTCTCGCGTCTGAGTTCTGAACCTACATTTCGATCTCGCGTATGGCTCGCGCCTGCCTCGCGCCGCGAGGGCTGTTCCAGCCAGATTCTTGGCCTTTAAACTTGTTTCCATCCAAGTTTTGACCCATACTTGGTTATACCAAGTCCCAAACATTCAATCATTCGATAAAACACAAACCAAAATGTAAACTAATATAAATGACGAAAATTCACATAAATCCCGAATAAATACACGAAATGAAAAACGTAAAATTACGGTCGTTACAACTATCTACCCCTTAAGAGGATTCCGTCCTTGGAATCGTCTCATAATCTACAAAATCCGGGTAGCGTTTCTTCATCTCATCTTTGACTTCCCAAGTCAAATTTGGCACAAGGGAATGTTTCCACTTGACCAACATTAGCTCAATCTCTTTGTTCCTCAATTTCTTTGTTTGGGCCTCCAATATGGCCTCGGGCTCTTCAATCAACCGGTTGGGTTCATCGACCCGCAAATCTTGGAGTGGGATAATATTCTCCACTTCACCCACAAATTTCTTCAAATTACTAACATGGAAGGTGTCATGGATACCTTGCAACTCGGGTGGAAGTTCTAACTTAAATGCTTGTAAGCCGACCCGTTTCAAGATCCTAAACGGGCCTACATACCTTGGGCTCAATTTGCCCTTCTTTCCAAATCTCATCACGCCTTTCCAAGGTGACACTTTCAACATCACCATATCACCGACATTCAAATCGTAGGGTCGCTTTTTCAAACTCGAATAACTCTTTTGGCGATCTTGTGCCACTTTCATATTCCTTTGAATTATTCCGATTTTCTCATTTGTTATTTTTACAATCTCGGGACCCGTGAGTTTCGTCTCACCCGCCTCAAACCAACAAGAAGGCGTCCAACATTTTCTCCCATACAATGCCTCAAACGGTGGCATCTTAATTGTCGAGTGATAACTATTGTTATATGAAAATTCAACTAACGGTAAATGTTCATCCCATTTACCGCCAAAATCCAATACACACGATCTCAACATATCTTCAACCGTTTGGATCGTTCTTTCACTTTGACCATCGGTTTGCGGATGGTAAGCCGTGCTCAATCTTAATTTTGTTCCCAATTCTTCTTGGAGTGATCTCCAAAATCTCGAGGTAAACCTCGCATCCCTATCGGACACGATGGACAATGGTACCCCATGCAAACGAACAACCTCATCAACATACAATTTTGCCAACTTCTCGAGTGGCATGGTTTCCCGAATAGCTAGGAATAACGCACTTTTCGTTAACCTATCAACAATCACCCAAATGGCGTCATGATTCCTACTCGTTTTTGGGAGACCAACAATGAAATCCATTGTGATGTCATTCCATTTCCTGGCCGGCACTTGCAACGATTGTGCAACACCATAAGGCACTTGGTGCTCGGCTTTCACTTGTGCACATGTCGCACATTTTGATATGTACTTTGCTACCCTCGACTTCATCCCGGGCCACCAATAAATTTCCTTCAAGTCTTGATAAGTCTTCGTACTTCCGGGATGAATAGAATATTTAGACTTGTGAGCATCATTCAACAACACTTTTCGGTTTCCACCGAACTTCGGAACCCAAATCCGGCCATTCACCGTTTTTAACCCTTGATCATTTTCTTCAAATACTTGGTTCTTTCCCAACCTCTCTTGCATATACTCGTCCTTCCCTATCACTTCCTTTTGTGCGGTTTTTATACTTTCAATAAAACTAGATACTACATCAATTCGCATCAACTTAGCCTTAACCGGCTTTTCATAAACTTTTCTACTCAAGGCGTCGGCTACCACGTTAGCCTTTCCTTCATGATAAACGATCTCACAATCATAGTCACTAATCAACTCGATCCACCTTCTTTGTCTCATATTCAAGTCTTTTTGTGTGAACACATACTTGAGACTTTTGTGATCCGTGTACAAAATACACCTTGTACCGTACAAGTAATGTCTCTAAATCTTCAAGGCAAAAATAATCGCCGCCAACTCTAAATCGTGTGTTGTATACCTTTCTTCCGCATTCTTCAATTGTCTTGAAGCATAAGCTATCACCTTACCTCTTTGCATTAAAACACAACCGAGACCTTTATTCGAGGCGTCACTATACACTACGAAATCTTCCATACCGTCGGGTAGAGTGAGGATCGGTGAATTGCACAATTTCTCTTTCAACAAGGCAAAAGCATCCTCTTGCTTTTTCCCCCCATTCAAACTTCACATCTTTTCTCGTTAGTCTTGTGAGTGGAACCGCCACTCGGGAAAAATCTTCAATAAACCTTTGGTTATAACCGGCTAACCCAAGAAAACTTCTAACTTCGGTCGGGGTCTTCGGTGCTTCCCAATTCTTCATTGCCTCGATCTTAGACGGGTCAACTTTTATCCCGCTTCGAGATACCACATGACCTAAGAATTGAACTTCCCGCAACCAAAATTCACACTTTGAGAACTTAGCATACAATTTTTCTCGCTTCAAAACTTCTAGAGTTTGCCTTAAATGTTCTTCATGATCTTCTTCGGTTTTGGAGAAAATAAGAATGTCATCAATAAATACTATGAGAAATTTATCGAGAAAAGGTTTACAAACCCTATTCATGAGATCCATAAAAATAGCCGGGGCATTCGTCAAACCGAATGGCATAACTAAAAATTCATAATGCCCATAACGAGTTCTAAAGGCCGTCTTCTCGGTGTCACCTTCTTTAACACGAACTTGATGGTAACCCGATCTCAAATCAATCTTGGAAAAATAATAGGCTCCTTGAAGTTGATCAAATAAATCATCTATCCTCGGCAAAGGATCGGTTCTTTATCGTCATCTTGTTAAGTTCTCGGTAATCGATACACATCCTCATCGAACCATCTTTCTTCTTCACAAATAAAACCGGTGCACCCCATGGTGACGAACTAGGACGGATAAAACCCTTATCGAGCAAATCTTGAAGTTGAGCCATCAACTCTCTCATTTCGGTTGGGGCTAAACGATACGGGGCTCGGGCAATCGGCTTCGCCCCCGGAACTAAATCAATTCGGAACTCGACTTGTCTCTCCGGTGGCAAACCCAGGTAAGTCATCGGGAAAAACTTCGGGGAAATCTCGAATAATCTTCACATTCTCTACCGTCTTCTTTTCTTTTCTTCCATCTAGGACATAGGCTATAAATGATGCACAACCTTTCGCCAAACATTGTCTTGCTTTAATTGCGGTTAACAAGTTTGGCATACGATGCCTCTTTTCCCCATAGATGTACACCTTTTCATTTTCGGGAGATTTAATCGACACTAATTTCCTTCCACATAGAATCTTGGCTTGGTGGATTCCCGACCAATCCATCCCAATAATTACATCGAAAGCCTTAATTCCCATAGGCATCAAATCAACCTTAAACTTCTTGCTATCGATTTCTAACTCACAATTTCTATAGACATGTTGAACCATAGAGGTTTTCCCATCGGTTACTTCTATTTCATACAATTCATCAAGTAACTCTAGTGGAACCTTAAACTTAGCACCAAATTCATGAGACACAAAAGAATAAGTAGAACCCGAATCAATCAACACATAAGTGGGTATGTAGTTTATGAATAAGGTACCTGAGACGACGTCATGAGTCTCCTTGGCTTCTTCACGCGTGAGTTGGAAGGCACGACCCTTGACTTTCAACGGCTCCGGTTTCTTGTGAGCGGTTGACACCAACGTTTCGGTTCCTTTCTTTGGGCATACATTGCTATAATGCCCTTTCTCGTGACACGAGAAACACTCTACTTCATCAAGGTTCCTCACCTTGCAATCTTTAGCCTTGTGGCCAAACCGACCACACTTGAAATAACCATTGGAATCCGCCTTGCACTCTCCCTTGTGGTCCCTACCACACTTCCTACATCCACCAACACTTCCTTGTTTTGACCCGCTCGGGGCAAACTTGCTTTTCTTGGATGGTCCCGAAAAACTTTCAAACTTTTTTTTCTCATTACCAACCGATCTCTCTTGAACTCTCCTTTTACTAACTTTCTCAACAGTTCGGGCGACATTGATCGCCTCATCAAGAGTGGTTACCCTCTTCACTTCGAGCTCATACTCCTAATGGTGATTTTCGGTTAAAACAATTAACAAAACGCAGCGGAAAGTATTTATCACCATGAAAGGATCTTGATATCAATCATACAATTAAACTAAAAGAAAAATCAAAGAGAATGGTATAAGAATCATACCCTAGTTGCCTTTGATCAATGATGAATTCGGATGGATATTGTGAGCAACCGAAACCAAGGATTCCAATGGGGAATACCTCTAAAGCAAGTCCACACAACACTTCCAAGAACACCAATGTAATGGATGCTAGTCCTAGAGTCTTGAGAGCAAAAGAGAGAAAACAAAACACCTTCAAAGTGTGAGAGAGAGGGACGGCCAAGAGGTGTGGTCAAAAGGGAGTTTATGGACCATTATATCTCTTAATGGTGCCATTACAATCCTTTAATGATTTCCATAAATCATTAGTCTTATTTGCCCACAAGTCCCTATCTTTTGTTTCTTCTAGTTTGCCCACAAGAAAGTTTCAATATTAACTTTTAATATTAAACTTATGATAGACAAGCTTATAGCTTATATATATATATTAATAATTAATGTAATTACACTAATTACACTAATTATATAATGGTGTTTAGTGTTTAAGTGTGTGACCCTTTAGGCTCACAAACAACTAGCCATATAACTATATGTTATACGCGTGAAGCATATTCCAACAGCTCCCACTTGCGCACGTGATAACATCAAGTAGTTATACAAGCAAAGGTTAGAGTCTAGCAACCCGCCAATGCCCCTAGGAGTATATGAGGAGTTTCATAAAATCTTTGTTCAAAGTTTTTCGAGCAGTTATCCTTTTGTTACTGATACTATGTTGAATTTTAGGCAAGGATTAATGTCAATCTAAAATTTCAACGATTCTGTTTCTCGATCTATATAATGAAGTAGATTACCAAAACCAATCAAGATTCATCTTGATTACCTTTTGGGTGTGGCCACACATACATCTATTCAAAATCATCGAGGGGCCCAGTAGTATCTAATCCACATGCGTGGAGGAACAAATTCTTTGTTGACTGCACGTGTTTGTCATATGCTTAATGACAAACCCGATAATGGTTGTTATAGCAGCCTTATTCAGGTCAGCGTTTAACCATATCAAAGTTTGCCCCTCTACATACACAAACCAACTTGCATCTCAAGTCAGAGGATAAGTGACAAAGCCTTTGTGAGATTCACTTGTGACATAAATCCAGGAAGTGATTTCTCATAGGTTGGGTCAGTCCAATTGTGCATCAATATGAACAACATGTGAGTTTGATTTCATCATCCTTAGTCATACTAAGATAATGTCATCAATGCCCTCAGATTTGTCTTAATAATATTCCCATATTATTAATATGACAATGGACAATTTAGAATATAAAACGCAGTAGATATTCATGGATATAAACATGCAAATATAGAACACAGTAGATATTCATATAAAAACGATCATATCAAATATATCAATTTATTCCAATAAAAACTGCTCAATGTTCCATTATCCAAATACTAAAACAGATTACATGAAACTACTAGCTGGTCGAAGTCCAATGCTTCTAGCATGCTCAATATGTTTGGTACATGACATTGGCTTCGTGAAGGGATCAGCTAAGTTGTCATCTGTATGAACTTTGAGCAAGCGTACATCTCCCATTAGGATCGCATCTCTAATGTAGTGAAGCTTCCTCCGATAATGTCTGGCACCTTTCTGAACACCAGGTTCGTTGGCAATGATGATAGCACCTGTGTTATCACAGTACATATCCATAGGTTTTTCATTACTGGGGACAACTCCAAGCCCAGAAATGAATTTCCTCATCCAAACAGCTTCCATTGCAGCTTCAGTAGTTGCAATGTATTCAGCTTCTGTAGAAGACATAGCGATAGTGCTCTGCTTTGCACTTTTCCAATCAACAGCGCCTCCGTTCAAAACGAAAACATACCCCGTTTGAGATTTGGAATCATCTCTATCAGTCTCAAAACTAGCGTCAGAATAACAAGTAACGCTTAGTTCATTTTGAGATTCACCACCATAGACAAGAAACATATCTTTAGTATTCCTAAGATACTTCAGTATTTTCTTAACAGCAGTCCAGTGACTCTCACCTGGATTCTGTTGATATCGGCTTGTAAGGTTCTGAGAGAACGCTACATCAGGTCTTGTGCACCGCACAGCATACATGATAGATCCTACTGCCGAGGCATAGGGGACATCACGCATACGTTTCATCTCATCAGGTGAGGACGGTCCTTGAGTCTTACTCAAGTGTACATTGTGTTGCATAGGGAGACTTCCACGTTTGGAAGCATATATTCTAAACCGTTTTAGAATCTTATCAATGTACGCACTTTGACTTAGTCCGATTAACCGCTTTGATCGATCTCGATAGATCTTTATACCAAGTATATATGCCGCTTCCCCAAGATCCTTCATAGCGAAGCACTTCCCAAGCCAGGATTTTACATCTTGTAGCATTGGAATGTTATTTCCTATGAGTAGTATGTCATCGACATATAGGATTAGAAAGACGACAATGCTCCCACTAGCTCTTACATATACACATGGCTCGTCGGGATTCTGAGTAAAGCCAAACGATTTGACTTCCTCATCGAATCTTTTGTTCCAACTCCTGGATGCTTGCTTTAGTCCATAAATGGACCTTTGAAGCTTACATACTTTCTTTGGGTGTTTTGGATTAACAAAACCCTCAGGTTGAACCATATAAACATCTTCATCAAGATGTCCATTTAAGAAAGCAGTTTTAACATCCATTTGCCAAATCTCATAGTCATAGTACGCTGCTATGGCTATGACAATCCTAATAGCTCTAACGTCGGCAACAGGCGAGAAGGTTTCATCATAGTCAATCCCGTAGGTTTGAGTGTAACCTTTTGCTACCAATCGAGCTTTATAGGTGTGTACATTGCCATCCATGTCGGTCTTCTTCTTGAAGAGCCACTTGCTACCAACAGTCTTACTGTTAGGAGGAAGATCAACCAACGTCCATACTTGGTTATCTTTCATGGATTGCATTTCCGCGTTCATAGCATCAAGCCATTTGTCAGATTCAGAATCTGATAATGCAGCTCGATAGTTAGGGGGTTCATTATGATCCCCTAAACTTAGCTCCTCAGCATCGACATGGAAGCCATATCGTTCAGGTGCATGAGGTGTCCTTGCGGACCTTCGAACAGGGATTACATCATTTTGAGGTGCAACAGGAACAGTTTCGTGTTCAGCCTCATCTTGATGTTCGCTAGTCTCTACAATAGGTTGTGCATCTTCATCGCTTGGAATCTCGTCAAAGTCGATGGTACTCCCACTTGCTTCTTGTGAAATGAGATTGCTCTCAAGAAACTCAGCATAACGAGCAATAATTACTTTTTGCTCAGGTGGGTAGTAGAAATAGTAACCCATCGTTTCCTCAGGGTATCCTATAAAGATGCACTTGACAGCTCTGGGTTCAAGTTTGTTTGGCGTGTCTCGTTTCACGAGAGCCTCACAACCCCAGACCTTCAAGTAAGACAAGTTAGGGACTTTCCCATGCCATATCTCATATGGTGTCTTTTCAACCTTCTTGGTGGGAACCATATTCAGTATGCGAGCAGCCGATTTGAGTGCATAACCCCAAAAGGATAGAGGCAGAGTGGTAGGACTCATCATTGATCGGACCATGTCAAGCAAGGTGCGATTTCTCCTCTCTGATACACCATTATGCTGTGGTGTATAAGGGGGAGTGAATTGTGAGACAATCCCACAATTCTTTAGATGGTCTTGAAACTCATGGCTCATGTACTCTCCTCCTCGATCGGAACGGAGAGCCTTAATCTTCTTGCCAAGTTGATTTTCTACTTCATTCTGGAAAGCTTTGAACGTTTCAAAGGTTTCATGTTTATGTTTAATCAAGTAAACATAACCATAACGACTAAAGTCGTCAGTGAAGGTAATGAAATAGGTAGCACCTTCCCTAGTTCGAGTTCTAAAAGGGCCACATACATCAGTATGTATGAGTCCAAGTAGATCATTGGCCCTTTCGCCTACATGGGAGAAAGGCTTGCGCGCCATTTTACCAGATATGCAAGAAACACATTTATCAAATGATTCAGAATCATCTGATTTTATAAGTCCATCCTTTTGTAATTTCAAAACGCGTTTCTTGTTAACATGGCAAAGGCGACAATGCCATAGGTAAGTAGAATCCAAATTCTTCTTGGATTTCTTATTGCTACATGTATAAATAGAACTACTGTTTGTGATACGATTATGCATGTCAATCTCAAAGATACCATCACGAGGAATAGCATTAAAGTAAAAAACATTATCCTTTGAAACTGAAATACCATAATCCGTAAACGTATGAATAAAACCATTATTCCACAAACAAGAAAGCGATACTATACCCCTAGTAATACTAGGCGCATAGTGACAATTGTCTAATACAATAATTAAACCACTAGGAAGGATTAAATCATAGCTTCCTATAGCTTCGACCGGTGCACGATTGCCATTGCCCACGTACAAGTCCAAAGCTCCATGGTTTAGCTTTCTACTTCCCCTTAGACCCTGCATGGTATTACAAATGTGAGTTCCACAACCAGTGTCATATACCCATGATTTCTTAGGGAAAGCATATAGTTCTATTGTGAAGATACCTGATGTGCCAACCTTGTTGGCTTTGTTCTTCATCAACTCTGCCAGGTAGGCAGGACAATTCCTCCTCCAATGGCCTGTTTCACCGCAGTGATGGCAAGCAAGATCCTTAGCGGGATGCTCCTTATGAGTAGGTGGGGGAACCTTTGGCTTGGGCTTGTAAACTTGCTTTCCCTTGCCTTGGCCCTTCGCAACTACTTGCGGTTTTGGTTTTTGGATCTTTCCTTGCCTTATAGCAAGGACAGTAGGGGCCGGAGTTTTCTTGGGTAGGCTTGCCTCCGTTTGTTTCAGCATAGCATGTAATTCGGCGAATGTCTTCCCCATACTATGCATATGATAAGTCATGACAAACGGTGCAAAATCCTTGTTTAGGGACGTTAGAATCAAGCTAATCCCAAGGATGTGCGGCATAGCGTAACCAAGCCTCTCCATTTGGTCTAAGTAGCTCTTCATCTTCAAGAGATAAGAACTAACAGACTGTCCCTCCTCCTGCTTGCAAGCGTGGAAGGCTTTGACAGTGTCAAAGAGTTCCTGCTCGGCTTGCTTTTGATACATGGCCGTTAGTTCACGCATCATATCAAATGCAGTGAGGTCCTCGAGATTCTTTTGAATCTCGGGAATCATGCTCACTAGCATAAGCGCGGCGACTTCCTGTTGTTCGTTAAACCTTTTGGTATAGGCTGTACGAACAGCAGCAGTGGCGGTAGCAGCAGGGGCAGGGGGCAGCGCCTCCTCCAAATGGTGGTACTTGTGCTCGGCCCTAAGGACAATCCTTAGGTTTCGAGACCAGTCCACAAAGTTCGTTCCATCAAGTTTCTCTTTTTCGAGAACGGAACGAATGGTGGTGTGTGTTAGGGTTTGATTGTTTGAAGTCATCTACAAAATTACAAAGTCCATTAATTAGTATTGTCAATAATAATGTCTTTTAATAAATTAACTACCCAATTAATTTTAATTAAAAGCTAAGATCCCATTGAGCTTCTATCATCGCATCAGTTGATCTGCTAGAGATGATAGATCCAATAGGTAGGTGACGATCAACAATTGCATTACAAGTGCAACTCTTAGAGGTATGGGACTTCATGGCACCTAGTGAACAAGCATCTAGGGTCAAGTGGCATGTTTGTCGCATCTTCGCCTCGAGTCAAGGTCTCACCGTTAACTTGATTAAGTCATCCAATGTGAAATCATGTCAAAATAGATCTAGGTCTCACCGTAGAGAATAATGACCTCGGATTTAAATTCAAACCACGTCTCACGTGAATTCAAAAATAGAAGCAAGTGATTTACAACCGATTGGACGGCGTGACTTAAATTTTAGGTATGTTTAAATTTTAATTTAATAAAATTTTATTTAAGATATGAATGAATCATGTACTTCATTCATACCACTTCATAAGTCTTGTAATAAACGGTAAAAACTTTTAGCGATTATTAAGTGATGAGTTTCAAATCATATTTAAACTTAGTTTAATCTCAAAACGATTTTAGATTAAAGGTTTAATCATCAATGATTAACTAGTAATCATCGATGATTAAGGTTTTGAATGTTTTAATGTTTGTGTCTAAAAACCATTTTTAATTTGTTTTACTATTTGTATCTAATAGAAAAGAAAAACAACCACAAACATAAGAATAAAACATGCAACAAAATTTTTGTGCAAACCTCGACCAATGAAATCCTAGGTTCGGTCACGTGAGTCATCACGACGGACCGAAGGGTCAAACTAGGGGACGGGCCAACATGAACCCAAACGGGCCTACATAAACCCAATGGGCTCCCACTTGCTCCAAGACATTCTTGAGCAAGTAGAACCCAAAATTGTGAAAAAATGTAATCTGCCAGAAAATTCCAGCAGACTTTGAAGCCCGAAAAGTCACTGAAGGAGTCTTCGTTGGTCTTCCCGGCCTTCTGGAAAGTTGTAGCCCACGACTTTGCAAGCATTTTAGGCTTTTGAATCGCCCAAAAAGGAGTCTGTATGCCTCTGGAAAACCTGTTTTCGTACAGCCCTCGCTTTTGTGACGGAAATTTGTTGTTTTCTTCATTAGTCTTCAATATTTTTTGTCAACAATTTACAATAAAAAGATAAAATAAATACAATCTATTCTATTACTTTTACATTACAAATTGCCCCAAAAATGGCACCAAAAATAAAATAAAAATAAATGAAACAAATTACAACAATTAAGCCAAAAAAAACAAGGCTTTTCCCAAACAACCAAACATCAAACACATTCATTCACAAATGGTCTAGGCTTTCATTGGTTTGCACAAACAAGCAACAATTGACAAGGCTTTGGCTTGGGATATGGCAAAAATACATGTTTTGCCATATCAACAAAATGGAATTAAAAATTAAATTCCAAGCCAAATAATCAAAAAAATACAATAACAAGATTAATTTTTTGATATGATTTTGTAACAAGTGACAATAGGGTTCCAAAAATACATGTTTTAACCCATCTTTTAAATTAAAAAAAAACCGAAAAAAAAAACAAAAAACCGTAGGGTTTTTTTTTTTTCTTTCCGATCGGGATTTTTATACATCAAAACCGATTGATTTTTGCCACTTTTTACAAAATCTAGCTAATTATATGATTAATATAATGACTCGTGATACCACTAATGGTGATTTTCGGTTAAAACAATTAACAAAACGCAGCGGAAAGTATTTATCACCATGAAAGGATCTTGATATCAATCATACAATTAAACTAAAAGAAAAATCAAAGAGAATGGTATAAGAATCATACCCTAGTTGCCTTTGATCAATGATGAATTCGGATGGATATTGTGAGCAACCGAAACCAAGGATTCCAATGGGGAATACCTCTAAAGCAAGTCCACACAACACTTCCAAGAACACCAATGTAATGGATGCTAGTCCTAGAGTCTTGAGAGCAAAAGAGAGAAAACAAAACACCTTCAAAGTGTGAGAGAGAGGGACGGCCAAGAGGTGTGGTCAAAAGGGAGTTTATGGACCATTATATCTCTTAATGGTGCCATTACAATCCTTTAATGATTTCCATAAATCATTAGTCTTATTTGCCCACAAGTCCCTATCTTTTGTTTCTTCTAGTTTGCCCACAAGAAAGTTTCAATATTAACTTTTAATATTAAACTTATGATAGACAAGCTTATAGCTTATATATATATATTAATAATTAATGTAATTACACTAATTACACTAATTATATAATGGTGTTTAGTGTTTAAGTGTGTGACCCTTTAGGCTCACAAACAACTAGCCATATAACTATATGTTATACGCGTGAAGCATATTCCAACAACTCCCAAGGTAACCCATTGGCAAACCGAACCACACGACTACGTTCGGTTGGGTAAGTACTTGACACAAACGGGAGATATCCCGTGAACTTCTTGGTATACTCATCCAAGGTCAAATTGCCTTTCTTGAAGTGCAAGAACTCTTCCAACAACTCCTCCAACTCCCTTTCGGGACAATACTTCTCTTTGAGTCTCCTAGTGAACTCATCCCACGACATCTTGTAGATGGCTTTCTTCCCCAAGGTTTCATACACGGTGTCCCACCATGTAAGAGCATCATCTTTGAACAAACGTGAGGCATAAGTCACCATGTCTTCCTCCTTGCAGTTGCTACTATCAAGCACACGTTCAGTCTCTCGAATCCGTTAAACTGTCACTTTCGGTTCCGTACTCCCGAGGTAGAAGTCGGGTCGACATGCAAGGAATGTCTTGTATCAACATCCTTCACGCTCAATCTTTCTCTCTTCACCACTTTCCCCATTGGAGGATTTCTCGGTCGGGTTGGTGTTCCCCGTTGACTTGGTCTTAGTGAGTTGAGGGGAATCTTCACCTTCCTCCCTCTCCTCCTCAAAAAGTCATTCCTCTTCCTCCCTTTCCTCATCATCACCTCCTAAGTTCAACCGATCATTTATGATCCGGTTAGCATCTTGTTGCATCACATTTCTCATACTAGTGAGCATGGATTGGATGGCCTCCATTGTTACCGGAGTATGGTTATTCCCGATACCCGAATTGGCCAATCCATTCCCATCTTGATTCAAATTCGAAGCTTGTTCCCCATCCAACAATCGACCACTTCTCGTTCTAGCCATCTTACTATAATAAGATGTCAACTCAATTAGAATCCAATAAGTTGACTAAAAAGTCAAAATTAAACATAAGAATAGCTCGAATTAAAACAATTCCCTCAATGGTCAACCCTATTCCTTAAAAGTCAACCTAACTTCCTATAGAACATAATGTCCCAAAAGCAAAGTCTAAGTCTAGGGTGGGAAACCAACCTAATTCACTTAGACTAATGCTCTGATACCAAGTTGTAACACACCGATTTTTTTCAACCCAATTTAAAACTTTTAAAATAAAGATTTAAGTCTTTACAAACCGAACATCTAAAATATGGTTTAACTAAAACATTTGGAATAATTAGTAAGTACCAAAATCAGTGTTACAAATATATCAAAACAATAGTCTAGGGAATTAAATAAGTACACCGAGCTAATCCTTCCAAATGCTAACTACGGCCGCCTAATCTTTAGCTCCCGAACCTGAGTACATAGTCAAAGTAAACGTAGTACGTGAGACAAATATTGTCTCGTGAGAAACATGGGTTTTAGACCCGGTTAGAAATAATTTGCAATAAAATAGTAATTAAATAATTAACAAATTGCAAATAGTCAATCAACTCTAAGGCTTGCCATAAGCCAATCACATACGTAACGGGCCTCCCCGAAACAACTCCCCCGATATGGGTTATCTAGGTAAACTCCCCCGTTTCCGGGTTATCTATTTGCTCCCCCATTTTCCGGGTTATCTCAAACTCCCCCGCTTTCCGGGTTATCTATTTCTCGACACACTACCCTTGCGCAGGGTGGTACCGCCCCAAGTAGGTGTCACTAACTCCCTCAACTTGTGTGGGTTATCTAGGATCCAATTGATTAGCTACCACATAACAAATCATCTACTTGGGTCAATGCCCATATCACAACTCAATCATACTAGTGGTAACTACCCAATCAAGTACAATACAATTCAATTCAATGTAATTCAATTCAATTACTTACTCTATCAATTCAATCTTTTTTTTATTAAAACGATTATCTAATAAAGACCTTAAAAATCATTTCAATTGTAAGAACATGGTTTACTATGTACTCAGAAAGATCACATGTACTCACCTTAGCAATGCTATCCAACAATTGTGTTCAACAACAGAATCCTTACTTCCAAATTGAGGAAGTACTTCCAATCTCAAGGTCTTTTGACCTAACATCAATATCATTACAAAATCTAGTTATAATCCATGACTAGCTACTAATTAATCCATCTAAACATTTCTAACCACCAAGTTCATACAACTTGGTGGAATCTCAAACCCTAGTTCAGGATTTCCCATCACCAATTCCAAATCCAACTTGTACACATTGATTACAAGCCTACAAGGAGTGTTTTACACCCATGAAAGTTCAACTTCCCCAAAGATGATATGGTGGCTTCCCAAAACCACCATTGTTACCCATACTAAGCTCAAAATGAAGGTAACTAAGCAAGATATGCAAGAATTCTTACCCTTGATGCTTAAATCCTTCAAGATGATGAAGATTTGAGCTCCTTAGCTCCAAAAACCCCCAAATGCACTCTAAAACGGCTGCTCTAAGTCTAGGGTTCGTAGGTGTTATGAGCCCTATCCTCTACACAACTTTATATACTCCAGACAGACCTCGCGCCCCGCTCGCGTTTGCCTCGCGCTGTGAGGTGACGCGGGTTGTCTTCTTGATCGCCGCACGAACACCTAACTCGCGCCCCGCTCGCGCATGGCTCGCACCGCGAGCTCGACGCGAATCTCAACTCGAGCTCGGCGCGAGTCTCTCGCGTCTGAGTTCTGAACCTACTGTTCGATCTCGCGTCTGGCTCGCGCCTGCCTCGTGCCGCGAGGGCTGTTCCAGCCAGATTCTTGGCCTTTAAACTTGTTTCCATCAAACTTTTGACCCATACTTGGTTATACCAAGTCCCAAACATTCAATCATTCGATAAAACACAAACCGAAATGTAAACTAATATAAATGACGAAAATTCACATATGTGGGTATGGAAAACGTAAAATTACGGTCGTTACATTAAACTTAGCACCAAATTCATGAGACACGAAAGAATAAGTAGAACCCGAATCAATGAATACATATGTGGGTATGGAGTTTATGAATAAGGTACCTGAGACGACATCATGAGTCTCCTTGGCTTCTTCACGCGTGAGTTGGAAGGCGCGCCCTTTGACTTTCGACGGCTCCGGTTTCTTGTGAGCGGTTGACACCAACGTTTAGGTTCCCTTCTTTGGGCAAACATTACTATAATGCCCCTTCTCATGGCATGAGAAACACTCCACCTCATCAAGGCTTTTAACCTTGCAATCTCTAGCTTTGTGGCCAAAACGCCCACACTTGAAACAACCGCTGGAATCCGCCTTACATTCACCCTTGTGGTCCCTACCACACTTCCTACATCCACCAACACTTCCTTGTTTTGACCCGCTTGGGGCAAACTTGCTCTTCTTTGATGGTCCCTAAAAACTTTCAAATTTCCTCTTTTCATTACCAACCGACCTCTCTTGCACTCTTCTCTTGCTAACTTTTTCAACACTTTGGGCGACATTGATCGCCTCATCAAGAGTGGTCGCACTCTTCACTTCGAGCTCATACTCCCATGGTAACCCATTATCAAACCGAACCACACGACTACGTTCGGTTGGGTAAGTACTTGACACAAACAGGACGTACCCCGTGAACTTCTTGGTATACTCATCCAAGGTCAAATTGCCTTTCTTGAAGTGCAAAAATTCTTCCAACAACTCTTCCAACTCCCTTTCGGGACAATACTTCTATTTGAGTCTTTTAGTGAACTCATCCCACGACATCTTGTAAATGGCTGTCTTTCCCAAAGTTTCATACACGGTGTCCCACCATGTAAGAGCATCATCTTTAAACAATCATGAGGCATAAGTCACCATGTCTTCCTCTTTGCACTTGCTACTCTCAAGCACACGTTCCGTTTCTCGAATCCATTGAACCGTCACTTTCGGTTCCGTACTCCCGAGATAGAAGTCGGGTCGGCAAGCAAGGAATGTTTTGTAGGAACATCCTTCACGTACACTCCTTCTTTCTTCACCACTTTCCCCATTGGAGGACTTCTCGGTCGGGACACTAGCATCTGTTGACTTAGTCTTTGTGAGAGGTGGGGAATCTTCACTTTCCTCCTTCTCTTCCTCAAAAAGACGTTCCTCTTCCTCCCTTTCATCATCACCACCTAAGTTCAACCGATCATTTATGATCCGGTTAACATCTTGTTGCATCACATTTCTCATATTAGTGAGCATGGATTGAATGTCCTCCATTGTTACCAGAGTATGGTTATTCCCGATACCCGAATTGGCCAATCCGTTCTCATCTTGATTCAAATTTGAAGCTTGTTCCCATTCCAACATTCGACCACTTCTCGTTCTATCCATCTTACTATAATAAGATGTCAACCCAATTAGAATCCAATAAGTTGACTAAATAGTCAAAATAGAACATAAGATAAGCTCGATTTAAAACAATTCCCTCAATGGTCAATCCTAATCCTTAAAGGTCAACCTAACTTTCTATGGAACCTAATGTCCCAAAAGCAAAGTCTAAGTCTAGGGTGGGTAACCAACCTAATTCACTTAGACTAATGCTCTGATACCAAGTTGTAACACACCGATTTTTCAACCCAAATTAAAACTTTTAAAATAAAATTATAAGTCTTTACAAACTGAGTATCCAAAAACATGGTTTAACTAAAACATTTGGAATAATTAGAAAGTACCAAAACCGGTGTTACAAATATATCAAAACTATATTCTAGGGAATTAAATAAGTACACCGAGCTAATCCTTCCAAATGCTAACTACCACGGGCAGCCTAATCCTTAGCTCCCGAACCTGAGTACATAGTCAAAATAAACGTCGTACGTTAGAAAAAAATTGTCTCGTGAGAAACATGGGTTTTAGACCCGGTTAGAAAATAATTGCAATAAATAAATAATTAAATAATTAACAAATTGCACATAGTCAATCAAACTCTAAGGCTTGCCATAAGCCAATCACATACGTAACGGGCCTCCCCGAGACAACTCCCCCGATATGGGTTATCTAGGTAAACTCCCTCGTTTCCGTGTTATCTATTTGCTCCCCCGATTTCTGGGTTATTTCTAACTCCCCCGATTTCCGGGTTATCTATTTCTCGACACACTACCCTTGCGCAGGGTGGTACCGCCCCAAGTAGGTGTCACTAACTCCCCCAACTTGTGTGGGTTATCTAGGATCCAATTGATTAGCTACCACATAACAAATCATCTACTTGGGTCAAAGCCCATATCACAACTCAATCATACTAGTGGTAACTACACAATCAATCACAATTCAATTCGATTCATACTCTATCAATTCAATCTTTACTTTATTAAAACAATTACCTAATAAAGACTCTAAAAATAATTTCAATTCATAAAACATGGTTTACTATGTACTCAGAAAGATCACATGTACTCACCTTAGCAATGCTATCCAACAATTGTGTTCAACAACACAATCCTTACTTCCAAATTGAGGAAGTACTTCCAATCTCAAGGTCTTCTTGACCTAACATCAATATCATTACAAAATCTAGTTATAATCCATAACTAGCTACTAATTAATCCATCTAAACATTTCTAACCACCAAGTTCATGCAACTTGGTGGAATCTCAAACCCTAGTTCAGGATTTCCCATCACCAATTCCAAATCCAACTTGTACACATTGATTACAAGCCTACAAGGAGTGTTTTACACCCATGAAAGTTCAACTTCCCCAAAGATGATATGGTGGCTTCCCAAAACCACCATTGTTACCCATACTAAGCTCAAAATGAAGGTAACTAAGCAAGATATGCAAGAATTCTTACCCTTGATGCTTAAATCCTTCAAGATGATGAAGATTTGAGCTCCTTAGCTCCAAAAACCCCCCAAATGCACTCTAAAACGGCTGCTCTAAGTCTAGGGTTCGTAGGTGTTATGAGCCCTAGCCTCTACACAAATTTATATAGTCCAGACAGTCCTCGCGCCCCGCTCGCGTTTGCCTCGCGCCGCGAGGTGACGCGGGATGTCTTCTTGGTCGCCGCTGGAAAGTCGACCTCGCGCCGCGAGCTCGACGTGACTCCCGACTCGAGCTCGACGCGAGTCTCTCGCGTATGGGCTCCAAACCTTCTGTTCAACCTCGCACCTGACTTGCGTCTGCCTCGCGCCGCAAGGGCTGTTCCAGCCAGATTTTTGGCCTTTAAACTTGTTTCCATCCAAGTTTTGACCCATACTTGGTTAAACCAAGTCCCGAACATTCAAACACTCGATAAAACACAACTCGAAACATAATCTAATATAAATACTAAAATTCGAATAAATCCCAAATAAATTACATGAAAAACAAACGTAAAATTACGGTCGTTACAACTATCTACCCCTTAAGAGGATTCCGTCGTCGGAAGCGTCTCATAATCTACAAAATCCGGGTAGCATTTCATCATCTCATCTTTGACTTCCCAAGTCAAATTTGGTCCAAGGGAATGCTTCCACTTGACCAACACTAGCTCGATCTCTTTGTTCCCCAATTTCTTCGTTTGGGCCTCCAATATGGCCTCGGGCTCTTCAATCAACCGGTTGGGTGCATCGACCCGCAAATCTTGGAGTGGGATAATATTCTCCACTTCACCTAAGAACTTCTTCAAATTACTAACATGGAAGGTGTCATGCACACCTTGCAACTCGGGTGGAAGTTCTAACTTAAATGCTTGTAAGCCGACCCGTTTCAAAATCTTAAACTGGCCAAGATACCTTGGGCTCAATTTGCCCTTCTTTCCAAATCTCATCACGCCTTTCCAAGGCGACACCTTTAACATCACCATATCACCGACATTCAAATCATAAGGTCGCTTTTTCGAACCCGAATAACTCTTTTGGCGATCTTGTGTGATTTTCATATTCTTTTGAATTATTCCGATTTTCTCATTTGTTATTTTCACAATCTCGGGACCCGTGAGTTTCGTCTCACCCGCCTCTAACCAACAAGAGGGCATCCGACATTTTCTCCCATACAATGCCTCAAACGATGGCATTTTAATTGTCGAGTGACAACTATTGTTATATGAAAACTCAACTAACGGTAAATGTTCATCCCATTTACCACCAAAATCCAATACACACGATCATAACATATCTTCGACCGTTTGGATCGTTCTTTCACTTTGACCATCGGTTTGCGGATGGTAAGCCGTGCTCAATCTCAACTTTGTTCCCAATTCTTCTTGGAGTGATCTCCAAAATCTCGAGGTAAACCATGCATCCCAATCGGACACGATTGATAATGGCACCCCATGCAGACGAACAACTTCATCAACATACAATTTTGCCAACTTCTCAAGTGGCATAGTTTCCCGAATAGCTAGAAATAACGCACTTCTCGTCAATCTATCAACAATCACCCAAATGGCGTCATGATTCCTACTTGTCTTTGGGAGACCAACAATGAAATCCATTGTGATGTCATTCCACTTCCCGGATGGCACTTGCAACGATTGTGCAACACCATAAGGAACTTGGTGCTTGGCTTTCACTTGTGCACACGTGGCACATTTTGATATGTACTTTGCTACCCTCGACTTCATCCTGGGCCACCAATACATTTTCTTCAAGTCTTGATAAGTTTTTGTACTTCCGGGATGAATCGAATACTTGGGCTTGTGAGCATCCTTTAATGATACTTTTCGGTTCCCACCGAATTTCGGAACCCAAATCCGGCCATTTACGGTTTTTAACCCTTGAACATTTTCTTCAAATACTTGGTTCTTTCCTAACCTCTCTTGTCTATACTCGTCTTTTCCCATCACTTCCCTTTGTGCGGTTTTTATACTTTCAATAAAACTAGACACTACATCAATCCGCATCAACTTAGCCTTAACCGGCTTTTCATAAACTTTTCTACTCAAGGCGTCGGCTACCACATTAGCCTTTCCTTCATGATAGACGATTTCAAAATCGTAATCGCTAATCAACTCAATCCACCTTCTTTGTCTCATATTCAAATCTTTTTGTGTAAACACATACTTGAGACTTTTGTGATCCGTGTACAAAATACACCTTGTGTTGGAATATGCTTCACAATCGTAATCGCTAGTAGTGTGTGAGCCTAAAGGGTCACACACTTAAACACTTAACACCAAAAGATATATAGTGTAATTAGGGTAATTACATTACATATTAATATAAGCTACATGCTTGTATATAAGTTTAATATTAAATGTTAATATTGAAACTTTATTGTGAGCAAACTAGAAGGAACAAAAGATAGGGACTTGTGTGTAAATATAGATGATGGTTATGGGAAGTCATTAAAAGAGAATTAGGGCAAGATCATTTCTCTCTTGCTCCTCTCTTTGGCCACGGCACACACAAACACATACACTCACATCTTTTGCTTCCATTTGCTTGAAGAAAGGACTAGCATCCTCTAGTGGTGTTCTTGAAAGTGTTGTGTGGATTAATTTTAGAGGTATTCTCATTGGATACTTGGTTTCAATCCATCCATATTCATCCATCCGATTCCACAAAGATCAAAGGCTTCAAGGGTATGAATTGTTCTTCCTAACTCTTTGATTTTGATTGTAGTTTGATTGTATGATTAATATCAAGATCCGTTTATGGTGATTTAATTATTTCCGCTGCGTTTGTTAATTGTTTTAACCGAAAATCATCATTAGTGGTATCACGAGTCATTACATTAATCATATAATTAGCTAGATTTTGTGAAAAGTGGCAAAAATCAATCTTTTTTGATGTAAAAAACCATCCGATCGGACAAGAAAAAAACCGTAGGGTTTTTTGATTTAAAATTTTGGGTTGTTAATTAAAAGTGGGTTAAAACTCGTATTTTTGGAACCCAATTGCCATTTATTACAAAATCACATCAAAAAATTAATCTAGTTTATTGAATTTTTTGATTATTTGGCTTGGAATTACTTGTTTAGTTTTATTTTTTGATATGGCAAACATGTATTTTTGCCATATCCCAAGCCAAAGCCTTGTCAATTGTTTCTTGTTTGTGCAAACTGATGAAAGCCTAGACCGTTTGTGAATGAATGTGTTTGATGTTTGGTTGTTTGGTTGATTTGGGAAAAGCCGTTTTTTTGGCTTAAATTGTTGTAATTTGTTTCAATTTTTTCTTTTATATTTGGTGCCAATTTTTGGGGCAAATTTCATTGTAAAAGTAACTAGAATAGTTGTATTTTATTTCTTTGTATTTTGTAATTTGTTAACCAAAGATGGAGAGAAAATGAGGACAAAACAACAATTTTCGGCACCTCCTGCGCAGCTGCACGAAAACAAACTTTCCCGGAGATTTGCTATTCCGTTGAACCTGAAACCACCGCTAAAATTTACGCAACTCAGAGACCTACAACTTTACAGAAGGCAGGGAAGATCACCGAAGAATCCTTCAGTGACTTTGCGGGTCTTGAAGTCAGTCTAAATTTTCTGGCAGAATATGTTTTTTCACAAATGTTGTTTTCTACTTGCCCATGAATGTCATGAGGGCGAGTGGGAGCCCATTGGGTTTATGTAGGCCCGTTTGGGTTCATGTTGGCCCTTCCCCTAGTTTGACCCTTCGGTCCGTCGTGATGACTCACGTGACCGAACCTAGGATTTCATCGTTCGAGGTTTGCACAAAATTTGTTGCATGTTTTATTTATGTTTGTGGTTGTTTTCTTTTATATTAGATACAAGTAATAAAACAATTCAAATATGATTTTAGACACAAACATTAAAACATCCAAACCTTTTATCATCTATGATTACTTGTTAATCATTAATGATTAATCTTTAATCTAAAATTGTTTTTGAGATTAAACTAAGTTTAAATACGATTTGAAACTTAACCCTTAATAATTGCTAAATGTTTTTACCGTTTATTAAACGACTTATGAAGTGGTATGAATGAAGTACATGATTCATTCATATCTTAATAAAATTTTATTAATTAAAATTTAAACATACCTAAAATTTAAGTCACGTCGTCCAATCGGTTGATAATCACTTGCTTCTATTTTTGAATTCACGTGAGACGTGGTTTGAATTTAGATCCGATGTCATTATTCTCTACGGTGTGACCTAGATCTATTTTGACATGATTTCACATTGGATGACTTAATCGAGTTAACGGTGAGACCTTGACTCGAGGCGAAGATGCGACAAACATGCCACTTGACCCTAGATGCTTGTTCACTAGGTGCCATGAAGTCCCATACCTCTAAGAGTTGCACTTGTAATGCAATTGTTGATCGTCACCTACCTATTGGATCTATCATCTCTAGCAGATCAACTGATGCGATGATAGAAGCTCAATGGGATCTTAGCTTTTAATTAAAATTAATTGGGTAGTTAATTTATTAAAAGACATTATTATTGAAAATACTAATTAATTAACTTTGTAATTTTGTAGATGACTTCAAACAATCAAACCCTAACACGCACCACCATTCGTTCTATTCTCGAAAAAGAGAAACTTGATGGAACGAACTTTGTGGACTGGTCTCGAAACCTAACGATAGTCCTTAGCGCCGAGCACAAGTACCACCATTTGGAGGAGGCGCTACCCCCTGCCCCTGCTACTACCGCAACTGCTGCTGTTCGTGCCGCCTATACCAAAAGGTTTAACGAACAACAGGATGTCATCATGCTTATGCTAGTGAGCATGATTCCCGAGATTCAAAAGAATCTCGAGGACATCACTGCATTTGATATGATGTGTGAGCTAAAGGCCATGTATCAAAAGCAAGCTGAGCAGGAACTCTTTGACACTGTTAAAGCCTTCCACGATTGCAAGCAGGAGGAGGGACAGTCTGTTAGCTCTTATCTCTTGAAGATGAAGAGCTACTTAGACCAAATGGAGAAGCTTGGTTACGCTATGCCGCACATCCTTGGGATTAGCTTGATTCTAACGTCCCTCAACAAGGATTTTGCACCGTTTGTCATGACTTATCATATGCATAGTATGGGGAAGACATTCGCCGAATTACATGCCATGCTGAAACAAACAGAAGCAAGCCTACCCAAGAAAAATCTGGCCCTACTGTTCTTGTTATAAGGCAAGGAAAGATCCAAAAACCAAAACCGCAGGTAGTTGCGAAGGGCCAAGGCAAGGGAAAGAAAGTTTACAAGCCCAAGCCAAAGGTTCCCCTACCTACTCAAAAGGAGCACCCTGCTAAGGAGCTTGCTTGCCATCACTGCGGTGAAACGGGCCATTGGAGGAGGAATTGTCCTGCCTACCTGGCGGAGTTGATGAAGAACAAAGCCAACAAGGTTGGCACATCAGGTATCTTCACAATAGAACTATATGCTTTCCCTAAGAAATCATGGGTATATGACACTGGTTGTGGAACTCACATTTGTAATACCATGCAGGGTCTAAGGGGAAGTAGAAAGCTAAACCATGGAGCTTTGGATTTGTACGTAGGCAATGGAATGCGTGCACTGGTCAAAGCTATAGGAAGCTATGATTTAATCCTTCCTAGTGGTTTAATTATTGTATTAGACAATTGTCACTATGCGCCTAGTATTACTAGGGGTATAGTATCGCTTTCTTGTTTGTGGAATAATGGTTTTATTCATACGTTTACGGATTATGGTATTTCAGTTTCAAAGGATAATGTTTTTTACTTTAATGTTATTCCTCGTGATGGTATCTTTGAGATTGACATGCATAATCGCATCACAAACAATAGTTCTATTTATACATGTAGCAACAAGAAATCCAAGAAGAATATGGATTCTACTTTCCTATGGCATTGTCTCCTTTGCCACGTTAACAAGAAACGCATTTTGAAATTACAAAAGGATGGACTTATAAAATCAGATGTTTCCGAATCATTTGATAAATGTGTTTCTTGTATATCTGGTAAAATGGCGCGCAAGCCTTTCTCCTATGTAGGCGAAAGAGCCAATGATCTACTTGGACTCATACATACTAATGTATGTGGCCCTTTTAGAACTCGAACTAGGGAAGGTGCTACCTACTTCATTACTTTCACTGATGACTTTAGTCGTTATGGTTATGTTTACTTGATTAAACATAAACATGAAACCTTTGAAACGTTCAAAGCTTTTCAAAATGAAGTAGAAAATCAACTCGGCAAGAAGATAAAGGCTCTCCGTTCTGGTCGAGGAGGAGAGTATATGAGCCATGAGTTTCAAGACCATCTGAAGAGTTGTGGGATTGTCTCACTATTCACTCCCCCTTATACACCACAGCATAATGGTGTATCAGAGAGGAGAAATCGCACCTTGCTTGACATGGTCCGATCGATGATGAGTCCTACAACTCTGCCTCTATCCTTTTGGGGTTATGCACTCAAATCGGCTGCTCGCACTCTGAATATGGTTCCCACCAAGAAGTTTGAAAAGACACCATATGAGATATGGCATGAGAAAGTCCCTAACTTGTCTTACTTGAATGTCTGGGGTTGTGAGGCTCTCGTGAAACGAGACACGCCAAACAAACTTGAACCCAGAGTTGTCAAGTGCATCTTTATAGGATACCCTGAGGAAACGATGGGTTACTATTTCTACTACCCACCTGAGCAAAAGGTAATTATTGCTCGTTATGCTGAGTTTCTTGAGAGCAATCTCATTTCATAAGAAGCAAGTGGGAGTACCATCGACTTTGACGAGATTCCAAGTGATGAAGATGCACAACCTATTGTAGAGACTAGAGAACATCAAGATGAGGCTGAACATGAAACTGTTCCTGTTGCACCTCATAATGATGTAGTCCCCGTTTGAAGGTCCGCAAGGACACCTCATGCACCTGAACGATATGGTTTCCATGTCGATGCTGAGGAGCTAAGTTTAGGGGATCATAATGAACCCCCTAACTATCAAGCTCTATTATCAGATTCTGAATCTGAAAAATGGCTTGATGCTATGAACGCGTAAATGCAATCCATAAAAGATAACCAAGTATGGACTTTGGTTGATCTTCCTCCTAACAGTAAGACTGTTGGTAGCAAGTGGCTCTTCAAGAAGAAGACAGACATGAATGGCAATGTACACACCTATAAAGCTCGATTGGTAGCAAAAGGTTACACTTAACCCTACGGGATTGACTATGATGAAACCTTCTCGCCTGTTGCCGACATTAGAGCTATTAGGATTGTCATAGCCATAGCAGCGTACTATGATTATGAGATTTGGCAAATGGATGTTAAAACTGCATTCTTAAATGGACACCTTGATGAAGATGTCTATATGGTTCAGCCTGAGGGTTTTGTTAATACAAAACACCCAAAGAAAGTATGTAAGCTTCAAAGGTCCATTTATGGACTAAAGCAAGCATACAGAAGTTGGAATAAAAGATTCGACGAGGAAGTCAAAACGTTTGGCTTTACTCAGAATCCCGACGAGCCATGTGTATATGTAAGAGCTAGTGGGAGCATTGTCGTCTTTCTAATCCTATATGTCGATGACATACTACTCATAGGAAATAACATTCCAATGCTACAAGATGTAAAATCTTGGCTTGGGAAGTGCTTCGCTATGAAGGATCTTGGGGAAGCGGCACATATACTTGGTATAAAGATCTACCGAGATATATCAAAGCGGTTAATCGGACTAAGTCAAAGTGCGTACATTGATAAGTTTCTAAAACGGTTTAGAATGGATGCTTCCAAACGTGGAAGTCTCCCTATGCAACACAATGTACACTTGAGTAAGACTCAAGGACCATCCTCACCTGATGAGATGAAACGTATGTGTGATGTCCCCTATGCCTCGGCAGTAGGATCTATCATGTATGTTGTGCGGTGCACAAGTCCTGATGTAGCGTTCTCTCAGAACCTTACAAGCCGATATCAACAGAATCCAGGTGAGAGTCACTGGACTGCTGTTAAGAACATACTGAAGTATCTTAGGAATACTGAAGTATCTTAGGAATACTAAAGATATGTTTCTTGTCTATGGTGGTGAATCTCAAAATGAGCAAAGCGTTACTTGTTATTCTGACTCTAGCTTTGAGACTGATAGATATGATTCCAAATCTCAAACGGGGTATGTTTTCATTTTGAACGGAGGCGCTGTTGATTGGAAAAGTGCGAAGCAGAGCACTATCGCCATGTCTTCTACAGAAGCTGAATACATTGCAACTACTGAAGCTACAATGGAAGCTGTTTGGATGAGGAAATTCATTTCTGGGCTTGGAGTTGTCCCAAGTAATGAAAGACCTATGGATATGTACTGTGATAACACAGGTGCTATCATCATTGCCAACGAACCCGGTGTTCAGAAAGGCGCCAGACATTATCGGAGGAAGCTTCACTACATTAGAGATGCGATCCTAATTGGAGATGTACGCTTGCTCAAAGTTCATACATATGACAACTTAGCTGACCCCTTCACGAAGCCAATGCCATGTACCAAACATATTGAGCATGCTAGAAACATTGGGCTTCGACCAGCTAGTAGTTTCATGTAATCTGTTTTAGTATTTGGATAATGGAACATTGAGCAGTATTTATTGGAATAAGTTGATATATTTGATATGATCGTTTTTATATGAATATCTACTGTGTTCTATATTTGCATGTTTATATCCATGAATATTTACTGTGTTTTATATTCTAAATTGTCCATTGTCATAATTAATAATATGGGAATATTATTAAGACAAATCTGAGGGCATTGATGACATTATCTTAGTATGACTAAGTATGATGAAATCAAACTCACATGTTGTTCATAATGATGCACAATTGGACTGACCCAACCTATGAGACATCACTTCATGGATTTATGTCACAAGTGAATCTCACAAAGGCTTTGTCACTTATCCTCTGACTTGAGATACAAGTTGGTTTGTGTATGTAGAGGGGCAAACTTTGATATGGTTAAACGCTTACCTGAATAAGGCTGCTATAACAACCATTATCGGGTTTTTCATTAAGCATATGACAGACACATGCAGTCAATAAAGAATTTGTTCCTCCACACATGTGGATTAGATACTACTGGGCCCCTCGATGACTTTGAATAGATGTATGTGTGGCCACACCCAAAAGGTAATCAAGATGAATCTTGATTGGTTTTGGTAATCTACTTCATTATATAGATCGAGAAACAGAATCGTTGAAATTTTAGATTGACATTAATCCTTGTCTAAAATTCAACATAGTATCAGTAACAAAATGATAACTACTCGAAAAACTTTGAATAAAGATTTTATGAAACTCCTCATGTACTTCTAGGGGCATTGGCGGGTTGCTAGACTCTAACCTTTGCTTGAATAACTACTTGATGTTATCACGTGCGCAAGTGGGAGCTGTTGGAATACGCTTCACGCGTATAACATATAGTTATATGGCTAGTAGTTTGTGAGCCTAAATGGTCACACACTTAAACACTTAACACCATAAGATATATAGTGTAATTAGGGTAATTACATTATATATTAATATAAGCTACATGCTTGTATATAAGTTTAATATTAAATGTTAATATTGAAACTTTATTGTGAGCAAACTAGAAGGAACAAAAGATAGGGACTTGTGTGTAAATATAGATGATGGTTATGGGAAGTCATTAAAAGAGAATTAGGGCAAGATCATTTCTCTCTTGCTCCTCTCTTTGGCCGCGGCACACACACACACATACACTCCCATCTTTTGCTTCCATTTGCTTGAAGAAAGGACTAGCATCCTCTAGTGGTGTTCTTACAAGTGTTGTGTGGATTACTTTTAGAGGTATTCTCATTGGATACTTGGTTTCAATCCATCCATATTCATCCATCCGATTCCACAAAGATCAAAGGCTTCAAGGGTATGAATTGTTCTTCCTAACTCTTTGATTTTGATTGTATGATTAATATCAAGATTCGTTTATGGTGATTTAATTATTTCCGCTGCGTTTGTTAATTGTTTTAACCGAAAATCATCATTACCTTGTACCATACAAGTAATGTCTCCAAATCTTCAAGGCAAAAATGATCGCCGCCAACTCTAAATCATGTGTTGTATACCTTTCTTCCGCATTCTTTAATTGTCTTGAAGCATAAGCTATCACCTTTCTCCTTTGCATCAAAACACAACCAAGGCCTTTATTCGAGGCGTCACTATACACCACGAAATCTTCCATACCATCGGGTAGAGTGAGAATCGGTGCATTGCACAACTTCTCCTTCAACAAGGGAAAAGCATCTTCTTGCTTTTTCCCCCATTCAAACCTCACATCTTTTCTCGTTAGTCTAGTGAGTGGGACCGCCACTCGGGAAAAATCTTCAATAAATCTTCGGTAATAACCGGCTAACCCAAGAAAACTTCTAACTTCGGTTGGAGTCTTCGGTGCTTCCCAATTCTTCACCGCTTAAATCTTAGACGGTGCTTCTCAAATGAGATGAACAGAAAGAATTTGAATGAAAAGGCAGAGGTGGTCAATAATGGAGGTAAAAAAGGTATATACAAAGTTAAAGAAAGAATTATAAAGGATCATAGAGATTTGGCAAATAAGTTTGCAGTCTTAAATGACTATGATTTGGAGAATGATCAGATTGTAAATATCCAAGAAGGGAGGAAAGAGGCTGAGGAATTAGTCAAAGAAAAGAAGCAACCAAGTAAAGAACAATACCAAAAATGGCCTAATGAAGTAAAAGAGTACTTTGAGGAAAGATGGAGGGATGCAGGGATTGATGATGATTGCCATGTGGTATAATTGAATGAAGATGTCCTTGGAAATGATAATTACATGGAGGGAAGGGACTGGACTGTTCTAAATGAACAGTAGTTTTGTTAAGGTGTTTATGGATTTAAAGATTGCTAGTTGGAACATAAGGAGTATGAATCAAGGAAAGAAACAAAAGGAGGTTGCTGATTTCATTAAGGATGAAGGTTTACATGTGTGTGCTTATTTGGAAACTCATGTAAAAGATGACAAATTAAATAAAGTCATGGATAAAACTTTGGGAGGATGGAATTGGGTATCCAATATCAGCTATAGCAGAAGGGGATGTAGGATTGTTATAGGCTGAGATAAAAATAATGTCAAGGTGGACACTATTATGGTTACAAGACAGACTATCCGGTGTAGCATTGAGAATTTACATAATAAGAAAGTTATATTTTGTAATTTTGTATATGCAGCTTACACGGGTAGAGAAAGAAGAATATTATGGAAAGAATTGCAGGTGGCTAAAAGAATTACAAATGGGGACCCCTGGGTATTAATGGGTGATTTTAATGTCACATTGAAGTGTGTTGAACACTCAATGGGCAGCTCTAACATCAATAATGAAATGCAGGAATTTATTAAACTGTGTGAATGATATTGAAGTTGAAGATATGAGCAGTTCAGGCTTATATTTCACATGGATAAAGTCCCCAAAAAGACCAATTTGCATCTTAATGAAGAAATTGGATAGATGCATGATTAATAACTAGTTTATAACAGTTTATGGGCAGGCTGAGTGTCATTTTAAACCCTTCCTTACTTCTGATCATAGTCCAGTAGTTATGGCTATTAAAGGCAGTTTACCTAAAAAGAATAAATCTTTTAGGTTTGCTAATTACATAGCTAAAAAAAGTGAGTTTTTACCCACTGTTCAGAGTAGATGGAATGTTGATATTAAAGGAAAGAAAATGTATATCCTGGCTAGAAGGCTAAAATATATGAGACACCATATGAGCCAATTAAGCTGGAAGAAAGGGAATCCGCATGAGTTAGTGGTGGAAATTCAGGAAAAATTGAAAGATGGCCAGACTAGAATGGAAAAACACCCTAATGATAATGCTATTAAAAAAGAGGTTTCTGAGTCACTAGAGGCTTATTATGAAGCTGTGAATGATGAGGAACAAATCCTGTTTCAAAATGCTAAAGTGGAGTGGATCCGGGATGGTGATAAAAACACAAAATTTTTCCATCATTCTATAAAGAGAATAAAACAAAGAAATAGAATAATCAAAATATGTGATGAAAGTGGAAACTATTATGAGGGAGAGGATATGGCCGAGCAGTTTGTTAAACATTTTGCAGCATTCTTAAATGTTCAAAATAACACTACCCACATAAGTAATATTGAGAATTTATGTACTCAAAAATTGAACAATGAGGAAGCTCAAAGTATGATTGTTGAGATTAATGACGAAGAAATCAAGAATGCCTTATTTGATATTGGCGAAAACAAAGCCCCAGGTCCTGATGGATACACCTCTGCCTTTTTCAAGAATGCTTGGGGTACTATTGGAAAGGATGTGTGTGCTGCAGTGAATGAGTTTTTTAATACAGGAAAATTGCTTGGGGAAATTAATGCAACTATTATAAATCTTGTTCCAAAAACCAATAATCCAACTAAAGTGATTCATTTCAGGCCGATTGCTTGCTGTAATGTAATCTACAAGTGCATTAGCAAGATTCTCACAAATAGAATAAAAAGCAGCCTTAATAAACTGGTAAATGTTAATCAGAGTGCTTTCATACCAGGTAGAATTATCCATGATAATTTGATGGTTACTCAAGAACTGATAAGGGCTATAATAAGAAACATGGGCCTAAGAGATGTGCTTTTAAAATTGACATAGCAAAGGCTTATGATACTGTCAATTGGAAGTTTTTAAAGGATATACTAATTCAGTTTGGTTTCCATACTAGAATGGTGAGTTGGATAATGACATGTTTGTCTTCTTCATCATTCATGATATGCTTAAATGGGGAAAGATATGGAAATTTTCAAAGTGGCAGAGGGCTGAGACAGGGAGACCCTATATCACCCTATCTTTTTAGTTTGATTGTGGAGGTTTTTACCCTTATGATGAAGAGGAAGATTACAGAGAATCCACAGTTCAAGTTTCATAAAGGATGTATGGAATTAAGACTCACTCACTTATGCTTTTTGCAGATGACTTATTAGTTTTCTGTCATGGGGATGCTGGTTCTGTTAAGATTGTGAAAGTAGCCCTGTTGGAGTTTAGCAGTTCTTCTGGTTTGATCCCCAATATGGGAAAAAGTACTTTGTTTTGGTGCAATGTTAAAGCAGAAGATAAAAACAAGATTACGGAGGATATGCCTTTTGTGATAGGCAAACTGCCCATGAAATATTTGGGAGTCCCTTTGATTGACAAGAAAATTGGGATAAAGGACTGTAAATAGTTGATCAACAGAATAAAAAATAAAACTGGTGACTGGAGACACAAATTTCTTTCTTATGGAGGTAAACTGTAGTTGATAACATCAGTTCTTGCATCTATTCATGTTTAATGGGCTTCAGTCTTCCTTTTACCTAAAACAGTTATCAAAGATATTGAAAAGATTTCATAAAATTTCCTTTGGGGTCAGAATGAGGTGAAAAAAAGGAAATTACTAAGGTAGCATGGAAAAATGTTTGTCTCCCTAAAGATCAAGGTGGATTAGGTGTGAAAAATCTAGGCCTTTGGAATGAAGCTCTCCTAAGTTAGCACATTTGGAACATTGCAATTAATAAGAATTCATTATGGGTGGAGTGGGTAAAATTGGTTAAACTAAAAGGAAGAAGCATTTGGGATGTGACCCCATGCCACAAAGATAGTTGGATGTGGAAATCTCTCCTCGGTTTAAGGAGTAGTTTGAGGAATCATATTATTCACATAATAGGAAATGGAAAAAATACTTCTATGTGGTATGAATTCTGGAATAATGTTGGCCCTTTGAGCAATATCATAAGTAAGAGGGAGATCTATGAAGCCAGATTGGCTGATAATATTACAGTTGATAGAATGGTTGTTAATGGTGTATGGAACTGGCCAATTAGTTGTACTAATATACATCTTGAAATTATGAATCTGACTCCTCCTATAATACGAGTGATAGAGAAGATACTGTGAAATGGAAGATGGAAAATGGAAGCCTTATGGAATTTTCAATTAGAAATGTCTGGAATAGCATATATGTGAGAGGTGATAAGGTTAACTGGTGGAAGTTTGTTTGGTTCTCTAAAGGATGCCCAAGACAGGCTTTTATAATGTGGCTAGCTGTTTTGGGTAGGCTGCAAACCCAAGACAGATTAATGAAATGGCAGACTAATACCATTTTTACATGGCCTTTGTGCAATAAAGGTAATGACTCGCATGACCACTTATTCTTTAGGTGTGATTATGCAGTTGAAGTTTGGAGCAAACTGAAAATTATGATATATGCTCATAATTTTCCCAAATCCGGCCATTTACGTTTTTTAACCCTTGAACATTTTCTTCAAATACTTGGTTCTTTCCTAACCTCTCTTGTCTATACTCGTCTTCTCCCATCACTTCCCTTTGTGCGCTTTTTATACTTTCAATAAAACTAGACACTACATCAATCCGCATCAACTTAGCCTTAACCGGCTTTTCATAAACTTTTCTACTCAAGGCGTCGGCTACCACATTAGCCTTTCCTTCATGATAGACGATTTCACAATCGTAATCGCTAATCAACTCAATCCACCTTCTTTGTCTCATATTCAAATCTTTTTGTGTAAACACGTACTTGAGACTTTTGTGATCCGTGTACAAAATACACCTTGTACCATACAAGTAATGTCTCCAAATCTTCAAGGAAAAAATGATCGGCGCCAACTCTAAATCATGTGTTGTATACCTTTCTTCCGCATTCTTTAATTGTCTTGAAGCATAAGCTATCACCTTTCCCCTTTGCATCAAAACACAACCGAGACCTTTATTCGAGACGTCACTATACACCACGAAATCTTCCATACCATCGGGTAAAGTGAGAATCGGTGCATTGCACAACTTCTCCTTCAACAAGGCAAAAGCATCTTCTTGTTTTTCCCCATTCAAACCACACATCTTTTCTCGTTAGTCTAGTGAGTGGGACCGCCACTCGGGAAAAATCTTCAATAAATCTTCGGTAATAACCGGCTAACCCAAGGAAACTTCTAACTTCGGTTGGAGTCTTCGGTGCTTCCCAATTCTTCACCGCTTCAATCTTAGACGGGTCAACTTTTATCCCGCTTCTGGATACGACATGAACAAGAAATTGGACTTCCCGCAACCAAAATTCACACTTTGAGAATTTAGCATACAACTTTTCCCGTTTCAAAACTTCTAGAGTTTGCTTCAAGTGTTCTTCGTGTTCTTCTTCGGTTTTGGAAAAGATAAGAATATCATCGATGAACACGATGAGGAATTTATCGAGGAATGGTTTACAAACCCTATTCATGAGATCCATAAAAATCGTCGGGGCATTTGTTAGACCGAATGGCATCACCAAAAATTCATAATGCCCATAACGAGTTCTAAAGGCCGTCTTCTCGGTATCACCTTCTTTGACACGAACTTGATGGTAACCCGATCTCAAATCAATCTTGGAGAAATAATCGGCTCCTTGAAGTTGATCAAATAAATCATCTATCCTTGGCAAATGATATCGGTTCTTAATCGTCAACTTGTTAAGTTCTCGGTAATTGATACACATCCTCATCGAACCATCTTTCTTCTTCACAAATAAAACCGGTGCACCCCATGGTGACGAACTAGGACGGATAAAACCTTTATCAAGCAAATCTTGGAGTTGAGCCATCAACTCCCTCATTTCGGTGGGAGCTAAACGATACGGGGATCGGGAAATCGGCGTCGCCCCCGGAACTAAATCAATACGAAACTCGACTTGTCTCTCCGGTGGCAAACCGGGTAAGTCATCGGGAAAAACTTCGGGAAAATCCCGAATAACCTTCACATTCTCAACCGTCTTCTTCTCTTTTCTTCCATCTAGGACATAAGCTATAAATGACGAATATCCTTTTGACAAACACTTTCTTGCCTTAATGGCGGTTAACAAGTTTGGCATATGATGCCTCTTTTCCCCATAGATGTACACCTTCTCATTTTCGGGTGACTTAATCGACACTAACTTTTTCCCACACAAAATCTTGGCTTGGTGGATTCCTAACCAATCCATCCTGATAATTACATCAAAAGCCTTAATCCCCATTGGCATCAAATAACCTTAAACTTCTTACTATCGATTTCTAATTCACAATCTCTATAGATGTGTTGAACCATAGAGGTTTTCCCATCGGCAACTTCTATTTCATACAAATCATCAAGTAGCTCTAGTGGAACCTTAAATGTAACACACCGATTTTTTTCAACCCAATTTAAAACTTTTAAAATAAAGATTTAAGTCTTTACAAACCGAACATCTAAAATATGGTTTAACTAAAACATTTGGAATAATTAGTAAGTACCAAAATCGGTGTTACAAATATATCAAAACTATAGTCTAGAGAATTAAATAAGTACACCGAGCTAATCCTTCCAAATGCTAACTACGGGCCGCCTAATCTTTAGCTCCCGAACCTGAGTACATAGTCAAAGTAAACGTAGTACGTGAGACAAATATTTTCTCGTGAGAAACATGGGTTTTAGACCCGGTTAGAAATAATTTGCAATAAAATAGTAATTAAATAATTAACAAATTGCAAATAGTCAATCAACTCTAAGGCTTGCCATAAGCCAATCACATACGTAACGGGCCTCCCCGAAACAACTCCCCCGATATGGGTTATCTAGGTAAACTCCCCCGTTTCCGGGTTATCTATTTGCTCCCCCGTTTTCCGGGTTATCTCAAACTCCCCCGCTTTCCGGGTTATCTATTTCTCGACACACTACCCTTGCGCAGGGTGGTACCGCCCCAAGTAGGTGTCACTAACTCACCCAACTTGTGTGGGTTATCTAGGATCCAGTTGATTAGCTACCACATAACAAATCATCTACTTGGGTCAATGCCCATATCACAACTCAATCATACTAGTGGTAACTACCCAATCAAGTACAATACAATTCAATTCAATGTAATTCAATTCAATTACTTACTCTATCAATTCAATCTTTTCTTTATTAAAACGATTATCTAATAAAGACCTTAAAAATCATTTCAATTGTAAGAACATGGTTTACTATGTACTCAGAAAGATCACATGTACTCACCTTAGCAATGCTATCCAACAATTGTGTTCAACAACACAATCCTTACTTCCAAATTGAGGAAGTACTTCCAATCTCAAGGTCTTCTTGACCTAACATCAATATCATTACAAAATCTAGTTATAATCCATAACTAGCTACTAATTAATCCATCTAAACATTTCTAACCACCAAGTTCATACAACTTGGTGGAATCTCAAACCCTAGTTCAAGATTTCCCATCACCAATTCCAAATCCAACTTGTACACATTGATTACAAGCCTACAAGGAGTGTTTTACACCCATGAAAGTTCATCTTCCCCAAAGATGATATGGTGGGTTCCCAAAACCACCATTGTTACCCATACTAAGCTCAAAATGAAGGTAACTAAGCAAGATATGCAAGAAAACTTACCCTTCATGCTTAAATCCTTCAAGATGATGAAGATTTGAGCTCCTTAGCTCCAAAAACCGCCCAAATGCTCTCAAAAACGGCTGCTCTAAGTATAGGGTTCGTAGGTGTTATGAGCCCTAGCCTCTACACAACTTTATATACTCCAGACAGACCTCGCGCCCCGCTCGCGTTTGCCTCGAGCCGCGAGGTGACGCGGGTTGTCTTCTTGATCGCCGCAGGAACACCTAACTCGCGCCCCGCTCGCGCCTGGCTCGCGCCGCGAGCTCGACGCGAATCTCAACTCGAGCTCGGCGCGAGTCTCTCGCGTCTGAGTTCTGAACCTACAGTTCGATCTCGCGTCTGGCTCGCGCCTGCCTCGCGTCGCGAGGGCTGTTCCAGCCAGATTCTTGGCCTTTAAACTTGTTTCCATCCAAGTTTTGACCCATACTTGGTTATACCAAGTCCCAAACATTCAATCATTCGATAAAACACAAACCGAAATGTAAACTAATATAAATGACGAAAGTTCACATAAATCCCGAATAAATACACGAAATGAAAAACGTAAAATTACGGTTGTTACAACTATCTACCCCTTAAGATGATTCTGTCCTTGGAATCGTCTCATAATCTACAAAATCCGGGTAGCCTTTCTTCATCTCATCTTTGACTTCCCAAGTCAAATTTGGCCCAAGGGAATGTTTCCACTTGACCAACACTAGCTCAATCTCTTTGTTCCTCAATTTCTTTGTTTGGGCCTCCAATATGGCCTCGGGCTCTTCAATCAACCGGTTGGGTGCATCGACCCGCAAATCTTGGAGTGGGATAATATTCTCCACTTCACCCACAAATTTCTTCAAATTACTAACATGGAAGGTGTCATGGACACCTTGCAACTCGGGTGGAAGTTCTAACTTAAATGCTTGTAAGCCGACCCGTTTCAAGATCCTAAACGGGCCTACATACCTTGGGCTCAATTTGCCCTTCTTTCCAAATCTCATCACGCCTTTCCAAGGCGACACTTTCAACATCACCATATCACCGACATTCAAATCGTAGGGTCGCTTTTTCAAACTCGAATAACTCTTTTGGCGATCTTGTGCCACTTTCATATTCCTTTGAATTATTCCGATTTTCTCATTTGTTATTTTTACAATCTCGGGACCCGTGAGTTTCGTCTCACCCGCCTCTAACCAATAAGAAGGCGTCCAACATTTTCTCCCATGCAATGCCTCAAACGGTGGCATCTTAATTGTCGAGTGATAACTATTGTTATATGAAAATTCAACTAACGGTAAATGTTCATCCCATTTACCGCCAAAATCTAATACACACTATCTCAACATATCTTCAACCGTTTGGATCGTTCTTTCACTTTGACCATCGGTTTGCAGATGGTAAGCCGTGCTCAATCTTAATTTTGTTCCCAATTCTTCTTGGAGTGATCTCCAAAATCTCGAGGTAAACCTCGCATCCCTATCGGACACGATGGACAATGGTACCCCATGCAAACGAACAACCTCATCAACATACAATTTTGCCAACTTCTCGAGTGGCATGGTTTCCCGAATAGCTAGGAAAAACGCACTTTTCGTTAACCTATATACAATCACCCAAATGGCGTCATGATTCCTACTCGTTTTTGGGAGACCAACAATGAAATCCATTGTGATGTCATTCCATTTCCCGGCCGGCACTTGCAATGATTGTGCAACACCATAAGGCACTTGGTGCTCGGCTTTCACTTGTGCACATGTGGCACATTTTGATATGTACTTTGCTACCCTCGACTTCATCCCGGACAACCAATAAATTTCCTTCAAGTCTTGATAAGTCTTCGTACTTCCAGGATGAATCGAATATTTAGACTTGTGAGCATCATTCAACAACACTTTTCGGTTTCCACCGAACTTCGGAACCCAAATCCAGCCATTCACCGTTTTTAACCCTTGATCATTTTCTTCAAATACTTGGTTGTTTCCCAACCTCTCTTGCCTATACTCGTCCTTCCCTATCACTTCCTTTTGTGCGGTTTTTATACTTTCAATAAAACTAGATACTACATCAATTCGCATCAACTTAGCCTTAACCGGCTTTTCATAAACTTTTCTACTCAAGGCGTCGGCTACCACGTTAGCCTTTCCTTCATGATAAACGATCTCACAATCATAGTCACTAATCAACTCGATCCACCTTCTTTGTCTCATATTCAAGTCTTTTTGTGTGAACACATACTTGAGACTTTTGTGATCCGTGTACAAAATACACCTTGTACCGTACAAGTAATGTCTCCAAATCTTCAAGGCAAAAATAATCGCCGCCAACTCTAAATCGTGTGTTGTATACCTTTCTTCCGCATTCTTCAATTGTCTTGAAGCATAAGCTATCACCTTACCTCTTTGCATTAAAACACAACCGAGACCTTTATTCGAGGCGTCACTATACACTACGAAATCTTCCATACCGTCGGGTAGAGTGAGGATCGGTGCATTGCACAATTTCTCTTTCAACAAGGCAAAAGCATCCTCTTGCTTTTTCCCCCCATTCAAACTTCACATCTTTTCTCGTTAGTATTGTGAGTGGAACCGCCACTCGGGAAAAATCTTCAATAAACCTTTGGTAATAACCGACTAACCCAAGAAAACTTCTAACTTCGGTCGGGGTCTTCGGTGCTTCCCAATTCTTCACTGCCTCGATCTTAGACGGGTCAACTTTTATCCCGCTTCGAGATACCACATGACCTAAGAATTGAACTTCCCGCAACCAAAATTCACACTTTGAGAACTTAGCATACAATTTTTCTCGCTTTAAAACTTCTAGAGTTTGCCTTAAATGTTCTTCATGATCTTCTTCGGTTTTGGAGAAAATAAGAATGTCATCAGTAAATACTATGAGAAATTTATCGAGAAAAGGTTTACAAACCCTATTCATGAGATCCATAAAAATAGCCGGGGCATTCGTCAAACCGAATGGCATAACTAAAAATTCATAATGCCCATAACGAGTTCTAAAGGCCGTCTTCTCGGTGTCACCTTCTTTAACACGAACTTGATGGTAACCCGATCTCAAATCAATCTTGGAAAAATAAGAGGCTCCTTGAAGTTGATCAAATAAATCATCTATCCTCGGCAAAGGATCGGTTCTTTATCGTCATCTTGTTAAGTTCTCGGTAATCGATACACATCCTCATCGAACCATCTTTCTTCTTCACAAATAAAACCGGTGCACCCCATGGTGACGAACTAGGACGGATAAAACCCTTATCGAGCAAATCTTGAAGTTGAGCCATCAACTCTCTCATTTCGGTTGGGGCTAAACGATACGGGGCTCGGGCAATCGGCGTCGCCCCAGGAACTAAATCAATTCGGAACTCGACTTGTCTCTCCGGTGGCAAACCCGGGTAAGTCATCGGGAAAACTTCAGGGAAATCTCGAATAATCTTCACATTCTCTACCGTCTTCTTTTCTTTTCTTCCATCTAGGACATAGGCTATAAATGATGCACAACCTTTCGCCAAACATTGTCTTGCTTTAATTGTGGTTAACAAGTTTGGCATACGATGCCTCTTTTCCCCATAGATGTACACCTTTTCATTTTCGGGAGATTTATTCGACACTAATTTCCTTCCACATAGAATCTTGGCTTGGTGGATTCCCAACCAATCCATCCCAATAATTACATCGAAAGCCTTAATTCCCATAGGCATCAAATCAACCTTAAACTTCTTGCTATCGATTTCTAACTCACAATTTCTATAGACATGTTGAACCATAGAGGTTTTCCCATCGGTTACTTCTATTTCATACAATTCATCAAGTAACTCTAGTGGAACCTTAAACTTAGCACCAAATTCATGAGACACAAAAGAATAAGTAGAACCCGAATGAATCAACACATAAGTGGGTATGGAGTTTATGAATAAGGTACCTGAGACGACGTCATGAGTCTCCTTGGCTTCTTCACGCGTGAGTTGGAAGGCACGACCCTTGACTTTCAACGGCTCCGGTTTCTTGTGAGCGGTTGACACCAACGTTTCGGTTCCTTTCTTTGGGCATACATTGCTATAATGCCCTTTCTCCTGACACGAGAAACACTCTACTTCATCAAGGTTCCTCACCTTGCAATCTTTAGCCTTGTGGCCAAACCGACCACACTTGAAATAACCATTGGAATCCGCCTTGCACTCTCCCTTGTGGTCCCTACCACACTTCCTACATCCACCAACACTTCCTTGTTTTGACCCGCTCGGGGCAAACTTGCTTTTCTTGGATGGTCCCGAAAAACTTTCAAACTTTCTTTTCTCATTACCAACCGATCTCTCTTGAACTCTCCTTTTACTAACTTTCTCAACACTTCGGGCGACATTGATCGCCTCATCAAGAGTGGTTGCCCTCTTCACTTCGAGCTCATACTCCCAAGGTAACCCATTGGCAAACCGAACCACACGACTACGTTCGGTTGGGTAAGTACTTGACACAAACGGGAGATATCCCGTGAACTTCTTGGTATACTCATCCAAGGTCAAATTGCCTTTCTTGAAGTGCAAGAACTCTTCCAACAACTCCTCCAACTCCCTTTCGGGACAATACTTCTCTTTGAGTCTCCTAGTGAACTCATCCCACGACATCTTGTAGATGGCTTTCTTCCCCAAGGTTTCATACACGGTGTCCCACCATGTAAGAGCATCATCTTTGAACAAACGTGAGGCATAAGTCACCATGTCTTCCTCCTTGCACTTGCTACTCTCAAGCACACGTTCAGTCTCTCGAATCCATTAAACTGTCACTTTCGGTTCCGTACTCCCTAGGTAGAAGTCGGGTCGACATGCAAGGAATGTCTTGTATCAACATCCTTCACGCTCAATCTTTCTCTCTTCACCACTTTCCCCATTGGAGGATTTCTCGGTCGGGTTGGTGTTCCCCGTTGACTTGGTCTTAGTGAGTTGAGAGGAATCTTCACCTTCCTCCCTCTCCTCCTCAAAAAGTCGTTCCTCTTCCTCCCTTTCCTCATCATCACCTCCTAAGTTCAACCGATCATTTATGATCCGGTTAGCATCTTGTTGCATCACATTTCTCATATTAGTGAGCATGGATTGGATGGCCTCCATTGTTACCAGAGTATGGTTATTCCCGATACCCGAATTGGCCAATCCATTCCCATCTTGATTCAAATTCAAAGCTTGTTCCCCATCCAACAATCGACCACTTCTCGTTCTAGCCATCTTACTATAATAAGATGTCAACTCAATTAGAATCCAATAAGTTGACTAAAAAGTCAAAATTAAACATAAGAATAGCTCGAATTAAAACAATTCCCTCAATGGTCAACCCTAATCCTTAAAGGTCAACCTAACTTCCTATAGAACATAATGTCCCAAAAGCAAAGTCTAAGTCTAGGGTGGGAAACCAACCTAATTCACTTAGACTAATGCTCTGATACCAAGTTGTAACACACCAATTTTTTTCAACCCAATTTAAAACTTTTAAAATAAAGATTTAAGTCTTTACAAACCGAACATCTAAAATATGGTTTAACTAAAACATTTGGAATAATTAGTAAGTACCAAAATCAGTGTTACAAATATATCGAAACTATAGTCTAGGGAATTAAATAAGTACACCGAGCTAATCCTTCCAAATGCTAACTACGGGCCGCCTAATCTTTAGCTCCTGAACCTGAGTACATAGTCAAAGTAAACGTAGTACGTGAGACAAATATTGTCTCGTGAGAAACATGGGTTTTAGACCCGGTTAGAAATAATTTGCAATAAAATAGTAATTAAATAATTAACAAATTGCAAATAGTCAATCAACTCTAAGGCTTGCCATAAGCCAATCACATACGTAACGGGCCTCCCCGAAACAACTCCCCCGATATGGGTTATCTAGGTAAACTCCCCCGTTTCCGGGTTATCTATTTGCTCCCCCATTTTCCGGGTTATCTCAAACTCCCCCGCTTTCCGGGTTATCTATTTCTCGACACACTACCCTTGCGCAGGGTGGTACCGCCCCAAGTAGGTGTCACTAACTCCCTCAACTTGTGTGGGTTATCTAGGATCCAATTGATTAGCTACCACATAACAAATCATCTACTTGGGTCAATGCCCATATCACAACTCAATCATACTAGTGGTAACTACCCAATCAAGTACAATACAATTCAATTCAATGTAATTCAATTCAATTACTTACTCTATCAATTCAATCTTTTCTTTATTAAAACGATTATCTAATAAAGACCTTAAAAATCATTTCAATTGTAAGAACATGGTTTACTATGTACTCAGAAAGATCACATGTACTCACCTTAGCAATGCTATCCAACAATTGTGTTCAACAACACAATCCTTACTTCCAAATTGAGGAAGTACTTCCAATCTCAAGGTCTTCTTGACCTAACATCAATATCATTACAAAATCTAGTTATAATCCATAACTAGCTACTAATTAATCCATCTAAACATTTCTAACCACCAAGTTCATGCAACTTGGTGGAATCTCAAACCCTAGTTCAGGATTTCCCATCACCAATTCCAAATCCAACTTGTACACATTGATTACAAGCCTACAAGGAGTGTTTTACACCCATGAAAGTTCAACTTCCCCAAAGATGATATGGTGGCTTCCCAAAACCACCATTGTTACCCATACTAAGCTCAAAATGAAGGTAACTAAGCAAGATATGCAAGAATTCTTACCCTTGATGCTTAAATCCTTCAAGATGATGAAGATTTGAGCTCTTTAGCTCCAAAAACCCCCAAATGCACTCTAAAACGGCTGCTCTAAGTCTAGGGTTCGTATGTGTTATGAGCCCTAGCCTCTACACAACTTTATATACTCCAGACAGACCTCGCGCCCCGCTCGCGTTTGCCTCGAGCTGCGAGGTGACGCTGGTTGTCTTCTTGATCGCCGCAGGAACACCTAACTCACGCCCCGCTCGCGCCTGGCTCGCGCCGCGAGCTCGACGCGAATCTCAACTCGAGCTCGGCGCGAGTCTCTCGCGTCTGAGTTCTGAACCTACTGTTCGATCTCGCGTCTGGCTCGCGCCTGCCTCGTGCCGCGAGGGCTGTTCCAGCCAGATTTTTGGCCTTTAAACTTGTTTCCATCCAACTTTTGACCCATACTTGGTTATACCAAGTCCCAAACATTCAATCATTCGATAAAACACAAACCGAAATGTAAACTAATATAAATGACGAAACTTCACATAAATCCCGAATAAATACACGAAATGAAAAACGTAAAATTACGGTCGTTACATTAAACTTAGCACCAAATTCATGAGACATGAAAGAATAAGTAGAACCCGAATCAATGAATACATATGTGGGTATGGAGTTTATGAATAAGGTACCTGAGACGACATCATGAGTCTCCTTGGCTTCTTCACGCGTGAGTTGGAAGGCACGCCCTTTGACTTTCGACGGCTCCGGTTTCTTGTGAGCGGTTGACACCAACGTTTAGGTTCCCTTCTTTGGGCAAACATTACTATAATGCCCCTTCTCATGGCATGAGAAACACTCCACCTCATCAAGGCTTTTAACCTTGCAATCTCTAGCTTTGTGGCCAAAACGCCCACACTTGAAACAACCGCTGGAATCCGCCTTACATTCACCCTTGTGGTCCCTACCACACTTCCTACATCCACCAACACTTCCTTTTTTTGACCCGCTCGGGGCAAACTTGCTCTTCTTTGATGGTCCCGAAAAACTTTCAAATTTCCTCTTTTCATTACCAACCGACCTCTCTTGCACTCTTCTCTTGCTAACTTTTTCAACACTTCGGGCGACATTGATCGCCTCAGCAAGAGTGGTCGCACTCTTCACTTCGAGCTCATACTCCCATGGTAACCTATTAGCAAACCGAACCACACGACTACGTTCGGTTGGGTAAGTACTTGACACAAACAGGACGTACCCCGTGAACTTCTTGGTATACTCATCCAAGGTCAAATTTCCTTCGTGAAGTGCAAAAATTCTTCCAACAACTCTTCCAACTCCCTTTCGGGACAATACTTCTATTTGAGTCTTCTAGTGAACTCATCCCACGACATCTTGTAAATGGCTGTCTTTCCCAAAGTTTCATACACGGTGTCCCACCATGTAAGAGCATCATCTTTAAACAATCATGAGGCATAAGTCACCATGTCTTCCTCTTTGCACTTGCTACTCTCAAGCACACGTTGCGTTTCTCGAATCCATTGAACCGTCACTTTCGGTTCCGTACTCCCGAGATAGAAGTCGGGTCGGCAAGCAAGGAATGTTTTGTAGGAACATCCTTCACGTTCACTCCTTCTTTCTTCACCACTTTCCCTATTGGAGGACTTCTCGGTCGGGACACTAGCATCTGTTGACTTAGTCTTTGTGAGAGGTGGGGAATCTTCACTTTCCTCCTTCTCTTCCTCAAAAAGACGTTCCTCTTCCTCCCTTTCATCATCACCACCTAAGTTCAACCGATCATTTATGATCCGGTTAACATCTTGTTGCATCACATTTCTCATATTAGTGAGCATGGATTGAATGGCCTCCATTGTTACCAGAGTATGGTTATTCCCGATACCCGAATTGGCCAATCCGTTCTTATCTTGATTCAAATTTGAAGCTTGTTCCCCTTCCAACATTCGACCACTTCTCGTTCTAGCCATCTTACTATAATAAGATGTCAACCCAATTAGAATCCAATAAGTTGACTAAATAGTCAAAATAGAACATAAGATAAGCTCGATTTAAAACAATTCCCTCAATGGTCAATCCTAATCCTTAAAGGTCAACCTAACTTTCTATGGAACCTAATGTCCCAAAAGCAAAGTCTAAGTCTAGGGTGGGTAACCAACCTAATTCACTTAGACTAATGCTCTGATACCAAGTTGTAACACACCGATTTTTCAACCCAAATTAAAACTTTTAAAATAAAATTATAAGTCTTTACAAACTGAGTATCCAAAAACATGGTTTAACTAAAACATTTGGAATAATTAGAAAGTACCAAAACCGGTGTTACAAATATATCAAAACTATATTCTAGGGAATTAAATAAGTACACCGAGCTAATCCTTCCAAATGCTAACTAACACGGGCAGCCTAATCCTTAGCTCCCGAACCTGAGTACATAGTCAAAATAAACGTAGTACGTTAGACAAAAATTGTCTCATGAGAAACATGGGTTTTAGACCCGGTTAGAAAATAATTGCAATAAATAAATAATTAAATAATTAACAAATTGCACATAGTTAATCAAACTCTAAGGCTTGCCATAAGCCAATCACATATGTAACGGGCCTCCCCGAGACAACTCCCCCGATATGGGTTATCTAGGTAAACTCCCTCGTTTCCGTGTTATCTATTTGCTCCCCCGATTTCTGCGTTATCTCTAACTCCCCCGATTTCCGGGTTATCTATTTCTCGACACACTACCCTTGCGCAGGGTGGTACCGCCCCAAGTAGGTGTCACTAACTCCCCCAACTTGTGTGGGTTATCTAGGATCCAATTGATTAGCTACCACATAACAAATCATCTACTTGGGTCAAATCCCATATCATAACTCAATCATACTAGTGGTAACTACACAATCAATCACAATTCAATTCGATTCATACTCTATCAATTCAATCTTTACTTTATTAAAACAATTATCTAATAAAGACTCTAAAAATAACTTCAATTCATAAAACATGGTTTACTATGTACTCAGAAAGATCACATGTACTCACCTTAGCAATGCTATCCAACACTTGTGTTTAATAACACAATCCTTACTTCCAAATCGAGGAAGTATTCCCAATCACAAGGTCTTCTTGACCTAACATCAATACCATCACAAGAATCTAGTTATAATCCATAACTAACTACTAATTAGTCCATCTAAACATTTCTAACCACCAAGTTCATACAACTTGGTGGAAATCTCAAACCCTAGTTCAAGATTTTCCATCACCAATTCCAAATCTAACTTGTACACATTGATTACAAGTCTACAAGGAGTGTTTTACACTCATGAAAGTTCATCTTCCCCAAAGATGATATGGTGGGTTCCCAAAACCACCATTGTTACCCATAATAAGCTCAAAATGAAATTAACTAAGCAAGATATGCAAGAATTCTTACCCTTGATGCTTGAATCTTTCAAGATGATGAAGATTTGAGCTCCTTAGCTCCAAAAACCGTCCAAATGCTCTCAAAAACGGCTGCACAAGGTCTAGGGTTCGTAGGTGTTATGAGCCCTAGCTTCTACACAAATTTATATAGTCCAGACAGTCCTCGCGCCCCGCTCGCGTTTGCCTCGCGCCGCGAGGTGACGCGGGATGTCTTCTTGGTCGCCGCTGGAAAGTCGACCTCGCGCCGCGAGCTCGACGTGACTCCCGACTCGAGCTCGACGCGAGTCTCTCGCGTATGGGCTCCAAACCTTCTGTTCAACCTCGCACCTGACTTGCATCTGCCTCGCGCCGCAAGGGCTGTTCCAGCCAGATTCTTGGCCTTTAAACTTGTTTCCATCCAAGTTTTGACCCATACTTGGTTAAACCAAGTCCCGAACATTCAAACACTCGATAAAACACTACTCGAAACATAATCTAATATAAATACTAAAATTCGAATAAATCCCAAATAAATTACATGAAAAACAAACGTAAAATTACGGTCGTTACAACTATCTACCCCTTAAGAGGATTCCGGCGTCGGAATCGTCTCATAATCTACAAAATCCGGGTAGCATTTCATCATCTCATCTTTGACTTCCCAAGTCAAATTTGGTCCAAGGGAATGCTTCCACTTGACCAACACTAGCTCGATCTATTTGTTCCCCAATTTCTTCGTTTGGGCCTCCAATATGGCCTCGGGCTCTTCAATCAACCGGTTGGGTGCATCGACCCGCAAATCTTGGAGTGGGATTATATTCTCCACTTCACCTAAGAACTTCTTCAAATTACTAACATGGAAGGTGTCATGGACACCTTGCAACTCGGGTGGAAGTTCTAACTTAAATGCTTGTAAGCAGACCCGTTTCAAAATCTTAAACTGGCCAACATACCTTGGGCTCAATTTGCCCTTCTTTCCAAATCTCATCACGCCTTTCCAAGGCGACACCTTTAACATCACCATATCACCGACATTCAAATCATAAGGTCGCTTTTTCGAACCCGAATAACTCTTTTGGCGATCTTGTGTGATTTTCATATTCTTTTGAATTATTCCGATTTTCTCATTTGTTATTTTCACAATCTCGGGACCCGTGAGTTTTGTCTCACCCGACTCTAACCAACAAGAGGGCGTCCGACATTTTCTCCCATACAATGCCTCAAACGATGGCATTTTAATTGTCGAGTGACAACTATTGTTATATGAAAACTCAACTAACGGTAAATGTTCATCCCATTTACCACCAAAATCCAATACACACGATCATAACATATCTTCGACCGTTTGGATCGTTCTTTCACTTTGACCATCGGTTTGCGGATGGTAAGCCGTGCTCAATCTCAACTTTGTTCCCAATTCTTCTTGGAGTGATCTCCAAAATCTCGAGGTAAACCATGCATCCCGATCGGACACGATTGATAATGGCACCCCATGCAGACGAACAACTTCATCAACATACAATTTTGCCAACTTCTCAAGTGGCATAGTTTCCCGAATAGCTAGAAATAACGCACTTCTCGTCAATCTATCAACAATCACCCAAATGGCGTCATGATTCCTACTTGTCTTTGGGAGACCAACAATGAAATCCATTGTGATGTCATTCCACTTCCCGGATGGCACTTGCAACGATTGTGCAACACCATAAGGAACTTGGTGCTCGGCTTTCACTTGTGCACACGTGGCACATTTTGATATGTACTTTGCTACCCTCGACTTCATCCTGGGCCACCAATAGATTTTCTTCAAGTCTTGATAAGTTTTTGTACTTCCGGGATGAATCGAATACTTGGGCTTGTGAGCATCTTTTAATGATACTTTTCGGTTCCCACCGAATTTCGGAACCCAAATCCGGCCATTTACGGTTTTTAACCCTTGAACATTTTCTTCAAATACTTGGTTCTTTCCTAACCTCTCTTGTCTATACTCGTCTTTTCCCATCACTTCCCTTTGTGCGGTTTTTATACTTTCAATAAAACTAGACACTACATCAATCCGCATCAACTTAGCCTTAACCGGCTTCTCATAAACTTTTCTACTCAAGGCGTCGGCTACCACATTAGCCTTTCCTTCATGATAGACGATTTCACAATCGTAATCGCTAATCAACTCAATCCACCTTCTTTGTCTCATATTCAAATCTTTTTGTGTAAACACATACTTGAGACTTTTGTGATCCGTGTACAAAATACACCTTGTGTTGGAATATGCTTCACAATCGTAATCGCTAGTAGTGTGTGAGCCTAAAGGGTCACACACTTAAACACTTAACACCAAAAGATATATAGTGTAATTAGGGTAATTACATTACATATTAATATAAGCTACATGCTTGTATATAAGTTTAATATTAAATGTTAATATTGAAACTTTATTGTGAGCAAACTAGAAGGAACAAAAGATAGGGACTTGTGTGTAAATATAGATGATGGTTATGGGAAGTCATTAAAAGAGAATTAGGGCAAGATCATTTCTCTCTTGCTCCTCTCTTTGGCCACGGCACACACACACACACATACACTCACATCTTTTGCTTCCATTTGCTTGAAGAAAGGACTAGCATCCTCTAGTGGTGTTCTTGCAAGTGTTGTGTGGATTACTTTTAGAGGTATTCTCATTGGATACTTGGTTTCAATCCATCCATATTCATCCATCCGATTCCACAAAGATCAAAGGCTTCAAGGGTATGAATTGTTCTTCCTAACTCTTTGATTTTGATTGTAGTTTGATTGTATGATTAATATCAAGATCCGTTTATGGTGATTTAATTATTTCCACTGCGTTTGTTAATTGTTTTAACCGAAAATCATCATTAGTGGTATCACGAGTCATTATATTAATCATATAATTAGCTAGATTTTGTGAAAAGTGGCAAAAATCAATTTTTTTTTTGATGTAAAAAACCATCCGATCGGACAAGAAAAAAACCGTAGGGTTTTTTGATTTAAAATTTTGGGTTGTTAATTAAAAGTGGGTTAAAACTTGTATTTTTGGAACCCAATTGCCATTTATTACAAAATCACATCAAAGAATTAATCTAGTTTATTGAATTTTTTGATTATTTGGCTTGGAATTACTTGTTTAGTTTTGTTTTTTGATATGGCAAAACATGTATTTTTGCCATATCCCAAGCCAAAGCCTTGTCAATTGTTGCTTGTTTGTGCAAACTAATGAAAGCCTAGACCGTTTGTGAATGAATGTGTTTGATGTTTGGTTGTTTGGTTGATTTGGGAAAAGCCGTTTTTTTGGCTTAAATTGTTGTAATTTGTTTCAATTTTTTCTTTTATATTTGGTGCCAATTTTTGGGGCAAATTTCATTGTAAAAGTAACTAGAATAGTTGTATTTTATTTCTTTGTATTTTGTAATTTGTTAACCAAAGATGGAGAGAAAATGAGGACAAAACAACAATTTTCGGCACCTCCTGCGCAGCTGCACGAAAACAAACTTTCCCGGAGATTGGCTATTCCGTTGAACCTGAAACCACCGCTAAAATTTACGCAACTCAGAGACCTACAACTTTACAGAAGGCAGGGAAGATCACCGAAGATTCCTTCAGTGACTTTTCGGGCCTTGAAGTCAGTCTAAATGTTCTGGCAGAATATGTTTTTTCACAAATGTTGTTTTCTACTTGCCCATGAATGTCATGAGGGCAAGTGGGAGCCCATTGGGTTTATGTAGACCCGTTTGGGTTCATGTTGGCCCTTCCCCTAGTTTGACCCTTCGGTCCGTCGTGATGACTCACGTGACCGAACCTAGGATTTCATCGTTCGAGGTTTGCACAAAATTTGTTGCATGTTTTATTTATGTTTGTGGTTGTTTTATTTTATATTAGATACAAGTAATAAAACAATTCAAATATGATTTTAGACACAAATATTAAAACATCCAAACCTTTTATCATCTATGATTACTTGTTAATCATTAATGATTAATCTTTAATCTAAAATTGTTTTTGAGATTAAACTAAGTTTAAATACGATTTGAAACTTAACCCTTAATAATTGCTAAATGTTTTTACCGTTTATTAAACGACTTATGAAGTGGTATGAATGAAGTACATGATTCATTCATATCTTAATAAAATTTTATTAATTAAAATTTAAACATACCTAAAATTTAAGTCACGTCGTCCAATCGGTTGATAATCACTTGCTTCTATTTTTGAATTCACGTGAGACGTGGTTTGAATTTAGATCCGAGGTCATTATTCTCTACGGTGAGACCTAGATCTATTTTGACATGATTTCACATTGGATGACTTAATCGAGTTAACGGTGAGACCTTGACTCGAGGCGAAGATGCGACAAACATGCCACTTGACCCTAGATGCTTGTTCACTAGGTGCCATGAAGTCCCATACCTCTAAGAGTTGCACTTGTAATGCAATTGTTGATCGTCACCTACCTATTGGATCAATCATCTCTAGCAGATCAACTGATGCGATGATAGAAGCTCAATGGGATCTTAGCTTTTAATTAAAATTAATTGGGTAGTTAATTTATTAAAAGACATTATTATTGAAAATACTAATTAATTAACTTTGTAATTTTGTAGATGACTTCAAACAATCAAACCCTAACACGCACCACCATTCGTTCTATTCTCGAAAAAGAGAAACTTGATGGAACGAACTTTGTGGACTGGTCTCGATACCTAAGGATAGTCCTTAGGGCCGAGCACAAGTACCACCATTTGGAGGAGGCGCTACCCCCTGCCCCTGCTACTACCGCAACTGCTGCTGTTCGTGCCGCCTATACCAAAAGGTTTAACGAACAACAGGATGTCGTCGTGCTTATGCTAGTGAGCATGATTCCCGAGATTCAAAAGAATCTCGAGGACCTTACTGCATTTGATATGATGTGTGAGCTAAAGGCCATGTATCAAAAGCAAGCTGAGCAGGAACTCTTTGACACTGTTAAAGCCTTCCACGATTGCAAGCAGGAGGAGGGACAGTCTGTTAGCTCTTATCTCTTGAAGATGAAGAGCTACTTAGACCAAATGGAGAAGCTTGGTTACGCTATGCCGCACATCCTTGGGATTAGCTTGATTCTAACGTCCCTCAACAAGGATTTTGCACCGTTTGTCATGACTTATCATATGCATAGTATGGGGAAGACATTCGCCGAATTACATGCTATGCTGAAACAAACAGAAGCAAGCCTACCCAAGAAAACTCTGGCCCCTACTGTTCTTGTTATAAGGCAATGAAAGATCCAAAAACCAAAACCACGGGTAGTTGCGAAGGGCCAAGGCAAGGGAAAGAAAGTTTACAAGCCCAATCCAAAGGTTCCCCTACCTACTCAAAAGGAGCACCCTGCTAAGGAGCTTGCTTGCCATCACTGCGGTGAAACGGGCCATTGGAGGAGGAATTGTCCTGCCTACCTGGCGGAGTTGATGAAGAACAAAGCCAACAAGGTTGGCACATCAGGTATCTTCACAATAGAACTATATGCTTTCCCTAAGAAATCATGGGTATATGACACTGGTTGTGGAACTCACATTTGTAATACCATGCAGGGTCTAAGGGGAAGTAGAAAGCTAAACCATGGAGCTTTGGATTTGTACGTAGGCAATGGAATGCGTGCACTGGTCAAAGCTATAGGAAGCTATGATTTAATCCTTCCTAGTGGTTTAATTATTGTATTAGACAATTGTCACTATGCGCCTAGTATTACTAGGGGTATAGTATCGCTTTCTTGTTTGTGGAATAATGGTTTTATTCATACGTTTACGGATTATGGTATTTCAGTTTCAAAGGATAATGTTTTTTTACTTTAATGTTATTCCTCGTGATGGTATCTATGAGATTGACATTGTGACAACCCTCAAAATCAGATATTTGACCCGACAAATAGTGTAACCCATTTGTTCTTAGTACAAATATTTCACTAATAAAAGCATTCATAAATACATTTAAGTCTAGCAAAGATTCTTATATCATGTGTAGATCGTACACATCGTCATTATGGACAAGTCAGTTTGTCCTTGTCTCATACAGTTAGAGTTGTGCATTTAGCAAGTTGGTGACTCAAAATAAAATCAAACCAAACTGGAAATATAATCTTTATCATTTATAATGATGCACAAGCTCGACCAAATCATTTGGTACGAAAAACAATGTACAAAAATACCATACACGATTAAATATATATACAAGTAACAACAAATAAGTACTCGGCATGTTACAAAAATACTGAAAGTGACTAAATATATACCCGCAGTAAAATTGGTTTTATCAAGAAGTAAATACCGTCGAAAATCAAATAAAATCTCAGTCAAAATAATGTTACCACACAAACTTACGACTACTCACGTATACTAAATAATATCCAATGAAACAAAATGAAAGAGTCTCTCTTATCCTAATACCCACGTACGCCTTCAACAACAAACCATCCGATTTTTATGTACCAAATATTAGATTTTGTACACTTGATCAACCATTAACCAACCTCCCATAAAACCACCCCTTTTACGTGGTCAACCCCGATCCCACGTTCAGTACCCCTAATTAATTATATATTTTATTCTACAATTAAACTAGTCCATCCATCATAACCTCATAAACCAAACTCTTATAAACTAATAACCCCCACACACCGTCTTTTAAGCAATATCTGATATATTTTGGATTCTGGCCTATAAACAACCATCATCATTATAAAATCCTAAGATCTCCTACTAGCTTTCTTCTTTACCACGTGAAAAACCCACATGTTATATCTTTCCCATAACAGCCATCGATCTCACTCTCTCTCTCTCTCTCGTTTGTCCGGCATCAAACCAGAAGCAACTCCGGCAGATTCTCTGGTCTCTCATCTCTGATCACTCTCCTAAATCTTGAAGGTATAGATATCACTCCCTTTTTCTCTTTGAGTAACAACAGAAACCATCATCATCATCTTCTTTAAATTTAATCAAAACCATTGTTGTGTTTCATTTTCTCATCACCAATGAAAAACAGCTGACATCAAGCTTCCGACAATATCACAACAGGAACAATCCGGCGATCGTTTCCTCTGGCAAGCACAGCGTATTTCAGGTGACTGAAGAACTCCGTCTCGATAATTATCGGCTCCATCTCTCTCTAGAAACTCGAAGCATGTATATATAACCGTGATCACTTTTCTGTTTTTATCGATTTGATATACGTTGGTAAATATCACCCATCACGGGCTGGAGTGATGACTGTTCTTTTGGTTCTTTTTGTGTTTGAACCCAATGTATTAAGCCTACCTTCATTTCATTTAAACTCAATTAAACTTACAGTCCAAACACGTACACTTGGTTAGAGCAATCTGATTTATTTAAGATTATTTTAAATTCTAATTTTTGATTAATTAATAGTAAATCATTTAATTAAAATTTAATTAGTTTAATAAATTAAAAATTATTAACAATCTTGTTTTATTTAAATAATCACTGGTCAACTACCTGTTTATTTTTAAACAAAATGTAATACCCAAGATTTATATATTCTCAACAAAAGGTATTTAAAACACGAGATCAACTTAAACGAGTCACCAACGTATTGCTCATGTATAATTTCCCTCGGGGAATCTTGCGTGCATCATTTAGTGTTAGCATGTCATATAGACCGGCACTCATTTATTTATTTCTATTGCATATAGGAAACTAATGACATTTCATATTTGGTTGGAAACCCTAACTTTTGTTGATTGCACTTTCCTAGCTTCGCATCAGGTGAGTTCACAGCCCCACTTTTACCGTATTTTATTTACTGTTTTACAAGTTTGGGGTGAAAAACATAACAAATGCTTTTATAAATGTTCCAACCATTTATCAACTGCTCTTATAAATTTTATTGTGACTATGATTTCACAACCCCTCTTTTAATACATATTAACTATTTTACTATTTGGGTGAAAAATATATCAACTATTTTATAAATAATTTCCATTATTTATAATCATTTACTCTATTGTGATGAAACTATTTTTGGAAACTTGACAACGAATCCTTATCTCGGACTAGGTTTAGATGTAGTGCATGGAAGTGCGTATATGCTTACATACCATAATCATTAGCTAGTTGCGACTAGGCCATGGATATGCAGATAGTACTATTGGCTGAGACTCACCCTCCCACACGTTATTGATCATTTATCGGTGTTTACCGACCACGAGGAGTGTATATCAATATTGGAAATGCGTTTTAGAGTTGTTGTTTTGGTTATGGACTTAGGGTCGAGATTTTAACTTAAAAGGGTATAGCTAACCTTTTAGGGGATCACCGTCACATGTTTCTTCTTGCGATTTTATCGTGCCCCTGTTCTCGGGGCAGGTCATTTTAACGTTTATATCATCACACTATTTTTGCCAACGATGACATACGAAAACTATTATGATTTTACTACTGCTTTTGAGCAGACTATTTTCAACATTAATATCATCACACTATTTTTGCTAATGAAGGCATACGAAATGGTTATTTCTACTACTACTTTTTAGTATACTATTTTTTTAAACGTTTTATATCGTCAAACTATTTTTGCCATGAGCGGCATACGAAAACTATGGAACTATTTTGAACTCATTAAAACCTGTGAATTCACTCAACAATTTTGTTGATACTTTTACTTATGTTTTTCAGGTATCTAAGCCAAGTATTGAGTCGCATGCATTGGAGTCAAGCTTTCATTTCGTAAAGATGTCACCTCCAAATTTTAGTTAAAAACTATGTTTTGGTTCAACCACTTTGTTTTTCATTAAATTTTGGTGACATATTTTTTTATCAAACATTTATTGTTTACGATAATCATATGCTATGTTTACTCATGATAGTCGCATGCCCGTTCTTCCGCAAACCATTTTTGGCGGGGTGTGACAGATTGATATCAGAGCTATTGGTTATAGTGAACTAGCGAGTCTAGTCTATAATTTCAAAACGATTTTGGGGCAAAATGTTTTCATTGCATAAAGAGTCTCATTGCATATAGAGTTGCACTGCATTTCGTTCACCTTACATACTACTAAGATTATCACTTACCTTACACCTACCCTTAGATAGAGTGCTTTTATAACATTGGATACTTACACGTGAACCTATAGCACATATATACCTATTATAATAGGTCGTCATGAATTAATTCGAGTTCTCAATATACTCAATACACTACACTATTCACTGCACACTTACACTACATAATCCACACCTACATTGAATATCTTGCTTACACTTCATTAACCACTTACATGTAATCACATATTCGAGAACTTCTGCCGAACGTCTACGATCAACGGAAACTTTGGCAACTCTATTCGACTGAACATCGCGCATTGAGACACATCATCAAACGACCTTCAACAAGAAAAACATCTACATGTGCACCACATATTTTAGTCACACTATATATCCTTCTCACTCATTACACCTCTCGCGAGCATCGTCACCTCAACCTTAATTTCTATATAAACAAATTGTAAAACTCGAAAGACTCCTCGCATGACTAACAAATGAGCGTCTATCCACTAATCTACGCAACGAAATGAAAACACGAAAGTCATCACACGTCCACTTTAGGGCGTCTCAAAATTAAATCCTAAGCACAACTTCTAAATTCGTACAATACGTTATGGAGAAAAGATTCCAAATTTCCCTAAAAGGAACATATGAAGTGATGAGGATGATGAAATATTGTATGATGATATTATAAACCGTCTGTCCAGCGTGTTTATAATTACATGGTACAATGTGGAATCATTAAAGTCGTGAATTAATAAAAGGAGCCACTAAATAAACATCCTTAGCAAAACTCATAAAGGACTTACAAAATTTTCCCCTTGATCATTGAATCGAATTCATAACTAAGCTAATCAATCCTAATAGCCTCACTGATCGCGCGTCAACTTTACCATCTAAAGTTTACCTCATATGAATCACATCAAGAAACTCGAAACAATATATTACTAGTTAAATGTATCAGGTTTAACACATTTATAATATAAATTTTGATTAGAAGTTTTGATTGCACTTTACATCAAAGAAATTTAAGTTATTGCGAATGTACAAAGTAAAAGAAAAACATTACATTCACTTCAATCAAGTATACGTTTTGGCACCCGAATATATAGAACCTATATAAAGTTTTGCATTCAAAAATAATTTTTATGTGGTCAAAAAGGTGTAGAAATTTTGTCAAGTTTATTAGAGCATAAAAGAGTTTGAATATGATTTAATAAACAAAATATTATGCCACATGTTTAAGTGCTTAAAACATTTTAAATCTATATTTTAATAAATGTTATTAACCATGAGAAATCCACTTTTATTATTGCAAACAGATGACATGTCTGACCTGTCACAAATATTAAATTCTACTCAAATATCAATCTTCGTTCCCAACTGAAGTTTGTAAATTCTTGGTCTTGTCGACTACCAACCGATAGTTTATTAGAAATTATACCAAAATGGTCCAAAACCCTAACATTTTCCTTATATATAATTGTTAGATACTAATCAATATATTTAGATGTTTAAAATTATGGCAAAACTACTGGAAAGTAATAATAATAATTAAGCCACTCGTGACCTCGAAGTAGGTGTCATGGTAATAAATCTGGGAACATTATCAATAAGGTACCGTACACATAATTTTTCCCCGACCATAAAAGTATCTAACATATTCAATTGGAAAGAACTTGAAATGTAATAATGACATTGCGTCAAGTTGCTAAATGATTACAACGACAAAATAAAATATCGTGAAGGCCAAACGTCGTGGCCGAAGACGAACCGCATCACATCAAACGCGATCACTAAAAATGCCTAACTATATTTGTCTTCATGAATCTCCATCTAGTACGCAACGTCTTAAATTTCGGGACGAAATTTCATTAACAAGGGGAGAATGTGACAACCCTCAAAATCAGATATTTGACCCGACAAATAGTGTAACCCATTTGTTCTTAGTACAAACATTTCACTAATAAAAGCATTCATAAATACATTTAAGTCTAGCAAAGATTCTTATATCATGTGTAGATCGTACACATCGTCATTATGGACAAGTCAGTTTGTGCTTGTCTCATACAGTTAGAGTTGTGCATTTAGCAAGTTGGTGACTCAAAATAAAATCAAACCAAACTGGAAATATAATCTTTATCATTTATAATGATGCACAAGCTCGACCAAATCATTTGGTACGAAAAACAATGTACAAAAATACCATACACGATTAAATATATATACAAGTAACAACAAATAAGTACTCGGCATGTTACAAAAATACTGAAAGTGACTAAATATATACCCGCAGTAAAATTGGTTTTATCAAGAAGTAAATACCGTCGAAAATCAAATAAAAACTCAGTCAAAATAATGTTACCACACAAACTTACGACTACTCACGTATACTAAATAATATCCAATGAAACACAATGAAAGAGTCTCTCTTATCCTAATACCCACGTACGCCTTCAACAACAAACCATCCGATTTTTATGTACCAAATATTAGATTTTGTACACTTGATCAACCATTTACCAACCTCCCATAAAACCACCCCTTTTACGCGGTCAACCCCGACCCCACGTTCAGTACCCCTAATTAATTATATATTTTATTCTACAATTAAACTAGTCCATCCATCATAACCTCATAAACCAAACTCTTATAAACTAATAACCCCCACACACCGTCTTTTAAGCAATATCTGATATATTTTGGATTCTGGCCTATAAACAACCATCATCATTATAAAATCCTAAGATCTCCTACTAGCTTTCTTCTTTACCACGTGAAAAACCCACATGTTATATCTTTCCCATAACAGCCATCGATCTCACTCTCTCTCGTTTGTCCGGCATCAAACCAGAAGCAACTCCGGCAGATTCTCTGGTCTCTCATCTCTGATCACTCTCCTAAATCTTGAAGGTATAGATATCACTCCCTTTTTCTCTTTGAGTAACAACAGAAACCATCATCATCATCTTCTTTAAATTTAATCAAAACCATTGTTGTGTTTCATTTTCTCATCACCAATGAAAAACAGCTGACATCAAGCTTCCGACAATATCACAACAGGAACATTCCGGCGATTGTTTCCTCTGGCAAGCACAGCGTATTTCCGGCGACCGAAGAACTCCGTCTCGATAATTATCGGCTCCATCTCTCTCTAGAAACTCGAAGCAGGTATATATAACCGTGATCACTTTTCTGTTTTTATCGATTTGATATACGTTGGTAAATATCACCCGTCACGGGCTGGAGTGATGACTGTTCTTTTGGTTATTTTTGTGTTTGAACCCAATGTATTAAGCCTACCTTCATTTCATTTAAACTCAATTAAACTTACAGTCCAAACACGTACACTTGGTTAGAGCAATCTGATTTATTTAAGATAATTTTAAATTCTAATTTTTGATTAATTAATAGTAAATCATTTAATTAAAATTTAATTAGTTTAATAAATTAAAAATTATTAACAATATTGTTTTATTTAAATAATCGCTGGTCAACTACCTGTTTATTTTTAAACAAAATGTAATACCCAAGATTTATATTTTCTCAACAAAACGTATTTAAAACACGAGATCAACTTAAACGAGTCACCAACGTATTGCTCGTGTATAATTTCCCTCGGGGAATCATGCGTGCATCATTTAGTGTTAGCATGTCATATAGACCGACACTCATTTATTTATTTCTATTGCATATAGGAAACTAATGACATTTCATATTTGGTTGGAAACCCTAACTTTTGTTGATTGCACTTTCCTAGCTTCGCATCAGGTGAGTTCACAGCCCCACTTTTACCGTATTTTATTTACTGTTTTACAAGTTTGGGGTGAAAAACATAACAAATGCTTTTATAAATGTTCCAACCATTTATCAACTGCTCTTATAAATTTTATTGTGACTATGATTTCACAACCCCTCTTTTAATACATATTAACTATTTTACTATTTGGGTGAAAAATATATCAACTATTTTATAAATAATTTCCATTATTTATAATCATTTACTCTATTGTGATGAAACTATTTTTGGAAACTTGACAACGAATCCTTATCTCGGACTAGGTTTAGATGTAGCGCATGGAAGTGCGTATATGCTTACATACCATAATCATTAGCTAGTTGCGACTAGGCCATGGATATGCAGATAGTACTATTGGCTGAGACTCACCCTCCCACACGTTATTGATCATTTATCGGTGTTTACCGACCACGAGGAGTGTATATCCATATTGGAAATGCGTTTTAGAGTTGTTGTTTTGGTTATGGACTTAGGGTCGAGATTTTAACTTAAAAGGGTATAGCTAACCTTTTAGGGGGATCACCGTCACATGTTTCTTCTTGCGATTTTATCGTGCCCCTGTTCTCGGAGCAGGTCATTTTAACGTTTATATCATCACACTATTTTTGCCAACGATGACATACGAAAACTATTATGATTTTACTACTGCTTTTGAGCAGACTATTTTCAACATTAATATCATCACACTATTTTTGCTAATGAAGGCATACGAAATGGTTATTTCTACTACTACTTTTTAGTATACTATTTTTTTAAACGTTTTATAACGTCAAACTATTTTTGCCATGAGCGGCATACGAAAACTATGGAACTATTTTGAACTCATTAAAACCTGTGAATTCACTCAACAATTTTGTTGATACTTTTACTTATGTTTTTCAGTTATCTAAGCCAAGTATTGAGTCGCATGCATTGGAGTCAAGCTTTCATTTCGTAAAGATGTCACCTCCAAATTTTAGTTAAAAACTATGTTTTGGTTCAACCACTTTGTTTTTCATTAAATTTTGGTGACATATTTTTTTATCAAACATTTATTGTTTACGATAATCATATGCTATGTTTACTCATGATAGTCGCTTGCCCGTTCTTTCGCAAACCATTTTTGGCGGGGTGTGACAGACATGCATAATCGCATCACAAACAATAGTTCTATTTATACATGTAGCAACAAGAAATCCAAGAAGAACATGGATTCTACTTTCCTATGGCATTGTCTCCTTTGCCACGTTAACAAGAAACGCATTTTGAAATTACAAAAGGATGGACTTATTAAATCAGATGATTCCGAATCATTTGATAAATGTGTTTCTTGTATATCTGGTAAAATGGCGCGCAAGCCTTTCTCCTATGTAGGAGAAAGAGCCAATGATCTACTTGGACTCATACATACTAATGTATGTGGCCCTTTTAGAACTCGAACTAGGGAAGGTGCTACCTACTTCATTACTTTCACTGATGACTTTAGTCGTTATGGTTATGTTTACTTGATTAAACATAAACATGAAACCTTTGAAACGTTCAAAGCTTTTCAAAATGAAGTAGAAAATCAACTCGGCAAGAAGATAAAGGCTCTCCGTTCTGATCGAGGAGGAGAGTATATGAGCCATGAGTTTCAAGACCATCTGAAGAGTTGTGGGATTGTCTCACTATTCACTCCCCCTTATACACCACAGCATAATGGTGTATCAGAGAGGAGAAATCGCACCTTGCTTGACATGGTCCGATCGATGATGAGTCCTACAACTCTGCCTCTATCCTTTTGGGGTTATGCACTCAAATCGGCTGCTCGCACTCTGAATATGGTTCCCACCAAGAAGGTTGAAAAGACACCATATGAGATATGGCATGAGAAAGTCCCTAACTTGTCTTACTTGAATGTCTGGGGTTGTGAGGCTCTCATGAAACGAGACACGCCAAACAAACTTGAACCCAGAGTTGTCAAGTGCATCTTTATAGGATACCCTGAGGAAACGATGGGTTACTATTTCTACTACCCACCTGAGCAAAAGGTAATTATTGCTCGTTATGCTGAGTTTCTTGAGAGCAATCTCATTTCATAAGAAGCAAGTGGGAGTACCATCGACTTTGACGAGATTCCAAGCGATGAAGATGCACAACCTATTGTAGAGACTAGAGAACATCAAGATGAGGCTGAACATGAAACTGTTCCTGTTGCACCTCATAATGATGTAGTCCCCGTTCGAAGGTCCGCAAGGACACCTCATGCACCTGAACGATATGGTTTCCATGTCGATGTTGAGGAGCTAAGTTTAGGGGATCATAATGAACCCCCTAACTATCAAGCTCTATTATCAGATTCTGAATCTGAAAAATGGCTTGATGCGATGAACGCGTAAATGCAATCCATAAAAGATAACCAAGTATGGACTTTGGTTGATCTTCCTCCTAACAGTAAGACTGTTGGTAGCAAGTGGCTCTTCAAGAAGAAGACTGACATGAATGGCAACGTACACACCTATAAAGCTCGATTGGTAGCAAAAGGTTACACTTAACCCTATGGGATTGACTATGATGAAACCTTCTCGCCTGTTGCCGACATTAGAGCTATTAGGATTGTCATAGCCATAGCAGCGTATTATGATTATGAGATTTGGCAAATGGATGTTAAAAATGCTTTCTTAAATGGACACCTTGATGAAGATGTCTATATGGTTCAGCCTGAGGGTTTTGTTAATACAAAACACCCAAAGAAAGTATGTAAGCTTCAAAGGTCCATTTATGGACTAAAGAAAGCATACAGAAGTTGGAATAAAAGATTCGACGAGGAAGTCAAAACGTTTGGCTTTACTCAGAATCCCGACGAGCCATGTGTATATGTAAGAGCTAGTGGGAGCATTGTCGTCTTTCTAATCCTATATGTCGATGACATACTACTCATAGGAAATAACATTCCAATGCTACAAGATGTAAAATCTTGGCTTGGGAAGTGCTTCGCTATGAAGGATCTTGGGGAAGCGGCACATATACTTGGTATAAAGATCTATCGAGATATATCAAAGTGGTTAATCGGACTAAGTCAAAGTGCGTACATTGATAAGTTTCTAAAACGGTTTAGAATGGATGCTTCCAAACGTGGAAGTCTCCCTATGCAACACAATGTACACTTGAGTAAGACTCAAGGACCATCCTCACCTGATGAGATGAAACGTATGTGTGATGTCCCCTATGCCTCTGCAGTAGGATCTATCATGTATGTTGTGCGGTGCACAAGTCCTGATGTAGCGTTCTCTCAGAACCTTACAAGCCGATATCAACAGAATCCAGGTGAGAGTCACTGGACTGCTGTTAAGAACATACTGAAGTATCTTAGGAATACTGAAGTATCTTAGGAATACTAAAGATATGTTTCTTGTCTATGGTGGTGAATCTCAAAATGAGCAAAGCGTTACTTGTTATTCTGACTCTAGCTTTGAGACTGATAGAGATGATTCCAAATCTCAAACGGGGTATGTTTTCGTTTTGAACGGAGGCGCTGTTGATTGGAAAAGTGCGAAGCAGAGCACTATCGCCATGTCTTCTACAGAAGTTGAATACATTGCAACTACTGAAGCTACAATGGAAGCTGTTTGGATAAGGAAATTCATTTCTGGGCTTGGAGTTGTCCCCAGTAATGAAAGACCTATGGATATGTACTGTGATAACACATGTGCTATCATCATTGCCAACGAACCCGGTGTTCAGAAAGGCGCCAGACATTATCGGAGGAAGCTTCACTACATTAGAGATGCGATCCTAATGGGAGATGTACGCTTGCTCAAAGTTCATACATATGACAACTTAGCTGACCCCTTCACGAAGCCAATGCCATGTACCAAACATATTGAGCATGCTAGAAACATTGGGCTTCGACCAGCTAGTAGTTTCATGTAATCTGTTTTAGTATTTGGATAATGGAACATTGAGCAGTATTTATTGGAATAAATTGATATATTTGATATGATCGTTTTTATATGAATATCTACGTCTATATTTGCATGTTTATATCCATGAATATTTACTGTGTTTTATTTTCTAAATTGTCCATTGTCATAATTAATAATATGGGAATATTATTAAGACAAATCTGAGGGCATTGATGACATTATCTTAGTATGACTAAGTATGATGAAATCAAACTCACATGTTGTTCATAATGATGCACAATTGGACTGACCCAACCTATGAGACATCACTTCATGGATTTATGTCACAAGTGAATCTCACAAAGGCTTTGTCACTTATCCTCTGACTTGAGATACAAGTTGGTTTGTGTATGTAGAGGGGCAAACTTTGATATGGTTAAACGCTGACCTGAATAAGGCTGCTATAACAACCATTATCGGGTTTTTCATTAAGCATATGACAGACACATGCAGTCAATAAAGAATTTGTTCCTCCACACATGTGGATTAGATACTACTGGGCCCCTCGATGATTTTGAATAGATGTATTTGTGGCCACACCCAAAAGGTAATCAAGATGAATCTTGATTGGTTTTGGTAATCTACTTCATTATATAGATCGAGAAACAGAATCGTTGAAATTTTAGATTGACATTAATCCTTGTCTAAATTCAACATAGTATCAGTAACAAAATGAAACTCCTCATTTACTTCTAGGGGCATTGGCGGGTTGCTAGACTCTAACCTTTGCTTGTATAACTACTTGATGTTATCACGTGCGCAAGTGGGAGCTGTTGGAATACGCTTCACGCGTATAACATATAGTTATATGGCTAGTAGTTTGTGAGCCTAAATGGTCACACACTTAAACACTTAACACCATAAGATATATAGTGTAATTAGGGTAATTACATTATATATTAATATAAGCTACATGCTTGTATATAAGTTTAATATTAAATGTTAATATTGAAACTTTATTGTGAGCAAACTAGAAGGAACAAAAGATAGGGACTTGTGTGTAAATATAGATGATGGTTATGGGAAGTCATTAAAAGAGAATTAGGGCAAGATCATTTCTCTCTTGCTCCTCTCTTTGGCCGCGGCACACACACACACATACACTCCCATCTTTTGCTTCCATTTGCTTGAAGAAAGGACTAGCATCCTCTAGTGGTGTTCTTACAAGTGTTGTGTGGATTACTTTTAGAGGTATTCTCATTGGATACTTGGTTTCAATCCATCCATATTCATCCATCCGATTCCACAAAGATCAAAGGCTTCAAGGGTATGAATTGTTCTTCCTAACTCTTTGATTTTGATTGTATGATTAATATCAAGATTCGTTTATGGTGATTTAATTATTTCCGCTGCGTTTGTTAATTGTTTTAACCGAAAATCATCATTACCTTATACCATACAAGTAATGTCTCCAAATCTTCAAGGCAAAAATGATCGCCGCCAACTCTAAATCATGTGTTGTATACCTTTCTTCCGCATTCTTTAATTGTCTTGAAGCATAAGCTATCACCTTTCTCCTTTGCATCAAAACACAACCAAGGCCTTTATTCGAGGCGTCACTATACACCACGAAATCTTCCATACCATCGGGTAGAGTGAGAATCGGTGCATTGCACAACTTCTCCTTCAACAAGGGAAAAGCATCTTCTTGCTTTTTCCCCCATTCAAACCTCACATCTTTTCTCGTTAGTCTAGTGAGTGGGACCACCACTCGGGAAAAATCTTCAATAAATCTTCGGTAATAACCGGCTAACCCAAGAAAACTTCTAACTTCGGTTGGAGTCTTCGGTGCTTCCCAATTCTTCACCGCTTCAATCTTAGACGGTGCTTCTCAAATGAGATGAACAGAAAGAATTTGAATGAAAAGGCAGAGGTGGTCAATAATGGAGGTAAAAAAGGTATATACAAAGTTAAAGAAAGAATTATAAAGGATCATAGAGATTTGGCAAATAAGTTTGCAGTCTTAAATGACTATGATTTGGAGAATGATCAGATTGTAAATATCCAAGAAGGGAGGAAAGAGGCTGAGGAATTAGTCAAAGAAAAGAAGCAACCAAGTAAAGAACAATACCAAAAATGGCCTAATGAAGTAAAAGAGTACTTTGAGGAAAGATGGAGGGATGCAGGGATTGAGGATGATTGCCATGTGGTAGAATTGAATGAAGATGTCCTTGGAAATGATAATTACATGGAGGGAAGGGACTGGACTGTTCTAAATGAACAGTAGTTTTGTTAAGGTGTTTATGGATTTAAAGATTGCTAGTTGGAACATAAGGAGTATGAATCAAGGAAAGAAACAAAAGGAGGTTGCTGATTTCATTAAGGATGAAGGTTTACATGTGTGTGCTTATTTGGAAACTCATGTAAAAGATGACAAATTAAATAAAGTCATGGATAAAACTTTGGGAGGATGGAATTTGGTATCCAATATCAGCTATAGCAGAAGGGGATGTAGGATTGTTATAGGCTGAGATAAAAATAATGTCAAGGTGGACACTATTATGGTTACAAGACAGACTATCCTGTGTAGCATTGAGAATATACATAATAAGAAAGTTATATTTTGTAATTTTGTATATGCAGCTTACACGGGTAGAGAAAGAAGAATATTATGGAAAGAATTGCAGGTGGCTAAAAGAATTACAAATGGGGACCCCTGGGTATTAATGGGTGATTTTAATGTCACATTGAAGTACGTTGAACACTCAATGGGCAGCTCTAACATCAATAATGAAATGCAGGAATTTATTAAACTGTGTGAATGATATAGAAGTTGAAGATATGAGCAGTTCAGGCTTATATTTCACATGGATAAAGTCCTCAAAAAGACCAATTTGCATCTTAATGAAGAAATTGGATAGATGCATGATTAATAACTAGTTTATAACAGTTTATGGGCAGGCTGAGTGTCATTTTAAACCCTTCCTTACTTCTGATCATAGTCCAGTAGTTATGGCTATTAAAGGCAGTTTACCTAAAAAGAATGCTTGGGGTACTGTTGGAAAGGATGTGTGTGCTGCAGTGAAGGAGTTTTTTAATACAGGAAAATTGCTTGGGGAAATTAATGCAACTATTATAAATCTTGTTCCAAAAACCAATAATCCAACTAAAGTGATTCATTTCAGGTTGATTGCTTGCTGTAATGTAATCTACAAGTGCATTAGCAAGATTCTCACAAATAGAATAAAAAGCAGCCTTAATAAACTGGTAAATGTTAATCAGAGTGCTTTCATACCAGGTAGAATTATCCATGATAATTTGATGGTTACTCAAGAACTGATAAGGGCTATAATAAGAAACATGGGCCTAAGAGATGTGCTTTTAAAATTGACATAGCAAAGGCTTATGATACTGTCAATTGGAAGTTTTTAAAGGATATACTAATTCAGTTTGGTTTCCATACTAGAATGGTGAGTTGGATAATGACATGTTTGTCTTCTTCATCATTCATGATATGCTTAAATGGGGAAAGATATGGAAATTTTCAAAGTGGCAGAGGGCTGAGACAGGGAGACCCTATATCACCCTATCTTTTTAGTTTGATTGTAGAGGTTTTTACCCTCATGATGAAGAGGAAGATTACAGAGAATCCACAGTTCAAGTTTCATAAAGGATGTATGGAATTAAGACTCACTCACTTATGCTTTTTGCAGATGACTTATTAGTTTTCTGTCATGGGGATGCTGGTTCTGTTAAGATTGTGAAAGAAGCCCTGTTGGAGTTTAGCAGTTCTTCTGGTTTGATCCCCAATATGGGAAAAAGTACTTTGTTTTGGTGCAATGTTAAAGCAGAAGATAAAAACAAGATTACGGAGGATATGCCTTTTGTGATAGGCAAACTGCCCATGAAATATTTGGGAGTCCCTTTGATTGACAAGAAAATTGGGATAAAGGACTGTAAACAGTTGATCAACAGAATAAAAAATAAAACTGGTGACTGGAAACACAAATTTCTTTCTTATGGAGGTAAACTGTAGTTGATAACATCAGTTCTTGCATCTATTCATGTTTATTGGGCTTCAGTCTTCCTTTTACCTAAAACAGTTATCAAAGATATTGAAAAGATTTTATAAAATTTCCTTTGGGGTCAGAATGAGGTGAAAAAAAGGAAATGCTAAGGTAGCATGGAAAACTGTTTGTCTCCCTAAAGATCAAGGTGGATTAGGTGTGAAAAATCTAGGCCTTTGGAATGAAGCTCTCCTAAGTTAGCACATTTGGAACATTGCAATTAATAAGAATTCATTATGGGTGGAGTGGGTAAAATTGGTTAAACTAAAAGGAAGAAGCATTTGGGATGTGACCCCATGCCACAAAGATAGTTGGATGTGGAAATCTCTCCTCGGTTTAAGGAGTAGTTTGAGGAATCATATTATTCACATAATAGGAAATGGAAAAAATACTTCTATGTGGTATGAATTCTGGAATAATGTTGGCCCTTTGAGCAATATCATAAGTAAGAGGGAGATCTATGAAGCCAGATTGGCTGATAATATTACAGTTGATAGAATGGTTGTTAATGGTTTATGTGCCAATTAGTTGTACTAATATACATCTTGAAATTATGAATCTGACTCCTCCTATAATACGAGTGATAGAGAAGATACTGTGAAATGGAAGATGGAAAATGGAAGCCTTATGGAATTTTCAATTAGAAATGTCTGGAATAGCATATATGTGAGAGGTGATAAGGTTAACTGGTGGAAGTTTGTTTGGTTCTCTAAAGGATGCCCAAGACAGGCTTTTATAATGTGGCTAGCTATTTTGTGTAGGCTGCAAACCCAAGACAGATTAATGAAATGGCAGACTAATACCATTTTTACATGTCCTTTGTGCAATAAAGGTAATGACTCGCATGACCACTTATTCTTTAGGTGTGATTATGCAGTTGAAGTTTGGAGCAAACTGAAAATTATGATATATGCTCATAATTTTCCCAAATCCGGCCATTTACGTTTTTTAACCCTTGAACATTTTCTTCAAATACTTGGTTCTTTCCTAACCTCTCTTGTCTATACTCGTCTTTTCCCATCACTTCCCTTTGTGCGGTTTTTATACTTTCAATAAAACTAGACACTACATCAATCCGCATCAACTTAGCCTTAATCGGCTTTTCATAAACTTTTCTACTCAAGGCGTCGGCTACCACATTAGCCTTTCCTTCATGATAGACGATTTCACATTCGTAATCGTTAATCAACTCAATCCACCTTCTTTGTCTCATATTCAAATCTTTTTGTGTAAACACATACTTGAGACTTTTGTGATCCGTGTACAAAATACACCTTGTACCATACAAGTAATGTCTCCAAATCTTCAAGGCAAAAATGATCGGCGCCAACTCTAAATCATGTATTGTATACCTTTCTTCCGCATTCTTTAATTGTCTTGAAGCATAAGCTATCACCTTTCCCCTTTGCATCAAAACACAACCGAGACCTTTATTCGAGACGTCACTATACACCACGAAATCTTCCATACCATCGGGTAAAGTGAGAATCGGTGCATTGCACAACTTCTCCTTCAACAAGGCAAAAGCATCTTCTTGCTTTTTCCCCCATTCAAACCTCACATCTTTTCTCGTTAGTCTAGTGAGTGGGACCGCCACTCGGGAAAAATCTTCAATAAATCTTCGGTAATAACCGGCTAACCCAAGAAAACTTCTAACTTCGGTTGGAGTCTTCGGTGCTTCCCAATTCTTCACCGCTTCAATCTTAGACGGGTCAACTTTTATCCCGCTTCTGGATACGACATGACCAAGAAATTGGACTTCCCGCAACCAAAATTCACACTTTGAGAATTTAGCATACAACTTTTCCCGTTTCAAAACTTATAGAGTTTGCTTCAAGTGTTCTTCGTGTTCTTCTTCGGTTTTGGAAAAGATAAGAATATCATCGATGAACACGATGAGGAATTTATCGAGGAATGGTTTACAAACCCTATTCATGAGATCCATAAAAATCGTCGGGGCATTTGTTAGACCGAATGGCATCACCAAAAATTCATAATGCCCATAACGAGTTCTAAAGGCCGTCTTCTCGGTATCACCTTCTTTGACACGAACTTGATGGTAACCCGATCTCAAATCAATCTTGGAGAAATAATTGGCTCCTTGAAGTTGATCAAATAAATCATCTATCCTTGGCAAAGGATATCGGTTCTTAATCGTCATCTTGTTAAGTTCTCGGTAATTGATACACATCCTCATCGAACCATCTTTCTTCTTCACAAATAAAACCGGTGCACCCCACGGTGACGAACTAGGACGGATAAAACCTTTATCAAGCAAATCTTGGAGTTGAGCCATCAACTCTCTCATTTCGGTGGGAGCTAAACGATACGGGGCTCGGGCAATCGGCGTCGCCCCCGGAACTAAATCAATACGAAACTCCACTTGTCTCTCCGGTGGCAAACCGGGTAAGTCATCGGGAAAAACTTCGGGAAAATCCCGAATAACCTTCACATTCTCAACCGTCTTCTTCTCTTTTCTTCCATCTAGGACATAAGCTATAAATGACGAACATCCTTTTGACAAACACTTTCTTGCCTTAATGGCGGTTAACAAGTTTGGCATATGATGCCTCTTTTCCCCATAGATGTACACCTTCTCATTTTCGGGTGACTTAATCGACACTAACTTTTTCCCACATAAAATCTTGGCTTGGTGGATTCCCAACCAATCCATCCCGATAATTACATCAAAAGCCTTAATCCCCATTGGCATCAAATCAACCTTAAACTTCTTACTATCAATTTCTAATTCACAATCTCTATAGATGTGTTGAACCATAGAGGTTTTCCCATCGGCAACTTCTATTTCATACAAATCATCAAGTAGCTCTAGTGGAACCTTAAACTTAGCACCAAATTCATGAGACACGAAAGAATAAGTAGAACCCGAATCAATCAATACATATGTGGGTATGGAGTTTATGAATAAGGTACCTGAGACGACATCATGAGTCTCCTTGGCTTCTTCACGCATGAGTTGGAAGGCATGCCCTTTGACTTTCAACGGCTCCGGTTTCTTGTGAGCGGTTGACACCAACATTTAGGTTCCCTTCTTTGGGCAAACATTACTATAATGCCCCTTCTCATGGCATGAGAAACACTTCACCTCATCAAGGCTTTTAACCTTGCAATCTCTAGCTTTGTGGCCAAAACGCCCACACTTGAAACAACCGCTGGAATCCGCCTTACATTCACCCTTGTGGTCCCTACCACACTTCCTACATCCACCAACACTTCCTTGTTTTGACCCGCTCGGGGAAAACTTGCCCTTCTTTGATGGTCCCGAAAAACTTTCAAATTTCCTCTTTTCATTACCAACCGACCTCTCTTGCACTCTTCTCTTGGTAATTTTTCAACACTTCGGGCGACATTGATCGCCTCATCAAGAGTGGTCGCCCTCTTCACTTCGAGCTCATACTCCCATGGTAACCCATTAGCAAACCGAACCACACGACTACGTTCGGTTGGGTAAGTACTTAACACAAACGGGACGTACCCCGTGAACTTCTTGGTATACTCATCCAAGGTCAAATTGCCTTTCTTGAAGTACAACAATTCTTCCAATAACTCTTCCAACTCCCTTTCGGGACAATACTTCTCTTTGAGTCTTCTAGTGAACTCATCCCACGACATCTTGTAAATGGCTTTCTTTCCCAAAGTTTCATACACGGTGTCCCACCATGTAAGAGCATCATCTTTAAACAATCGTGAGGCATAAGTCACCATGTCTTCCTCTTTACACTTGCTACTCTCAAGCACACGTTCCGTTTCTCGAATCCATTGAACCGTCACTTTCGGTTCCGTACTCCCGAGATAGAAGTCGGGTCGGCAAGCAAGGAATGTTTTGTAGGAACATCCTTCACGTTCACTCTTTCTTTCTTCACCACTTTCCCCATTGGAGGACTTCTCGGTCGGGACACTAGCATCTGTTGACTTAGTCTTTGTGAGGGGTGGGGAATCTTCACTTTCCTCCCTCTCTTCCTCAAAAAGACGTTCCTCCTCCTCCCTTTCATCATCACCACCTAAGTTCAACCGATCATTTATGATCCGGTTAACATCTTGTTGCATCACATTTCTCATATTAGTGAGCATGGATTGAATGGCCTCCATTGTTACCAGAGTATGGTTATTCCCGATACCCGAATTGGCCAATCCGTTCTCATCTTGATTCAAATTTGAAGCTTGTTCCCCTTCCAACATTCGACCACTTCTCGTTCTAGCCATCTTACTATAATAAGATGTCAACCCAATTAGAATCCAATAAGTTGACTAAATAGTCAAAATAGAACATAAGATAAGCTCGATTTAAAACAATTCCCTCAATGGGTCAATCCTAATCCTTAAAGGTCAACCTAACTTTCTATAGAACCTAATGTCCCAAAAGCAAAGTCTAAGTCTAGGGTGGGTAACCAACCTAATTCACTTAGACTAATGCTCTGATACCAAGTTGTAACACACCAATTTTTCAACCCAAATTAAAACTTTTAAAATAAAATTATAAGTCTTTACAAACCGAGTATCCAAAAACATGGTTTAACTAAAACATTTGGAATAATTAGAAAGTACCAAAACCGGTGTTACAAATATATCAAAACTATAGTCTAGGGAATTAAATAAGTACACCGAGCTAATCCTTCCAAATGCTAACTACCACGGGCAGCCTAATCCTTAGCTCCCGAACCTGAGTACATAGTCAAAATAAACGTAGTACGTGAGACAAGAATTGTCTCGTGAGATACATGGGTTTTAGACCCGGTTAGAAAATAATTGTAATAAATAAATAATTAAATAATTAACAAATTGCACATAGTCAATCAAACTCTAAGGCTTGCCATAAGCCAATCACATACGTAACGGGCCTCCCCGAGACAACTCCCCCGATATGGGTTATCTAGGTAAACTCCCCCGTTTCCGGGTTATCTATTTGCTCCCCCGATTTCCGGCTTATCTCCAACTCCCCCGATTTCCGGGTTATCTATTTCTCAACACACTACCCTTGCGCAGGGTGGTACCGCCCCAAGTAGGTGTCACTAACTCCCCCAACTTGTGTGGGTTATCTAGGATCCAATTGATTAGCTACTACATAACAAATCATCTACTTGGGTCAAAGCCCATATCACAACTCAATCATACTAGTGGTAACTACACAATCAATTACAATTCAATTCGATTCATACTCTATCAATTCAATCTTTACTTTATTAAAATAATTATCTAATAAAGACTCTAAAAATCATTTCAATTCATAAAACATGGTTTACTATGTACTCAGAAAGGTCACATGTAATCACCTTAGCAATGCTATCCAACACTTGTGTTTAATAACACAATCCTTACTTCCAAATCGAGGAAGTATTCCCAATCACAAGGTCTTCTTGACCTAACATCAATACCATCACAAGAATTTAGTTATAATCCATAACTAACTACTAATTAGTCCATCTAAACATTTCTAACCACCAAGTTCATACAACTTGGTGGAAATCTCAAACCCTAGTTCAAGATTTTCCATCACCAATTCCAAATCTAACTTGTACACATTGATTACAAGTCTACAAGGAGTGTTTTACACTCATGAAAGTTCATCTTCCCCAAAGATGATATGGTGGGTTCCCAAAACCACCATTGTTACCCATACTAAGCTCAAAATGAAGGTAACTAAGCAAGATATGCAAGAATTCTTACCCTTGATGCTTGAATCCTTCAAGATGAAGAAGATTTGAGCTCCTTAGCTCCAAAAACCGTCCAAATGCTCTAAAAAAATGACTGCACTAGGTCTAGGGTTCGTAGGTGTTATGAGCCCTAGCTTCTACACAACTTTATATAGTCCAGACAGTCCTCGCGCCCCGCTCACGTTTGCCTCACGCCGCGAGGTGACGCGGGATGTCTTCTTGGTCGCCGCTGGAATGTCGACCCCGCGCCCCGCTCGCGCCTGGCTCATGCCGCGAGCTCGACGCGACTCCCGATTCGAGCTCGACGCGAGTCTCTCGCGTCTGGGCTCCAAACCTTCTATTCAACCTCGCGCCTGCCTTGCGCCGCGAGGGCTGTTCCAGCCAGATTCTTGGCCTTTAAACTTGTTTCCATCCAAGTTTTGACCCATACTTGGTTAAACCAAGTCCCGAACATTCAAACACTCGATAAAACACAACTCGAAACATAATCTAATATAAATACTAAAATTCGAATAAATCCCAAATAAATTACACGAAAAACAAACGTAAAATTACGTTCGTTACAATTATGGTACTTTTGGAAAGTGAAGGGATCCACCAAATCACCAGATTTGTCTCACAACCACGGGCGTTTCAAGATCTGACCGTGGCCACATAACACCACAACACATGACCACATTTTGGATGGGGAGGGGGGATTCCCTTTTCTCACCACTCAGTGGTGCCCTCCACATCACCTCCACATAAGCTCCACCTCAGCTACAACACAACAGGTGGATACCCATACCATCCAGCCTTAAATAATAAGAACTGAGAAACAATAACATATCATGTTCGAAAAGCTTGTTTGAGATCACATTTTATCCAGTTTGAATGCATAGATTGGAAATTTGAGGTTCTCAAATAAATGGAGACCGGAGACTATTGGAGTCTTGGAGAGGATAAGTGATGGAAAAAGAATTTATATACAGAGACCACTAGAAGAGGAATCCAGATACAGTTTGCAATACGCAATCGAAACATAGTGATGCAGACCCAATAGATGAACGCGCCTTGAATATATGGATGCCCATGATCGCGTGAGAAAATGGGCTTTAGTAAAAAGGTCATAACTTTTGGCTCGTGTCTCCGTTTCAGGCCCGCGAGTAACCAAGTCGAAGCTCGAGACGAAGGATACGACATGATAAACAGGCGTAGGCGGTTTATCCAACTTCCTGGCGCAGAAACGCTATTTTTGGACACTTTATTTGCATTTTAGTGTTTTTTCTTTAATTTTGCAAGCTTTGTTTAGGCTCAGTTTTCGGCCCGTTTGTCGTTTTATGCCCATTCGAAATTCTGGGTCATATCTAAAGTGTATTTTGCTAAATGGAATAATCGGTTGAACTTTTTCAGAAAATTGTATTTTTCTCTCCCGAAATTGTGTTCTTCATGTTAGAACAAGTTTTGAAGATCATTTCCACGGTATTCTTCGAATCAACGTGGGTTTAGTTGGATTATCCGATATTCTTAGAATCAACGGATCAATCTACACTATCGTCTTTTTTTAGTCTACATCACATAGTTAGGTTAGGTTTGAAAAGATTTATTTCTAAACGTTTCAAAATGTAACATTTATATATTTTATAAACTCTCTAGTAAAATTTATGTAATTAATGCTCAATGTTTTGGAGGGGGCAGACTAGGAATGAGATCGAGTTCAGGAATGACATGAATGTATATGTAACCGAATTATCTGAGATCCGATTTCAAAAGCTAGTATGCCCGATAACCGAAAAGATTTACAGTATACGATTCCAGTTCGGTTCCAAATTTGGTACGGTAAATCGGTTATAGACCCGATTGGAACCGAAATTGTAACTGGAGCTAGTTTATGGTGTTTATATCATACATTTGTTAGTTTATACATGTAATATTAAAATGATTTACAAATAACAATTATGTAATAATATGAAAAAAAAAGTCAATAATATTATACCAAAGCAAATTACATATACGTAACTAACTAATTTTTGGTATCGGGTCTGATTTGCTTTATTCCCGACTTACTTGGACCCAAAGACCCGATACCTAATTTCACGGAAAAATGGAATTATAAATGATTTCCCAAATACTTCCGTTAGACCAGATATATTTGAGTAAAAATAACTCAATCTTTTTCGGATAATCTAAAGTGTAGAACGACATATGCTAATCTAATCCGTTTTAGTGGTCTCGTATGCTTGCTTACCATTTTAAATTCGTATCGAATTTGATGAAGTCTATTAATGTATACACTAAAAGCTTGCAAGTAAATTAAGCCTTCACACACCTACGATTTCCCAACCAGAAGTCGGCAATTGTTTCATCACGTGCCACGGTGGTGACTAGGCGCGGATTAGTTGGAAATATTTTTGTGTGGCTCCTTACGAGGATCGACATAGCTTAACCATGTCGACAAACTTCAATACTTTTAAATTTCAATATACACCTTATTTTGTATAGATATGTCCAATTTGATCCCTATAGTTCTATGTTTTACCCACACGGATACAAGACTTGCATATACAAAGAAAATAGTTCAAGACTGTGTATATTCAAGTATCTAAACATTAAGCATAATTAACAAACCTGATATTTTTAAGTCCCAAATCACCTTAGATTTTTTGGCATATTATAAGCTAATAATAGCATAAATGTGGAAATTTGGATATTGAAAAGTATTACATATTCGAAGTGACGCACAGAAAATTAACGAGAACAATAGTTTTCATGTTATATAGATATATTTAAAATTGAATACTCTTAACCCTTTTCACGAATAAAGCATTATATTCTTTATAAAATAAGATCTTTGAAGACATTTTTTTTTGTGTTTTAGCTTTTATAAAACGATGATTATAGTTCACATTGACGCGTTGTTACGTTCTTCCATTTTTTCCAATACAATACGCAAGCCACAAGGAACAATTTCCTGTGGCTTATTCTTCTTGGCATTAGACATGCAAGTGTGGGAACGCCTCTCAAATCCAAGCTTAAATATATAACAAAATTGTACATAATTTAACAAACTTTATTATTCTATATCTAAAAATATAATTATATATTGTAGATTCATACCTTGAACACCAAAACACACCCGTGCAGATTCCCTCTTTAAACACATCCCTTCCCTCTTTAAACACATCCCTCAACTCCTTCTGGGTATATAGCCAAACAATATCTCCTCATGGAAACACGTGAAATACTTGGTTGCTTATTTACCTAGAAATTACCTTACTAACATTTACCAGGGAGAAATGAGTTCTATTCATCAACTGTTCCTATTGTTCCTATTCATGTACAGTTTTTCTTTTATCTTACGTCTATTTCATCTGATGAAAAGAGGTTTCTTCTGTATTTCTTTTCTTTCACACAATCTCTTCTTCCATTCCAATCTTTCACTTCAAAAGGATTTCTTCTATATTTCTTTTCTTTCACACAATCACTTCTTCCATTCCAATCTTTCACTCCAAAGGGATTCAAAGTGCGTCTCGCACAATTTTTAGGGGACGATGTATGGATCTGGCAGTTGACGGGGACCTGGTGTAGTGATGTAGTGGCGGCGGTTAGGGCTACGTCGATTGTAGTGCGACGGAGCTGGTGAGCAACGACGACTGCTTCTGATTGTGGTTAGGGCTACTCTTCATCTTCATATGCAAGTCAAAGGCTTATTCTTTATTCTTTTCAGAGGTAAGTGTCATCATTTTCATCTCAAGAGGGTTTTCATTATTACAATTTACATATAGTTTATGAATCTGAATCTGCACTAAAAGTGGAAATTTTGGTATATGTTTTGTTTTGTAAGAAGTTCATCCTCCCGGGAAAACGATCACGATCATGATCTTGATGTTGATGATGATAGTGAAGCTTTGATACACTTCCACAAGGTGAGACATCGTTTTATAATTGTAGTAAAAGTGTAGTGGAAGTGGTGTAACCGTGTAACTGCTCATGGATCAGATACAAAACAATCTGTAATTCCTCAAATAGATTGAAAAATGTGTGGTTATAATATGATCAGTTGATTTCTTATAATTTCAAGCAAAACATTATTAAAGAGGTTAGTTGTGACTTTTTGTGTTCAGATTTCTGATTTTAATTATGTTATAACGTTTAGTGCAATTTAAGTTCAATTTCTAAACAATAATAATTGTTACGTACTTACGTGTTGTAGGATTTTACTATTTTAGAAAACAATTACATAGACGTGTCAAATTTGGATTTGAATTCTGATGATTTTTGTTGGATTTTTTTATATTAGATGGCCGATGTTCGAATTTGCAGTCGGGATGTTAACGAAGTATGCAACAGGATCAGATTTTGTTTATCAAGTAAAGATCCTTCTATCAAATTTTTTGCATTGTAAATTCTATGAAATTTTTTACTACTTCTGGATTTTGATGTTTTGCAAGCAATCGATCCATAATCACTAATCACCACTAAATGCTCAGAAGGCATTGAATTGCTTACGCACCACTTAAATCATTCTATAGAAATAGAAATCATTCTAACATACAACCACAAATTAAACTAATTAATTAATTTATGGTTGTATGTTAGAAAGATTTCTATTTTCATAGTTGTTTCTAATTCTTTTTTTTAAATGGCAGTATATTAGAAGCAAGAAACAAAAGCAGTATATTAGGAGCAAGAAACAAAGTACATAATGCCTTCATAAGCAGACATGAAAATAACGAAACTCGAGATAGAATGGAAAATACAAAAGTTCGACTAAACCAGATCTAAATAAGAAACAAGATCACACAAACGTCAAAACACCAGGGAGAAAAATGAACCTGCATTCTCGGGAACAGAGGTAAAAGACCAGAAGCAGTCGCGAGCTTGATGCATTCTGTAGTTGCTATCTAATACTTTTGTATACAAACAACCCGCCGCGAAGCGCGGGCCAAAAACCTCGTAACAAACAAAAACAATTAAAAATATTAAAACGCTAAAAATATAGAAAAAAAATCACTAAATAAGAAATCATTTAGCGATTTTTCTTATTTTGCTACAAATCGAACCATAATCAGCCTCTACAGCCACAATTTTAAAAACTTATCAACCGAAGAATTTGAGAACCAATATCTATAGCTAGGCCTGTGCACGGTCCAAGAACCGGGCCGAACTGGACCGGACCGACTAGGACCGAGAACCGAAAAAATGGATTTTTCCGGACCGAGGACCGAACCGAAGATGCTCGGAACCGAACCGAACCGGACCGAGAACCGGCCGGAACCGAACCGAACCGAGAACCGAGCTAATTTCTTCGACTTTTTTTCGGTTTTTCTCGGTTTTGGACCGAACCGAACCGGTTGGAACCGAACCGATTGGGACCGAGAACCGATTTTTCATAAAAAATTAAAACCGAGAACCGAACCAATGTAGCTCGGTTCGGTCCGGTCCGGTTCTGCGGTCCGTGTCGGTCCTCAGTCCAATTTACACAGGCCTATCTATAGCCTATAGCAACTAATTTTTTATCTTAAACATGGATTTTAACCACCTAAAAACACATAAAGTACTTCAATTTTGTCAAAATTACAAGAGCGTAGTTATTCCTCAAACTTTGAAACTTTAGACGATTCAGTTGAACATTTCAGAAGCATAGGGGTTTCTGTTATCACCATATATAAACATAGGGGCCTAAATGCAACATGCTTTTTTCCGAACATAGTTTCTTCCTACCGTCATAGAGTGGTCTGGTATCTTCTATAGGTTGCAACCTAAAATCCCGTATAAATACCGATCCATCGATTGATTTAAACAAGGATATTGAAAGACGACTAGATATTTTCTAAATCTTACATCTGGATCATGGCCGAAAACGACGTTTCTGCTACTAATCAACAAGAGGTTTGTCTTTTCTACTGTTTAATTGAGGTCAATTTTACTTTGTATTTATGCTTTTAGTTGATGAGTTTACTCTGTATGGTTAATTTGCGGTTTCGATCGGTTTGTTGTGTAATAGTTGCCGTAACCTAGGGCGAAATTGAGAATGATTCTTTTTGAACGATGCTTTCAAAATTGACTTAAGTAACGAATAATAATTGGGATTATATAAGGTAGAGGAATTATTTTTGTCATAAAAGGTTCAACAGATTGAACAAGAGAAGTTGAAATATCTGGAATTTGTGCAAGTAGCAGTGCTCAATACAGCAGTTTATGCATCAAAAGCCTACAGTTATGCTAAAGACAAATCTGGTCCTCTGAAATCTGGTGTGGAGACAATAGAGGATACTCTCAAAACGGTTGTTGGACCTGCATATCAAAAGTTCCATAATGTCCCTGTTGTGGCCCTCAAGTTTGTTGATCGTAAGGTCAGCATTCTGTTATAATTATTAGAAAGAAAGAAAGAAAAAAAAAACTGTAAATGAATTGAAATAAATGTTTTAGGAATCCTGTTGTGCTATGATGAGGTCAAGACTGCTGGTGTGGTGGGGACCGCCACTGAACCACCTACACAAAGCTAGAGCCAATTGCTGAGAATTTTGCTGTTATAGCTTGGAAATCACTTAACCAAGTTCCAGTGTTCACTAAGGTGGCTAATGTGGTTGTACCAAAGGCAGCTTACTATTCTGAAAGGTACAACCAGACTGTGCAGCAAACAGCTGATAAAGGATACAAGGTTTCTTCATATCTGCCATTGGTTCCCACTGAGAGGATTGCTAAGGTGTTTAGTTCTGGTGAGCCACAAGATGAATTAGTAGTTCCTAATGGAAGTCAACAATCGGTTGAGATTCATTGATGAATATGATTCATTTATTATGTTGTAAGTTATATGTAACGATTATGAAGAATTTATTTCAAGTTTTCTTATCAATATCTATGCACATAGTAACACATTTTGCGATGCTATTTCACGAAAATCATCAAAATTGCAGTGGTAAATCACCAGAAAATCACGTGGTATATATATTAGGCTCGCTCTATCCCTACCGGATCATTTTACTTTTCCTACCAATTGAATTTTTATGATGTGATGTGCATTTAAAATTATGTTGATATATTCTTAATTTTACTGTAGCAACGTACTTCATGAGTATTATATAGATTATTTTTTCTTGGAAAATGTTTATTTTTATAGCAATTTTATAAATAAAAACATACTTCCTATAAAACTTAGACAAAGACTGTTTGAATCAAAAGAAAATTTGAAATGTTTAAACAGAAAATGAATCACGTACTACTTGTAAGATTGACATAAGATAAGACACCAAATGTTAGAACTAAATATTATTTCTCTTTTAATTTTTAATTAACATCATTTAACATGATATTAACCATCTTTAATAATAAAACTTACATAAAATGTATACAAAATAAATCTGCAGCAACACATTGACCATCTATACACTTGTTTTTAACAATGTGAATATACTGTTTCGACATATTTATTTATGTCTACATTTTGATATATATTATCTTACAATATAATATATGTCAAATACGACACATTTTCGCGTTCAAATTTCTCACACGCTAATATGTTTTTAACTCGCTGACTAATTTAACCCACCAATATATTAAGTTATATGTGTCATATGAGATATCGTAAGAGATTAAAAAATTATTTATAAAATTATATTATATATTATTAAATATAAACAAAGTAATAAATAAAGGTTTTTATTTAAAAATTAAAGTAACTTTTGTTTATAAAAAACGTTATTTCACACTTAATTTTTTGTACAAATGTAAAAAAAAAAAACGGAGATAACAGAAATCTTTTTGAACATCAAATTTTGGAAAGTGACTTTGAAAAATATTTTCTTCACGGAAAAAGAGAAGTATTTGTAAAACACCGGTAGCTTTAGCAATCCTACCCTATATATGAGGCCTAAATTTGAAGAGGGTTTGACACCATGGCAATTCCAAGCATTCCTATTCGTCCATAATGCCACTTGGAATTCCCTGATTGGTCCACGTCATTTGCACTAATACAAACGAATCTGGTACAGCTTACGGTCTACATTCATACGCTCCATATACGGCAAACGAATCTGGTACGGCTTACAGTCTACATTCATATGCTCCATATACGGCTTCCTACATACAAGGAAACAAATAAATAACTATTTAAAATATCCTACATACAAGGAAACAAATAAATATTTAAAAGATCAATCAGCGACTCAATCGTATTTTATTCAGAAGTGATACACGACTCAATATAATTTCCATAAAACCGGCATTCTATGATTACGGCATAAAAAGCTGGATTGTGCAACGGAACCAGACTTCAGATATTACGGATTACGGCATAAAAAGCTGGATTCTTCATTTAATAAAATGCCCGTGTAACATTTCTTCATTTACCGTTTTTTTGTACAAAATCATCATCACATCTATCGATTATTATGTCATTTAGAAATATATAAAGTTTTTGGACATTTTTCTACATACTAAAATTTACAGCATACCCGCCCATCGGGCGGGTTTTGTAGCTAGTACCCTATATATTAACATTGGGGTGTGCGATCTTATCAATGTGAATCATGGGCATATATTATTCTTTTGTTGTTTATTTTAAACTTATTACTCCCTCCGTCCCTAAATAAAGTTCTCATTTCACCTTCAAGTTTTTTCCCTAAATAAAGTTCTCATTTCTCAAACTTAAGGGACCCACTTAATATAATAATATTATTACCAATACTTTCACCACTAACTATCTCTTAAAACACTTTCTCTCTCCAATCAAACCTTATATTTTATTCAAAAGTAATACCAAATACCCCACCACTAACTATCTCCTAAAATGTTGTGCCCAACACAAATGAGAACTTTATTTAGGGACGGAGGGAGTATAATTTATTGGTTTTATGGTTTATACTTGGGATGTTAGGGATATATCTAAAACAATAAAATATAAAGAAAATACCCTTATAGGACCGTGATATTTGAAATTTCAAACAGTGGTAGGTTTGATTTTGCAACGTTAAACAAGTGAGTTTTTTTAGGCACAATTATTGGACAAAATATCCTCGCCACTTTTGCATTTCAAGGGTGTTTAGATTCAAGGTTCTAAAAGGCGCGCTATGGCGGCGCCAAGGCGTGAGGCGCGGCGTCGACGTTACGAAATAGACCATGGCGGCTAGGCGTGGCGTGGCGTGAGATAAGGCGTGAGAAGGCGCGATAAGGCGCGCCTTATGGCGAGTTTTCTTGAAGGCGGCTGTGAAAAATAATTTTTTTTAAAAAAAAAATTATAAAAAAAAAATTATAAATTTAGATGTAATATTTTTTTATGAGCTTTATATATGAATTATTATATAAATCAATAGATCTATATAATTTTTTTTAATTTAATATACGTATATATATAAATTATATAAAAAATTTGCCGCCTTAAATCACGCCTTGAAAAACGTCATGGCCCGCCATGGCTCGCCTTGGCTGAGGCTTGATGGTGCCGCCACGCCGCGCCTTACGCTTTCTAGAACCTTGTTTAGATTTGATACAATCTTGCTTATTTGGGTAGCAATTGTCAATTTTCTAGTGTTGAGTTCACCTTGTATAAGCTTGATTTGGTTACAACCATAATTCGGGTAGATTGCTACGATCTATGGCTAGTTATTCTATTTTTTTTGGCTCCAACCTAATCAGTCGACTACCTCACACAACTGATATATTTCTTACATGAAATTTGATTTTCAAGAAATTCGAACATAAAGTCTTCTTTGTGACAGACAGGAATTTGTAATTTTGATATGGTACTCACCGGCCTTACGTATGGGCTGGCCGGCTGGGTGAGAGGGCCGAGGGCATATCACATGACTCATGAGTTTTGAATGAGGTCGCATTTAATCCGGCTTCCGCCTTTGCATTCCCTTTATCAAGTTTAGTAATCTTTCTATGTATTTTATTACTTAATAGTATATATTATATATATTCTTTATAATGAGTGACACACTAACGTTTACAAATAAATATTTTCTTTACGATGTTACTATACATATACCAACACTCGTGAATTTATGACTTCTTATCGCAGTACTAGGTATTGGTTAGCTTATTTCCGACAACGGTCAGCGTTAACTAAGGACGAAAAACTCAATCATGCTCATGCACAACACATGAATGTTATTGAGTACCTTTATAGTTTTCCCTAGCTTCTACAGCCATACCTATGACTTCTTCACATTGAGTACCTTTATAGTGTATTGAAGGTGATATTTTCAATCTTATAACAAATTCTTTTGGAGTACAAGGAGATGTGGGCATTGCTTGCTTCGTGGTGATTAATTTTATAAGAAAGTGCTATATTTACGATCAAGTATGAAGTATTTATGGAATTTGAAGAGAACAATATGTTTGCTACCGACGTGAAATGTGGAGAAAGTGATGCCAAAACATACAAGACATGAAATGGGTTCATAAGACATTGAATATATGGCTATTTTGCATGACCAAATTGTTAATCATCTGCTTTCAAATGCTTCAACTAACATTTGTATGCAAATTGTTATGTTATGACGTATGGTTGAATTTTGGTATGTTTTCTATTTGTATTTGAAATGATTCTGTTTAATTTGGATTTTGTAAGACATTTGTATTCTTTATAATTATTCAGGAATTTTATCAGATATTTTATCAAACAGAGTATATATTTTATATGTTACAAAATAATATAATTTTTATTTTATAATACTCCATAAAAAAATAAAAATGAATTCTATGTGCCTTTGACCTAACCCAGAGTCCAGACACCCAGTTTCACATACGGAAGTCAGCGAGTGTTTAAACACGTTGACGATGTGCGCGTAGATTAATCTGGAAGTATCTCCGTAACATTTCTTACGAAGGTTTGTATATGAAACTTAACGATGTGAACAACTTTAATATTTTCACTATACACCTTATTTTATCTATATATGTTTATTTGAACCTTACACTTATCGGCGTCTTATTAACAATTTACCATCCTAAATTTTAAGGTTGTTATTGTCAACACTAAAACAAAACATAAATTTAACAAACAAAAACCAAGGTATCCTCTTAAATTTTAACTAATTACTGTAGAATTTTCATATAACTATTTTCCAATATATCAAATTATTAATTAATAAGCTGATAATTAAAGTGAATGGTGACTTTCTTATTAAATTTCATCATTGTAAAATATTGCTTACCAACCTTTTATAATATCTTCAATATACTTAATTTTCTACAATGGTAGATAACGATAACTTTTGAGTTGTTACTAATAGAAATTTTACAACCGTCAAATGATTTATGATTGTATGAAAACTTATAAAAATATGGAACCATATCCATCAGATGACTATGATTGGATGATAATTTCAAAATTTGTGAAACCTAACTGCCAGATGATTATGGTTAAAGCAGTAGGTATGGTTACATGTTAATTAAACACATGCCAAATTCATTTTTAGCTTTTTAATATGGTTATAAACACATATGCATTTATAAACGCATGCCACCATACCCACAAGAACCTTGCCTCCAAAAACTGTTTTTGTACCTTAGTTAACCAAAGAGCTGTAAACCATTCTAACCATTGTCCATTGATATTACCATTGATATGTGTTATACCTATCATTTTTCTCACCTAACCGCCTAAATTAAAACTAAAAGAGATGATGCGACAATATTTTTAAACACTTCCATTTGCTTCGAAAATTCAAAGTTGCTAACCTAGCCATACTCCATGGAGTTGCAAGATAAATCTTGTCACTACTTAAGTACTATTGATCAAAATTCAAAGCCTCAAAGTTTAGATTTTAAAGGCATTCAACAGACGTATAGGGGTTACTTTGGACAATTTATACAAATATAGGAGGCCAAGTGCAATATGCCTTTTGATTTCAAACTGCAGTCAATACGTCTAGCCCTACTTTTGCCCAAACTCTATATAAGAACACATCAATCGATACGAACACCATCAGATTTCATTTCATCAACGATCAGTTTTTCAATAGACGATTTGATATTTCTTCTTAATCATTCATACATCTTGATCATGGCCGAAAACGATGTTCCTGTTACCAATCAACCAGAGGTTCGTTTTTTCGACTGTTCAATTGTGGTTAAGTTTAATTTTCAATATATGTTTTACTTCATGAATTTAGTCGATATGTTTAATTTTCAATATATGTTTTACTTCATGAATTTAGTTGATATGTTTAATTTGGGGATTCGATTGATTTGCTGTGTGATGGTTGGCCGTAACCTAGGGCGAAAGTGATGGTTGTTTGATGAAATTTGGTACTTCCATAATTGATAATAAACCTAAATAACTAATAAAAATTCTTACAAGAGCGATGTTGACTGTATTGATGAGAAACAATTACTCTGAATCGGCAGAAAATGTTTTGATCAATTGCGCCCCCAATTTGAACTATAGAAAGGATGACGTTACATGCTTGATGAAAATTAGGTAAAAGTGAGATAGCTTTGGTATTAGAGATTTATTAGTATTGAATATAAAATTACTAGGACAGTAAGACATCGAAATAGGCTACTTGATTCATGGTATGTGTAAAACTTGATGAAGAGATTTATGTAATAGTGAGATGATTAATCCACTATTAAAGCAATAACTACCTAACTATTGATAGAATAAATGTGTACAAGGTAACATGAGATTTCTATTTCTGTAATTTTTATAGATTCAACAGAGTGAAGAAGAGAGATTGAAATACCTAGAATTTGTACAAGTGGCAGTTCTTCACGCACTTGTTTATGCAACAAAAGTGTACGGTTTTGCTAAGGAAAATGCAGGTCCCCTAAAACCTGGAGTAGAGACAATAGAGGGTACCCTCAAAACGGTTGTTGGCCCTGCATATAATAAGTTCCATGATGTGCCTGTTGAGCTCCTCAAGTTTGTTGACCGTAAGGTCGGTCAGCCTTCTATTAAATTTTAAAATTAAAACTTTTTTAAAAATAAAATGTGTTGGAAGTTGTTTTGATCGTGTTGTGATATGATTTCAGGTTGATGAATCTGTTACCAAATTGGACAACCGAGTGCCTCCTTTTGTAAAGCAAGTTTCAACTCAAACCAAAAACTGGTCTACAGAAGTCAAAACTACTGGTGTGGTGGAAACTGCATCAGGGATTGCTAAAACTGCATACACCAAGTTTGAGCCAACTGCTAAAGGAATTTACACAAAATATGAGCCTGTTGCTGAACAATATGCGGTTATAGCTTGGCAGTCACTTAACCAAGTTCCAATGTTCACTAAGGTGGCTAATGTGGTTGTACCAAAAGCAGCTTACTATTCTGAAAGGTACAACCAGACTGTGCAGCAGACAGCTGATAAAGGGTACAAGGTTTCTTCATATCTACCATTGGTTCCCACTGAAAGGATTGCTAAGGTGTTCAACTCTGCTGAACCACAAACACTATGATATGAAGATTCTGATACTATGTAGTAAAAAGGCTGTACTGGTTTATATGGAATGTTATAATGATATTGCTTTTGATTTTTAGGTAAAACCTATGTTATCTTGAAGTTGGATTTGTGTGATTTCCCTTTTATATGTACAGTTTAATGTTTGATAAAGTGGTGTTGCTTTTTGTTTATTTGTCTACTTTGTTGATCACCAACATTGTCTGTGATGTGCTTTAGGATGTACATAGGTCGTGGTCTAATAGTTGAATTTGGTCTCTATAATTCAAAGTGAAAGGGCCAAATTGTTCTACTAAAACCCTTAACACTATATATAGTGTTGGTTAATTGTGTAACACTATCTTAATAATATTCTTAAATTACTTTTTTTTTGTAAGAGATGAATGTTACCATATGTAAATTTAGGTGCTGCTTTTTACCGGGTTATAAAACTTCATAGCATATGAATGTATAATTTTTAAAAATAGGGTAAATTATAGTTTTTGTTCCTAAACTTTTTTCTTCTGTTTTTTTTATCCTTGAGGTTTTTAAAATTTTACATATTTGTCCTTCCGTCTATTTTTGGTCATTAACTGACGAAAAATGCAAGGCATGTGAGGGCATTTTGGTCATTTTCACCATTCTTCATCTTCTCAACAGCCTCTTCTTCCACCCTATTTGGTATGAACCCTAATTGGGAAAACCCAAATCATCTTTTTTCACAAATACCTTTCTTTCGGTTGATCCAAAAAATAATTTCAATGATTTCATGTCTATCATCTCTATGAACTCAATCTTCACAAAGCTATCATCTCTATGTAATCGATATGTGTAAAAGAAACTTGATCTCTATAGCAAAAGAAAAAAAACCCATCTGAAATTTCAATACCCCACTTGAAATTACAAACTCAGTCACCGGCGCCCAAGATCCAAGATCCAAACTCAGCAAAAGAAGAAAACCTATCTGAAACCACCCGCCAGCCCGCCAGCGCCCAAGATCCAAGAAACTTCGTCTCTGTTCCGTTCTTTGAACACCCAGCTCGAAACCCTTACCCAAATGTAAACCTGCACAAGATTTTCCCACATTTACGTAAATCTCACAGTTTCGAGATTGAATCGGAGAACTCATCGGAAAACAGAAACAAGAAACTGCTAAAGATGTTAACGGCGTACGGGTCAATTCGTCACCGTCGGGGAGAAGATTTTCTGACGAGAGTGAATGAAGCTCATCGGAAATTAGATTATGATGAAACCCTAAAATCAACTCCGAGAGATGCAGATCTGATGTAAAACAAGGCGTCACAAGGTAAAAAAATCAATCCGGAAGAAGTTCGTGTTTTTATGGTGATTTAAGATTGAATTTGATTTAATTGAATGTTAAGGCATCGATGGACTGGAAGTTATGAAGCTCATTATGGGATAAAATGAGGAAGAACAAAAAAATAGGAAGCTAATATAAGTGATTTTAGAATTAAGGTTAATTGGAGAAGAACACATAAATAAGGAAGATGATGCAAGGGTAATTTGGGAAATTGACAAAAAAAATCGTCAGTTAACGGCCAAAAATAGACAGAATGACAAATATGCAGAATTTTAAAAACATAAAGGACACAAAAAACAGAAAAAAAAAGTTTAAGGACAAAAACCCCGAATCCGGAAAAGATCAAGGACAAAAACTATAATTTACCCTTAAAAATATGTGAGTTTTACCCATATATGTAATTCCCTCGGATTCTCATATAAGAGCGTTCCAAGCATTTAGGGAAAGTCGGCATTCAAGTCGACATTTAATATGAGGTTGGAGCCATTTAGTGTAAATTATAATATAAAAGTACAAGTTTAGTGTTGTGTTGGAGATGCTCTAAAGGTGAAATTAAAGAGTTTTCAATTTCAATCCGTATTAGCTAAAATTCGAATTTTAAATGTAACCACCACAAAGGTTGATGGTTCTATAAATAAACATGCAACGTGCATGCTTTAGAACACCAATAAGATTTAATATAACTATTACAGCGTTGCTTGTGTGCCGGGGAAAATGCCGAAATCAATCAAGCATGCATTTGGTGTCTTGGAAACCTGATCACCAGTAAACACATTTACATATTTTGCCAGCAACATATCTGTCTTCACTAAATCATGAACGTAATTCCCTATTTCGTTTAAGTGTATCTCAGATAATGAACATGATCCCATATTTCATCCGATAAAAAATATTATTAATATTCTTAAAACATTTAACACTCTTCTTCTTTTACACTACCAACACCGCCCACCACCCACCACATTGGTGAGGAGCCCCAACTAGATCATAAAATCATCATATACTAGTCAATATCATCGCTTTATGCGAGTACAATTCTAGTTATAATGAAAATATATTCACTATTAAAAGTTGAAATGTTACATGTAACCTTAACGAAAAAGTTGAAGAAGATGTAACTTAAAATATGAATATTTACTTATTCAATTTAAATGCTTAATAATGAAATTGTAGTATAAGAATCTTTTACTTTGTGTGGGCAAAATAAACTCTTCTATAAAAGTTACAAAGGGATCAAATAGCTTATTGTCTAATGGTATTAAAGTGATTAGGTGTACATTGTGAGTTCAACTCAAATTTTTTATGGACAAAATCCTCACCTATATATTACGCCATGACAACTCATCACAACGCTCGCTTCTGATTGGACGAAAATGTCACGTGTAAATCGTTCATTGGTCCAACCATTCTTCAACAACTACATAATGAGATAACGATTCACAGTTATTTTTGGAATGATATTTAAGGCATAACAAATCTTCCTAATTTGCTGTCAAATTAACTGCATTTATTTATTATGTCATTCAGTATTTTCTGCAGTCTATATTTAAGAAAAGCCATATGCCCTAGATCAAATCAAAAACTCAAATCAAATCAAAAACTCAACAATATTGTAGGGATTTACTACGCACCATGCGACTGATCAACCACTTAGGTCGACCACCTAGTACACGAGTTTGAACCATGACTGACCAAGAACATGAACTTGTTCTTGACCGGTTAAAACTAACTAGCTGATTTAATCCCTAAATGCGGAACTGGGATTAAACCTAATCCTTAAATCCTAAAGGATTGGGATGTTGGAAAACTAGATTAGGTTAACAAGAAAGAAACCTTGTACGAAGAACTCGAACACACACACATACTTGTGTGTGTTCGTCGACTACTACCAAGAACCCTAGGGTTCTTGGTTCGACTTCGAACAAAAGGAGAAGAAGAAGATGTGTTCCATGAAACATACCTTAGGTTAATGCTTAAGATAAGCCCAGATGATGAATACGACGAACGATCTTCTAGTTGATCACTTGCAACGTTCTTGTGTTTGTGGCTTCGGCCGATCGTGGGGAGGAGAGGGGCAAGGGATTTCGTGATTAAGGTGTAATGAATCAACATCTAGGGTTTAGCATAAGCCTTCTATTTATAATAGAAGATGTTACACTTAAAACCCTTCTAGTTTAATTAAGATTAACTTCTTAATTAAACTTCCTTTTTACACTTCCATCCCTTATAGTTTAACTAGTTTATTATCATTGCACTTAACTATCAAATGTCTAGTATTAAAACACTATAATTTCGGTACCCATATACACGAAATTATACACTTGTATTTATACTTTTAATAGTTAATTATATAATAACCTTTATATAATTTATACAATAATATTATCCAATTACTATATGATTTAATAGCTTTAAATCATATCATGGATAATCTATAACTAACACATTGTAAATTTACTTAACTAGTAAATGTACAACTACTTGTATTAATTAGTTAGTTAAACTAATCTAGTAATAAGTTAAACTTAACTTAATACTTAACTGATTCATAATGACTATTATGAATCATTACTCTTTGTAGTATCGTTGCATAACTTGTTCGTATTACATGCACTCACCGGTGTGACCCTTAAGTGTTTCGTAGGCATGGATGTATCATCATAGGTTGACCAACTGTGCACATAATTCCTTCAAATATGTGCCACAAAATTCGGAATGAATTAAAAATACGAGTTTAATATACGAATTCAATATATATTTTATTAAAAACCCATGTATTGTTCCCATATATAACTGGAGATTTACCTAATACGAATTCAAAATATATTATACTAAAAAACGAATATTAAAAAAATTATAAACGATACGAAATATTTTGAATGTTTATCACCTATAAATTTTCAGAAACTATACCTCTTTATGAGCCTATTTAAACCATGGGAATACTGGTTTAAATATTCATTTGCCATACAAAAACTCAGTATAATTCGTGCCCTGAATTCGTAAACAGCAACATGTATGAATTAGAGTTCTTGCAAATTAATAAAACAGTGTTAATTCTATGTGTATTCCGTCTTTGATTTCAACCAGTTTCACATTGTCTTTCCTTGCAGCCATATTGTGTGCAGCACACGATACTCTTCGGATACCAGGTAATTGTAAACAACCACCCTAATGGTTTACATATAAAACTGCAGATTTTCAAACAAAAAGTTCTGTTAAACTTTAAAAATAATATTTAAATGATAAAAAAACATATATACTAATTTATATAGTGTTGAAACATAATGTAAAACCCAAATTATTATTTACATTGACGTGTGCACAGTTGAATTACTGGTTAAATGATAAGAAATATTTTGTAAAACATTATTTTTTATCATACAGAATGTTCAGATTTAAATCATTAACATATAATGCAGTTTGTTACTATTTTCGTTTTTTTTTCATTGTGATCCGTTTTCAATTTGCTTATGATTTAACTTGACGAATCAGTTTTAAATTTGCTTATAATTCTTTCAGATAAATAGATTTGAAAATTTGGAAATAAAGGTATTAGGGTTTGGCTTATTTTTCTAATTTTCCATATTTTATTAATTTTTAATTTGTTATGGCATATTGAGCAGACTAATTATCCGATTTTAATATCTACCCTGAACTTTTGTCATTCTTATGCTGTTATTTTATGTATTTTTTTAAATTAGCTTAAAGACAACCTGTTTTTTTTACAGAATTTGATCACTACCAGTGATTTTATATGATTCAGGGAAACATACAAATAGGAATTCACACTACCAGTGATTGTGTCACCGAAAACATTTTAAGGCAACTATATTTTATAAACATTGACTCAAATTTCTTTTAAGGCAACTATATTTTAATAAACCAAATTTAAAAATAACCAAATTTAATTACCGTGATCAAATTTTCAAAATTCAATAAATCTCAATGAGAGTACACAGTTAGTTTCAAATGAGTAATTTTTTCATTCATTTGATTTTTATCCTTTAGGGACGAAGGAAGCATTGAAGAAATAACAGTCCTAAATGATAAACATTTATTTAATTAAGTTTAGGAATATAAATTATTTTTGTCAACCATATTAAATAAGTCAAATGACTAATAACCCGTTTAACAACATTGAAGAAATCTAGCTTCGAAATTGAAGAGATATCAACATTGAACAAAAGAAGGAAGCAGTATTTTATTTTTCACTTTTAATCTAATTTCATTTTGTGCAGTCCTAAATGACGATGAGGTAAAATCAACATTGAAGAAATACCCGTATACAATTTAATTTACACTTACATTTTCTGTTTAGCTTAAAGACAACCTGTTTTTTTACAGAATTTGATCACTACCAGTGATTTTGTATGATTAAGGGAAACATACAAATAGGAATTCACACTACCAGTGATTGTGTCACCGAAAACATTTATAAGGCAACTATATTTTATGTATTTTTTTTAAATTAGCTTAACCTGTTTTTTTTACAGAATTTGATCAGTACTAGTGATTTTGTATGATTCAAGGAAACATACAAATAGGAATTCACACTACCAGTGATTGTGTCACCGAAAACCCTTTAAGGCAACTATATTTTATAAACATTGACTCAAATTTCTTTTAAGGCAACTATATTTTAAAAAAACCAAATTTAAAAATAACCAAATTTAATTACCGTGACCATATTTTCAAAATTCAATAAATCTCAATGAGAGTACACAGTTAGTTTCAAATGAGTAATTTTTTCATTCATTCGATTTTTATCCTTTAGGAACGAAGGAAGCATTGAAGAAATAACAGTCCTAAATGATAAATATTTATTTAATTAAGTTTAGGAATATAAATTATTTTTGTCAACCATATTAAATAAGTCAAATGACTAATAACCCGTTTAACAACATTGAAGAAATCTAGCTTCGAAATTGAAGAGATATCAACATTGAACGAAAGAAGGAAGCAGTATTTTGTTTTTCACTTTTTAATCTAATTTCATTTTGTGCATTCCTAAATGACGATGAGGTAAAATCAACATTGAAGAAATACCCGTATACAATTTAATTTACACTTACATTTTCTGTTTTGCTGAATCTAGCCCTTCGTTCTACCAATAGTTGCGACGATCTGCTCCGTATCCGAGGTAAATATACATAAAAAGATCTCTAAACTTCTGTATTCGATAATTTTGCTTCAATTCGTCATTTCATATATTTAATCGACACTGAACTTTGTCATTTCTCTGTATTAGGGATACAAAGTGAAGAGGTGGAAATAAGGGAATTCGTGCACTGCATAGGATGTTGTTGGATTTTCAGGAGTTTAATTTACAGGAGTTTAATTTTCAGAATTGGGTTAACTAAAAAAATGGGTTAATTTTGTTGGATAATTGTCTCTGTAAGATAACCGAAATGGTCTTTTTATTTTTAACATGAATCTATTTTCTTTGGGCCATCAAATGATTTTACCCAAAACCATATAACAGACATTTTTTCAAAGCTTATATATTAAAAGATCTTTTTTGTCCTTAGAAAATGATTTGACAATTTTAAGAAAGTTAGAAAAAATACATATCATTATAATTATAATTTCTAACAACTATGTGTATAATGATTTTATTTGGTCGTTATTAAACCTAAATGTGCCCAATACATGTTCATATTTAATGTCGAATACATGTTCATATTCATTCCTTCCGACAACAAGATGCCTTTCAAATTGAATCGGAGGCAATTTCCTGTTCAGGTATGTTTTTCTATGACCATTAATAAAAGTCAAGGTCATACGTTGTCTCAGGTTGGTTTGTTTCTACAAAAACTAGTATTCTCACATGGCCAGCTTTATGTGGTTGTATCACGAGTTAAGAACAAGAACGGATTGAAGGTCATTTGTTGTGACATCGATGGGAATTACACTAATTTAACAGCAAATGTAGTTTACAAAGAAGTCTTATTTCGTTTGTAAATTTTATGTAACATTTCTTCATGTATCGATTTTTCTACCAATTCATCATTAGAGCTACAGCATTATTATGTCATTTTTAAAATTATTAATCTTTATTGTGATTTTTCTACATACTAAATTTTGAAGCATACCTACCCATCGGGCGGGTTATGTAGCTAGTTAATGTATATGTTGTGGGTGTGTGTTTTTTCCGTTAAAAAAAAGTTACATTGGGAAATTGGCAACTGCTTTTTCATCATCCATGTAGATGCGCTTATTGGTGGAAGTAATCTAGTTGTGGTTCCGTAAGACTAGTGGGTATGGGCACCACATGTGGTGGTGCCCTTTTCCGCCACATCATCGCCACCTCACACCCCCACACCACCACCACACCACATCATTTGGTGGAAATACACACCACACCACACCACACCACACCATTTTATTTTCCATCTCATCATTTCTTTTCCATTTATTTTTTAAACATAATATTAAACTTCCATTAAAATTAAAATAACAATACATTAAATTAGAAATACAAATACTTAAAATAAAAATACAAATACTTAAAATTAAAAATACTTAAAATAAAAAACCTACAATCCTAAATCGCTCATGGCTTTTCGAGCCCTTTCCATCGCGGCTAGGAAATGATGAAGATCTTCTTGCGGCAAGCCTGGCGGCGGTTGCATACTCAAAATATTCAAATTATTGATCATTCTTTGTTCGGTTGCAAGCGCCCTTTCTCTTTCATTTTTCTCCCTCTCTTGCTGACGTCGTTCTTGTTCCAGTTGAACTTATTGACGACGCATCTCTACGCGCTCTTTCGTTGCCTCAAAGTGCTCGTCTAATCGTTTTTGAATGTCTTGCCTATGCTTGCTCTTCGCTTCCTTTTCCGCCGCATGCCTACCCGCAAGTTTAGCCTTGTCTCTTCCAATTGGTCGTTCAAGAGGAGTTGGGGTTTCATCAATGTCGTCGAATAGTTCATCGGGAAATTCATCGTCCCCTGCATTAAGGTCGACACGAGAACGACCATCAGAAACGTCAACCAATTGTGAACTTTTTGAGCGCTTCGATTGTTCTTGATCTTTAGTAATTGTGCCCATCCATTTTGGATCCTCTTTTAAAATCAACTAATGTCGATCTAGCTCAAAAGCATGGCCATTTTTTTCAATTTTGTATTGTTTCTTGGCGGCCTCCAAAACATCAAACGCGGTCATTCCGCTACTTCTTTCCGACGCGAGTTTGTTGTATATAACATTGAATTTTGTAACCTTGTTGTTTATGTCACGCCATTTGCTACTAAGACTATTGTCTTTTCGGTATGGCGCGACTCCCATGAAGGTATGAAATTTAGAAAGAATGACTTTCCAATAGTTTTTAATTCTCATGCCATTCCCGTCCTTCTCGTTTTTAGAAGTCGCACACCAAGCTCGGCACAACGCAAGTTCCTCCTTTTCCGTCCATGAAAGTTGTGTGTCTTCTTCCGCATCTTCTCCCTCAACGTCTTCAACAACCTTTTTTTCTTTCCTTTTCCCTTTCCCTTTCCCTTTCGCCTTTCTCTTGCTCCCCCCGCTTGTCGTTCTTGTGTTTGGGCTTGTTGATGAATTTGTTGTTGTTGAAAATATTGGCCGGTGGGTGCAAATTCGGATACATTTTGTGAATATTGGGGTTGTTGAAATTGAGGGAGTTGAAATTGAGGTGCGGTTTGTGGATAATATTTGTGGATGTGGGACAACACCGGGATTTAGGATGTTGGCGTATTGGTCGAAGCAACCAAATCCTAGGTTCGGTGGTATATTTTGTTGTGAAGGTTGGTTGGGTGTTTGTGGAGGATTGTTGTGTGGATCCATTGTAAGTAGAGAGGTATGAAGATAGGAGTTTGTAGAGAGTAAAATGGGTTAATTGTGTGTATAAAATGAGTGAAAGTGTGTAATATATATAGGTAAATAATTTAATAAAATTTTTTTTTTTTTAATTGTAACGGCTATATAGCCGTTTGACAACGGCTATTTTTCGCAAATCCGTCCACCTCCACCGCGTTTCCTCCCGTGCTTCCTCCCACCGATCCACCACGCCAACCCACACGCCGTTGGGGGGGGGGGGGGGGGGGGCGGTGTTCGTTTCCATGGCCACGGCGTGGCCAAGCCACCTCAGCCCCACGCTCGACGGACATGGTCCCGTACCCACTAGTCTAAGAGGACCTCTAAAAGTAAACTTAACCATGTCAACAAACTTCAACATTTTTAATATCCACCTCAATTTATATCTATATGTTCCATCTTATCCCTATACTTCTAAATATATTAATTGACATACATAAATGGCTTTTTTAAAACATATCTCTACTATCAGTATTTGTAAACTTTTCAAAAGTTGTAAATGAATTCAATATTGGGTCTAAAATAATCAAAATATATAGTGTAAAACTGAGTATTTGAAAGTACATGGACAGGTTTTGTCAATATAGACAAAATATAGGGACTGAACTGCAGCATGCTTTCGATTTCAAGTTTGCAGTCAATACGCGTGGTCCCAAACTTGCCTTCACACTGTTCAATAGAAACTTCGGTTATAATTTCAACCCCAAAACTTTGTATAAATACATTTCCATCAGTTGATCGGTACGTTCACCTTCAAATTGACACAACGATCTGATATCTTTCTGAATTATACATCTTGATCATGGCCGAAATTGATGTTCCTGCTACTAATCAACCAGAGGTTCGTCTTTTCTAAAGTTTAATTGTGGCTAATTTTGATCTGTATCTATGTTTTTGAATTAGTGATTTTAATCTGTATGTTTAGTTTGTGCTTTTGATGTTGTTCCGATCAATTTGAATCTATGTTCCCGTAACCTAGGGCAAAAGAGAAGGCGATTTCATGAAATTTGGTGATTTTATTAGTTGTTAAAACTTAGCTCTATTAGAGAGATAGTTAGGTTAATTTTGATCCTCTTAAAATCGATAATTAACCTAAGTAAGGAACAAAAATTTCTTGACTGGTAATTGTTGCTCTAAATTTGCACAAATCACAAGCGTACTAAAGTTTGTAGTATCATTTCAATTTGAATTCCTTGAGCAGGATTTGTAATCGGTGATGGGAACATGTTTCTCGGTAACAAGATCAATATAATAAGTTGAATTTAGTTTTTAATTGCTTTTTTGTTTGTGTTACAACAGGTTCAACAGAGTGAAGAAGAGAGATTGAAATACCTAGAATTTGTACAAGTGGCAGTTCTTCACGCACTTGTTTATGCATCAAAAGCCTACGGTTATGCTAAGGAAAATGCAGGTCCCTTAAAACCTGGAGTGGAGACAATAGAGGGTACCCTCAAAACGGTTGTTGGACCTGCATATAATAAGTTCCATGATGTGCCTGTTGGGCTCCTTAAGTTTGTTGACCGTAAGGTGGGTGGTCAACTTTATGTTAAATTTTAAAATAAAAACTTTTTTTAATATAAAATGTGTTGGAAGTGATTTTGATCCTGTTGTAACATGATTTCAGGTTGATGAATCTGTAACCAAATTGGACAACCGAGTGCCTCCTTTTGTAAAGCAGGTTTCAACTCAAACCAAAAACTTTTCTACAGAAGTGAAGAATGCTGGTGTGGTTGAAACTGCAAAAACTGCATACACCAAGTTTGAGCCAACTGCTAAAGGAATTTACACAAAATATGAGCCTGTTGCTGAACAATATGCGGTTATAGCTTGGCAGTCACTTAACCAAGTTCCAATGTTCACTAAGGTGGCTAATGTGGTTGTACCAAAAGCAGCTTACTATTCTGAAAGGTACAACCAGACTGTGCAGCAGACAGCTGATAAAGGGTACAAGGTTTCTTCATATCTACCATTGGTTCCCACTGAAAGGATTGCTAAGGTGTTCAACTCTGCTGAACCACAAACACTATGATAGTATGAATTTGTGATGATATATAGTTGAATTACGTATCGTGTAAGTGTCGTGTTTCTTTTTTGTTTTTTGTCTTTTGTTGTCTGTCAAGTTTACCTGATGTTGTTATGTTGAAGGTATCATTTTGAAGTGATGTGATTATGAAAAACGGATGATCCTTAATTATGTACAGTTTATGGTTTGATAATATATATGCTGTTGTTTATGATTCACCGGTTTAATTTATGTTTGGGGATTAACTTTTTAGGCTTAAATTGATGGTGAGTTGATATCATTGAGGGAGTTGTCTTACCTGTTGATGTGACTTCGATTAGTATTAAGTTACTATAATATGCAACAGTTATAATGAAATAATAAATTATTACGTAATAAATAAATATTGAATTTTAGTGACTATTTTGGTTATCGGGTTATGGGATGATGATGACATAAAAGAACTAAAACGAAGCAATTAATCAATTTCCTATATATACAGATGAATGTACGTATGTATTTTAGATATATTAACTAGTAGAACTTTACCCCGCGCGTTGCCACGGGGTCATTTCATATGGTACCTAGAACACTGTTTATTGATATTTGTATAACATATAAAATTTTATTTTATACTAAAAGGCAAAATATAGGTTTAAGATATTTTTTTCCAAGATACTTTCAAAGGCGTAACTCTCAAATACATATACTAATTTTATATTAAGATTATTTTATAATAAAATAAATTTGAAGATATTTTTTAGAGTAAAAAAAATCAGCTTAAGACAATAGAAGTAATGTAAAAAGTTAAAAATGAATATTATTCTATAAACTTGAAGTAATGTAAAATATTATTCTATACACTTGAAAAAAGAGTATGTTAAAAAAAGTAATGTAAAAAGTTAAACAGGACATCGAAGTCAACGATGACGGCATCACATACTAAAAAAAAGAAAATTTAACCTGAGTGCTACTATTCATGATCATTTTATATATAAGTATAATATAATATAATGTACAATCATATTTGTTGCTAAATGAAATCAAAAACCCCAAAAAGGGGATTTGGATGAAGAACTCGAAGACTAATTTAGGAGACAGCAGAAGCAACAGAATGAGCCCAAAATCTTAGTAAACCCTTCATCTCCACGTCATTTTTGCAATTCATTATCATCAAACTTATCATTTCATCTCTTGGTTTCTTGGTGGAAATCGAAATTGATGGTGGATTGCTTGTAAGAATCTGGTGTTTGTACCAGAATGAATCCAAAAGCATGCATACATAATCTTCACTTGCTGTCATTTTGTTGATGGAATTATGTGATGATGATATGAGGAGAAAATAATAATTGGGTCAGATTTATAGTGATTTTTATTAGGTGTAGGAAGCTTCGTCTGGCTGGAAAATTTGTTAGTTATGGGAACTTTCGTTTGTTAGTAAAAAGAATATAAAATAGATTAGGAAAGAAAGACAGACAGAAACAGGATTAAGATTATAAAATAGAAAAAGGGGAAAACAAACATAAACAAGATTATAAGGTCTCTCCTACTGCGTGTTCCTTTTACCTCTTCAGTTTTGCAACATTGACATATCACTTTTTCTCTACAGACAAGAGAGAAAACCGACATTTTAAGTTTCGCTTCATAAGCGTTATATTACATTTTTCTAATTGAATACAACTATCTATATATTATTAAAAATAAAAAGAAATTTTAAAAAATTACTAAATGTCGTCCCAAAATTATTGTGCACAAATAAAACCCACACAATTTAAGAAACAATGTTTAACGAAAAAAATTTATATTTACCACCTAACTATTTTTGATAGGTGCAATTTTCAAATAAATAATAAATTTGGAACATATAAAAAAAATATGGATAATAAAATTATGACGAATGGAATATTAATAAAAATTGTTAAAAAAAATACTTCCTCCGATTCAAAATAAGTGATACACTTTCCTTTTTGGGGTGCATCAAAATAAGTGATACACTTTGAAAAATTACTTTATTTGGCAAAAAATAGTGGGACCCACACCCACTAACTATCTACTTTAACAAAGTGAAAAGACCTCTTTACCCTTACTTTTACTTTTAAACATCATTAACTCTACTTTATTCAAAAAATGTGGGACCCATTTCCCACTAACCATCCTGTTAATCTAATTTAATCATCATTATAAACTTTTGCCTCAAAATCCGTAAAATCCAAAGTGTATCACTTATTTTGAATCGGAGGAAGTTTAAAGTTTTTTTTTAGAAAAAAACTCTCAAGTTTCAATCGATGAGAAATATGAAAACAAAAAAAAAATGAAAAGGAAAGAAAAGAACAAAATTATAAAAGTATTTCCATTGCCGGGAATCGAACCCGGGTCTCCTGGGTGAAAGCCAGATATCCTAACCGCTGGACGACAATGGATGCTTGTTGAATCTGTTATCAAAAAGTAATAAGAACTGAACAACCAGAAGCAAATTAACACAGTTTCAATATTACGGGTAAAAATAAAACCCAAAGTTATGTAAAACATAAAAGCGTATACGTTTTGACTTGATATGAAGAGCAAAAGCTGAGATCCAAATCTTCTTTTTCTCTTCGAGACTTCAGCAATCTAGTTGAATTCATAGCACTTCAAACTTCAAATCGAGATACTAAAATCCCAAAATGAGTGACAGTGATGATGATGAGCTGTTACAGATGGCGTTAAAGGAACAATCGCAGAGAGATGTCAACTACACAAGACCATCTCAATCACGATCCGCAAAACCTGTAGTCAATTTCGTCCAACCTCCGTCAAATCACAGGCCTGCTAAAAACCCTAATTCTATGGCCACCACAAAGCCACAACATCGTCGGAACGCCACGGAGGACGATGACGATTCTGAGGTGGAGATGCTTAGTATATCTTCAGGTGACGAGTATTCGGTTACTGATCAGAAAGTCGGGTCGAGGAATCGGGTCAAAGGTACGGGTAGAGGTGGTGGGAAGGATGATGATAAAGTTTGGGTTGGGGATGAACCTGATAATTGGAAACGAGTTGATGAAGCTGAGGTATGAACGATTCTTAATTAATCTATGATTGTTATATGCTGCAATCTGTAATGTCTAATTTGTCATTGATCATTTCAGTAATGGTGCTATAATTTAGGTATGCTAATGATTTTGATTCAGTTTAGTTCAGAAAGCTTATTTGATATTAATGGAGGAATCATGTTGTTTTTGGATGCATTTTGCCTCTCAACAACTATGTATTAATTTGATTAATTGCATCACCTATTTAAGCAATGCATATTTAGACATGAGTATACTGATATCTGACTTGATTTATCTTCATATAATTAAACAATTTCCAAACTTCTGTTATTTCTCTGATTATACTAAAACCATAAATGTACATGTTATTAAGAGCTCGAGATAATTTTCAAAACATTTATGATACAACTAGAATACCACTAATTATGTGGTACTACGTGTGTAATCTACGTTTTTTTTTATTTAAATTTGGACAATAATTGAATTTTTTTTTTTCTTCTTAATTTGTATGTTGTAATTTATGACAGCTTGGTAGAAGGGTTCGTGAGATGAGAGAAACAAGAACAATTCCCACAACTCAAAAGTTTGAGAAAAAACCTTCAGTGGCTGTAAAAGGGCTCAATAATGTACAATCTTTCTCCCGTACAATGGAATGTGTAGATCCTTTAGGACTCGGGTAAATTTCTTTTTCTTTTTCTTTTAAAAATAAATAAATTACAGTTATCTTCTCTAGCATTTTCGTCCCTCTAGTCCATTTTTTGCAGGTCTCGTCCCTGAGCCATTAACTTGAACAAACCAGCTGTTAAATTTTTCAAAACCACCTCTTTATCCTTTTCACTCTTGCAATTTGAGTCCCTAATGAAAAGGGTAAAACAGTCGTTTTGAAAGATCTAACAGCTGGACTGTTAAAGTTAACGGCTCAGGGACTGACCATGCAAAAAAAATGGAAAACCACAGGGCTGAAAGCTGTAATGTACTCTACTTTTTCTCTGACTTTTTATTTTTTAGTCTTTTTTTCCATGATGATTGTTGACATATGTGATGCCCTAATGGTAAAAAATGCAGATGAATTCTTAGCTTATGAAGCTTTTAATATTGTTGATTTTAATGATGGTTTATTTTTACGGCAGTGTTATAGACAACAGAACATTGAAGCTGGTCAATGAATATTCAGCAAGTTCTCCATCCAAATCTGACAAAATCGATTCTGATCTTCGAGGTAAACAGATAAATTCTGGCCACAACCTTTTAATAAAAGATCATATACTAACAGAAATTGTTACTATAATTAAACAGATAAATTAATGTATTATTCGGATAGATTTGATCCAAAATTGTTCCTATGTCGAGTGCACGAAGATACGTCTGCAGCAGATATGGAGGCTGGTGCAATGGCTTTGAAAACTGATTTAAAAGGACGAACACAGCAAAGAAAACAATTGGTTAAAGAAAATTTTGATTGTTTTGTTTCTTGCAAAACTACAATCGATGGTAAGTTTATTTTGTCCAAAGAATTAGATGTGTTTTGTATAACATTTATTATTATATAATAATGATGATTTAACAGATATTGAGTTAAAATTGAGAAGAATAGAAGAAGATCCTGAAGGATGTGGGACCACTCAGTTACATACTTCTATTCAAGGAGTTACTTCTCTGGCTAATCTAGCTTTTGCACCCTTACTTGAAAGACAGGTTTGAACTGTTTTGTTTATTTGAAGGTGCCAAATTTTATTTATTTATTATTATTTTTATTTTTTTGGGGGTCAAAACGGGTAGATTTTTGGTGGTTGAAATGAGTGGGTTGCCCTTGGTTTGTCTGAAACATTTTTTGTTCGAACTTATTAGTTTCTTATAAGTAATAAGCGTTTGAAAAATGATTACAAGAGTTATATTATTTCAATTAAGGCAAACTACATTAAAAAGTACTCAACTTTCCAAAATTTTCGTGAGAAACTTTTCTTTCTGTAATTAAAGGTATCAAAGTTTCTTTTGCAACTAAAAATTTGGATTTCTTTTACCATTTTTAGAAAGTTTTGGGTTACATTTTGGTCAAAAGAAGTCCTCATTTTTGTCACAAGAAAAAAATGTTGATACCTTTAATTATGAAGAAAAAAAAATTTCAGCACCTCAAATGAAAATTTTCAGAAAGTTGGGTACCTCTTTGTACAAATAATAATCTTTTATCTATCCTTTTAAATAGAATGATTTAAGACCTTTTAAGCATTATAATTACACTCTGGGAGACTTTTGACCCATTTGACCTGTATCTCCTTTTCAAGAAAAGAAAATTTACCTGTTTGACCCATTAGAGATGAAAACATAACACGAATCAACTCATTTATACATAAATGGGTCAAAAACAGCATCTCTAAGTTTAACATTTTGGATTATGTACCGGTTAAATAACAATATAATATTTAAATGTTAACATGATTAAAAAAAAAAATAGGCTCAAGCAGAGAAAATTAGGTCAGTTCAAGGAATGCTTCAAAGATTCAGGACTTTATTCAACTTACCAAGTGCAATTCGTGGCAATATTAGTAAAGGAGAATATGATTTGGCAGTTAGAGAGTACAGGAAAGCAAAATCAATTGTTCTTCCCTCTCATGTATGCTTACTAAACTTAATCTCTTTTCAAATTTTATTTACATAAATCGTCCCTCTTGTTTGTATGAAATTATGCATTTCATCCCTCAACCTTTTTTAGTTACATGGATCCTCCCTAACTTGTAACAGCAGTGGTCCCTAATTTTCAAACAAACCACAGGGATGATTTATGTAATATGATTTGATTTACTTTTGATACGTTATCTGTGTATATAGAATCTTCTTTAAACTTATAGCATTATGCAATTGTATGTAATTTAGTGTATTTATTTCCCTTTTAAGAATATGTACTTCATTATTTTTAGCGGTTTAATATTATTTTTTGCAATTTACAGGTTGGAATATTGAAACGTGTTCTTGAGGAGGTTGAGAAAGTGATGCAAGAATTCAAAGGCATGCTTTATCGGTCTATGGAAGATCCACAAATAGACCTAACAAATGTAAGGTCAACTATATGTTATTCTGTTGGTCAAACTTATGCAAACAAATAATATTTTTTTTCAGTTTTCTTGGATTAGTGCATTAAATGATATATTTTTCAGACTATTGTTATACCAATAAATTCATTAATGATGTTTTTTTATAGCTTGAAAATGTTGTGAGGCTTTTATTGGAGCTTGAACCTGAGTCAGATCCTGTACGTCATTATCTAAATATACAGGTGAGTATTTTGAGTTTGCAATCTCACATTCATATCTACATAAATATATACACATGAATATAAACACACACACACATTCACACATATATGCGTGTGTTTCTTGATATTTGCTTCACATATAAATGTTTTTTTGTGTGTGTATATATCAGAATCACAGAATTCGAGGTTTGCTTGAAAAGTGCACTTTTGATCATGAAGCAAGGATAGAGAACTTGCAAAATGAACTACATGAGAAAGCACTTTCTGATGAAAAGTGGAGGAAAATGCAGCTTGATTTAAACAAATCTGTAAGCAATATTTATTTCATTCTGACTTCTCATCTAAATGTGGCAAATTTTACTATTTATCCACTCAGTACCTTAAAATCCTAAATTTATGTAAATCTAATAATTTATCAGGGTGGTGTTGATATGAGTCTTGCTTCTATGAATGATTCACAAGCAAAAGATTGTGGTAGTGAAGAACTTGATGGTCTTCGTGGAAGATACATAAGAAGATTAACTGCTGTAATTATTCATCACATTCCAGCCTTCTGGAAAGTTGCACAATCTGTTTCTACTGGTAAATTTGCAAAGGTAAATTATTATTATTTATATTTATATATTTGTACAGTTAATTACTGATTTTTTTTTATTATACTGATAATTTAAAGGTGGGAGATGAAAGATCATCGAGTCACTCTCCTGATGAAGTGTCTGGAATGATACAGAATACTATATCTGCTTATGAATCCAAGGTACACTACACATTCTTTTTAATTAATTAATTAATTAATTCGTTTATTAGTGAATATTAGATTAAATAATTAATTGTTCAGGTCCACAACACATTTCTTGATCTTGAAGAATCAAATATTCTCAGGCCATACATGAGTGATGCTATAACTGATATATCTAAAGCATGTGAAGCTTTTGAAGCACTACCTTCACTTGCAGGTAATTAACTCTTATTTTTAATTTTAATTTTAATTTTTTATAATTTTAATTTTTGGTGACAGTTGGTGGTATGCGAACACTTCAGTATGAAATGACAAAAACTTACATACAAAGGCTTAGTTCATGGATGAGGACTTCAACTGAAGAAATATCAACAAATGAATTGTGGGTCCCGGTTTCGGTTTTAGAAAGAAATAAATCTTTATATACAATTTCTCACTTGCCTTTAGCATTTCGGTCAGTTATGGTTACTGCAATGGATCAGATTAATATGTAAGTCTTCATTTTTATTAAATAATTTTTTTTATTTTTTATTTTTTGTGTTCACACCGCATCTTTTTTGTTGCAATTGCTCGACCAATGTAATAGTATAAATATATTTTGAGTAAATTACGTTCATCGTCCCTGTGGTTTGTATGCAGTTATGGACTATCTTGTATGCAGTTATCGTCCCTGTGGTTTCTAAAATAAGGACTATCTTTGTCGTTTTTAAAAGATTAGGACCAAAGTTGGAATAGGGTACCGACTTAAAAGACCATTTGTGTAATTAACTCTACTAAAACCAAGTCGAGGGACCAAATTGATAGTTATAAAACCACAGGGACGATTTATGCAATTTACTCAAATCTTTTTCAAATGAAGAAAATGAAATATATCTAATTACAAAGATTTAAGTTGTAATTATTTATCTTTTTTCCAGGATGATGCAGTATTTGGGAATTGAAGCAAAAAAGTCAGAAGATGCCTTTATACTCTTCCAAGAAACTCAAGAATCTGTTAGGGTTTCATTTCTCAACTGTTTGCTTGATTTTGCTGGTATGTAAAGTTTCACTTAACTGCCTTTTTACAAGTCTGTATTCCGTTAACTTTTATAATGCATAAAATTAGGTAATTTGGAGCAAATTGGAAATGAATTAGGTCAGAATAAAGAAAATGGATATTCTGTTGATGTAGAAGAAACTTCTTTTGGAAGTATTATTCATCCACACCAACAATTGTTGATGGTTTTGAGTAATCTTGGATTTTGTAAAGATGAACTTGCTTGTGAAATGCATGATAAATACAAACACATCTGGAGGTATATATAATTAATTAATTATAACATTAGTTTTATCCCATAAAGGGAAATTTTTATTAATATTCGATATTTGCAGGACGAATGATGATGAGGATAATGATGTGGAAGATTTGGTTAGGTCTTTTTCTGGTCTTGAAGAGAAAGTCCTTGCACAGTATACTATGGCAAAGGTATACTTATATTATATTTATTTATTTATTAAAACATAAATTGTCCATGTGGTTTGTATGAAATTATAAATTTCGTCCGTTGACTTTTTTTCATTCCTCGAGTAGTCCCCAATTTTAAAAAGAGTAAATTACAAAAATGGTCCTTTAGGTTTGTACCATATTACATATTTGGTCCTTTAGTTTCATAAATTACACTGGTAGTCCTTATTTCATAAACTATTGACACGTTTGGTCCTTTACCTAAACAGACGTCTGTTTTTCCTACTCAAGTATGGTCTCGTGTGATGCACGAGGGGGTAAATCTGTCTTTTTCCCTTTTCCTTTACCAATTTGAAACCAATAAAAACCCGTTTGTTTGACGGGAAAAGTTAACTATTGTTTAGGTAAAGGACCAAATGTGTCAATAGTTTCACAAATAAGGACTACTAGTGTAAGTTATGAAACTAAATGACCAAATATGTGATATGGTACAAACCTAAAGGACCATTTTTGTAATTTACTCTTTTTAAAACTTGTAACACTAATTTAATTGTCCGTAGTGCGAAAAAGCCTAGGGGCCATTGATGGAACACGTTTCAAAATCAGATACTTATAATGTTACAAATTTCAAAATTTGGGATGAAATCCGTAATTTCATAGGGACAATTCACTCTTATTAAAATGGTTGTAGCATTTTTGGTACATATTTTTCACTTTTTTCAGGCAAATGAGATTAAAACAGCTGCTGTGAACTATTTGTTGGATGGTGGAGTACAGTGGGGTGGAGCACCTGCAGTTAAAGTAAATACTTGTTGAATCCTATTTACTCAGTTTTATGATACGAACCGCTAATTAAAGACACAACTAATCGAATGCTTTATTGATAATCCTGGAATTGGAGAACCAGGTTTCTCCCTAATAACAATGAAAGACAAATAATACTAAACTTCTCAATTGACTCCTATCAATGAGATCAGTGGCCTCCTTAAATAGAGAACACAAAACCTAAACCTAATAGGAAACCATAAGAGATAAATCCTAATAAAAGATAATACCTAATATTTAAATAATACTTATCTAATAATAATACTTATCTAATCCCATTGGAGGATTAGGATCGTATCATTTTACTTGTTATTTGACTCACTAATTACTTACTGAAAGATTAAATAATTTGTACAAAAAAGTTTTTTCGGGTCAACCCGGCCCGTTTTGACCCATACATTTATTTTTGCAGGGTGTGCGAGATGCTTGTGTGGAGCTGCTGCACAGTCTGATAGGTGTGCATGCAGAGGTATATTCTTTTGCTGTTTAATTATTATTTTTTTCTAATTTGTTTTTGGCAAATAAATGTTTGAAGATGAAATTGCAGGTTTCTTCAGGTTGTAAGCCATTGCTTGACAAAATACTGAGAATTCTAGTTGAAGGCCTAATTGACACATTACTGAGTCTTTTTCATGAACATAAAGACACTGATATAAGAATATTGGATGCTAATGGTTTCTGCCAGCTCATGCTTGAGGTAAACCCCACACATATTTTAATAATATATATAATAAAAATCTGCTCCTAATGGAATGTGAATTTAAGGAATTTAATAGAGTATTTTGAGATAATTTGTGTTTTGCATTGCAGCTTGAATACTTGGAGACGATATTGACCAAGTATTTGACTCCTGATGTGAATGATTCTCTGAAATCATTACAAGGGGTAATATTGGAAAAAGCCACCGAGAGCTCATCAGAAGCCAATGATACTCCCAAACACCGTCGTCGTGTAACGCGTGGAAGTGATGATTTGATTGGAGAAGACACCGTCTCACCTGATGAACTTATTGTAAGACTCCATATACATATACATATACTGATACGAACTGACACAAGTAGTCGAATGTTTATTGATAATCCCGGAATTAAAGACCCGGGTGTCTCCCTAATAACAAAGATAACAATAGCAAATTTCTCAATGACTTGAACAAGGGAATTCGGTCTATATATATAGCCGAACCCTCAAGCAACCCTAACCCTAATAGGACACGGAAATAATAAACTAAAAGATAAACATTCGACTCTAATTAATTTGGGCTCAAGTTACTGCTTTGGCTTGGGTCTTTTTGCGACGTTCGTACACTTGCCCCCATCTTCCAAACTCGATCGTATCATTACTCCCGCCCGGAAGACTCACCTTGTCCTCAAGGTGAAATGCAGGAAATTGGTCCCTGATGCGCGCGGTTGTCTCCCACGTCGCTTCTTCCGGTGGAAGGTGTTTCCACTGAATTAACACTTCTTGATCTTTACCCGTATTTCGATATCCCACCACCGCCTCGGGCGTACACACATTTGCAGTGTCACTCGTGAGTGTGACGGGTAAAGAAGATTCCACGACCTGGGAACCAATCGCCTTTTTCAACTGTGACACATGGAATACCGGGTGTATTGATGCGGATTCCGGTAATCGTAAACGATATGCCACCGTTCCAATTTTACTCAAGATCTCATAGGGTCCGTAAAACCGTGGTGCGAGTTTTAAATTCAACCGTTTTGCTACCGATACTTGTCGATATGGACGGAGTTTGAGAAATACGTGTTCGCCTACGTTAAAATTAATATCCCTGCGTTTCTCGTCAGCTTTACTTTTCATAATTTGCTGTGCCCGTAGCAATTGAACTTTTAAATCAGCCAACACCCGATCGCGGTTCTGTAAATAGTCATCACCTTCAAAGGTGTTAGCCGTACCGTTATCATAGTGGACTAACTTTGGCGGCTCCCGCCCATACATGATTTTAAAAGGCGTCATGCCTATCGATGAATGGAATGACGTGTTATACCAGTATTCCGCCCATGGTAACCATCGAGCCCACTCTTTTGGTCGTTCGGAGGTGAAGCAACGTAAATATGTTTCTAGACTGCGGTTAACTACTTCAGTTTGACCGTCCGTTTGCGGGTGGTACGCGGTACTATGCTTCAAGAGTGTGCCTTGGAATTTAAACAATTCCTTCCAAAAGTGACTAAGAAACACCTTGTCGCGATCGGAAACGATAGATAGGGGAACCCCGTGCAGTCGTATTATATTGCGGATGAAAGTGACCGCGACGGACGTTGCTGTGTATGGATGTTTTAAGGCCGTGAAATGTGCTGCTTTACTGAGGCGATCAACTACGACCATAATAACACTATACCCCTCGGATTTAGGCAACCCGTCTATAAAATCCATTGATAGGTCCTCCCATATTTGCTTTGGCAAATCCAATGGTTGGAGCAAACCGGCTGGAGACATATTCGAATATTTATTTCTCTGGCAAATCCCGCACTCCGCGATCAGTTTAGCGATATCACGCTTCATTCCGACCCAATAAAATTCGGCTGCTATTCGATGATAGGTCTTTTGAACACCCCCGTGTCCCCCTGTTGGTCCCGCATGGAGATCGTGGAAGATGCTGGGGATCCATCTGGATGTACGGGGTAAGAACAAGCGCCCCTTATACTGCACGTTGCGATCGTGAATCGTGTAGTGTTCGAAACCTACTTCTTGTTGTTCCACCCGTGCCCGGACCTCCGCAATTTCCGCGTCTGCTTGGAGGTCTTCGATCATGGCAGTGTTGTCACGCGTTCGGCTCACGGTCAATTCTTTACATTCGATTGTCTTTGCTTTTCGTGAAAGAGCATCGGCCGCCCCGTTTTCTATGCCCGGCCGGTATAGTATTTCAAAATCATAACCGGATAATTTTGAGATCCAACGTTGATGATCTCCGGCCACGACCCGTTGTTCTAGGAGATACTTGAGGCTCCGTTGGTCGGTGATGACCGTGAACCGGCGGCCTAAGAGGTACGGTCGCCATTTTTGAACCGCCAATACAATCGCCATTAACTCGCGCTCATACACTGACTTTAACTGCGCTCGTGGCCCCAATACTTGGCTGAAATACGCTATAGGTCGGTTGTTCTGAGTGAGAACGGCACCCACACCATACCCCGATGCGTCCGTTTCGATAGTGAAAGGCTTTGAAAAATCAGCCATGGCTAAGACCGGCACGTTGGTCATGGCGTTTTGGAGTCGACGGAAGGCTGTGGTTGCCTCCTCCGTCCATCGAAAATTGTCCTTTTTCAACAAATCTGTTAGCGGTCGTGCGATTTTACCGTAATTCTGGACAAACTTTCGGTAATAGCCAGTCAACCCGAGGAATCCGCGTAGTTCGCGTAACGTCTTTGGTATCGGCCAGTCGGTCATTGCCGATATCTTACTTGGATCGGCTTTCACTCCTTCGGCAGTAACGATATGCCCGAGGTAATCCACTTGCGGTTGCCCGAACACACATTTTTTCAGATTACAATATAGCTTCTCGGCTCGGAGACATTGAAAAACCGTAGTCAGGTGGGTGTGGTGTTCCTCCACCGTACGGCTATAGATCAGTATGTCGTCAAAAAACACCAAGACGAATTTCCGTAAATAAGGTTTAAACACCCGGTTCATAAGAGCTTGAAACGTAGAGGGGGCGTTCGTGAGACCGAACGGCATTACCAGGAACTCGTAGTGCCCGTCGTGTGTACGGAAAGCGGTTTTATGGATGTCTTCCTCCTTCATGAGTATCTGGTGGTACCCGGATTTCAAGTCCAGCTTACTGAATATGGTGGTACCGTGCAGTTCATCAAGTAATTCATCTATCACGGGTATTGGGAATTTATCGAGTATAGTGGATTTATTTAGGGCTCGGTAGGCTACGCAAAATCTCCAACTACCATCCTTCTTTTTTACTAATAATACTGGGCTCGAGAACGGGCTGGTACTGGGGCGTATCACGCCGGCTTCCATCATCTCCCCTACTAACCGCTCGATCTCGTTTTTCTGTGATTGTGGGTATCGGTAGGGTCGCACACTGATGGGTTCGGTGCCCTGTTTTAAGAGGATGGCGTGCTCATGATCGCGTGGCGGTGGTAGACCTGCAGGTAACACAAAAACATCCGAATAGTTAGCTATTAAAGGCTTGAAGGCCTCGGGTGCTGCTACAGTGATCGGTTCCGCATCGTGCTCTACGTTGGATATGGCGATCAAGTATCCTTCGCTGATGTTAGGCAGGGCTTTGACCAATGATTGGAGTGATGCCTGTGCGCGGTGCAGCCCTGGTTCGCCACGCAGGGTGATGTCGGCCCCCTTGTAGGCAAACGTCATGGTCAGATTCTTCCAATTGTTCCGCGTCTCGCCTAGTTTGTCCAACCACACCTTGCCGAGGATGATGTCGGTACTGCCTAATTCTAATGGGTGGAAATCTTCTGTTATGGTTATCCCGGGAAGTTGTAAGTGGATCTCCCGGCATATACCATAACAAGCCTCCGTCTTCCCGTTTCCCATAATCACCCCTCTTTTCCCTTGTTTAGTTACCGCCAGTTTCAACGGGTCGAGCAGTCTGAGAGACAGAAAATTGTGGGTTGTCCCACTATCGATTAGTACAACTACTTCCAAGTGATCGATCTTACCTCGCAGTTTCATGGTGTGTGGGGATGTTATGCCGGCAACCGAATGAGCTGACACCTCCATTGCATCTAGATGGATGTGTTCCTCCTCTGATTCGGTCTCCTCATCTTCGGCCAATATGAGCACCTGTAGTGTCTTTTCGGGGCAGCGGTGACCGGGTGCGTATCGTCCATCGCAACGAAAACAGATCCCTTTTGCCCGCTTTTCGGCGTACTCTGCCTCGGTCATCCGACGGAATGGTTGTTTGCCGGTTGCTGCTGCCGGCCGTGGCCCGATTGGGTTGGGCGTGACCGGTGGTTTTGACCCGTGGCCGGTGTTCCGTGATGTCGGTGGTTTGTTTCCGCCTTTGTCTTTCTCATTGGACTCATCAATCAACAAGGTTAGTTTCATCACCTGATTCAACCCGTTGGGCTGTAATACGCGAACCGAGTTCCGTAACTCCTTCTTCAACCCTTTGATGAAGGTGCCTTCTAACACCTGCTCCGAAATCCCATCCAATTGTGCCGACATCGATTCGAACTGTGTGACATATTCTCGGGCCGTTCCTTCTTGGGTGATATTCAAAAACTGTTCATGGAGGTTTCCGTCTTGCGATGGTTGGAATCGATCAAGTATCTTTGCTTTAAGATGATCCCATCCCCTGAATGGTTCTCTTCTGTCACTCCATCGGTACCAGGCGAGTGCCGGGCCTTCGAGACAGATTACCGCGGCCCGGGTACGTTCATCCGAGGAGTTTAGACCCTGCATATCAAAGAATCTTTCTGCTCGGTATATCCACCCATAGGCATCCTCGCCTTCGAAGACGGGCATCTTCAGTTTGCGGAGTCGGTGATCGATTCCCGGTTGCCAACCCCTGTTTCCCGATTGATCAGATCCGTGGCTCGGCCCGGTATTCCATTGAGGAATCCCTCGTGCCGGATAATAAAGATTTGGCATTTGCGGTTCCGGTGGTTTGATCGTTTGGGTGTACGTTGTCGTCGGCTGGATCGGTGCTATTGGTTGCTTGTTCCGCCCGTGTGACGTGCTACCCCTCCCTTCCGTAAATATGGGAAACCCTTCCTCGTCAAACCGGTAGGGACCGGTGGCTATGATGGATTGCGGCTCGGCTTGATTGGCGCGGACCAGTAGCGGCGCGGTGGTAGTCGGCGGTAACGAGCTCACTGTGGTGGCAGCTAGGGTTTGAGACGTCGGCGGCGGCGGGTGGGGCCGGCTGTGCATTCTGCAGGTTGAGCAATAGGCGCATCATCTCGGTATTTTTCGCATCCGCTTCGGCGTAGCGACGTTGAGCTTCGGCGTCGCGACGTTGGGCTTCTTCTTGCATGGCGATCAGTTTTTCTTGCATGGCCGTCATGCTTGTTTTGACCTCGTCGAACTTTTCTGCAGTGGCGGTTTTGTGGTCTGTCAATTCGGTATCGACATCAATGATTTTGCGAGTCATCGTTTGATCGACGGCTCTGATACCAATTTGATACGAACTGACACAAGTAGTCGAATGTTTATTGATAATCCCGGAATTAAAGACCCGGGTGTCTCCCTAATAACAAAGATAACAATAGCAAATTTCTCAATGACTTGAACAAGGGAATTCGGTCTATATATATAGCCGAACCCTCAAGCAACCCTAACCCTAATAGGACACGGAAATAATAAACTAAAAGATAAACATTCGACTCTAATTAATTTGGGCTCAAGTTACTGCTTTGGCTTGGGTCTTTTTGCGACGTTCGTACACTTGCCCCCATCTTCCAAACTCGATCGTATCATATACATATACATATACATATACATATACATATACATATACATATACATATACATATACATATACATATACATATACATATACATATACATATACATATACATATACATATACATATAGGGTTAAGATCCGGTGAGGACTTAAAAATTAGTGAAGACTGCGAGGACAATTCTCAACCAATCATTTTAAAAAAAATGGACCATGGTCGGGATTTTAGGATCCTTATGAGGATGACAATGATCCAAAATTCTGAAAATGATCTTAATTTTTAAAAATGATTGGTTGTGAATTGTCCTTAGTCCTTACAGTCCTCACCAAAATTTGAGTCCTCGCCCGATCTCACTTCTATACATATACATGTACGTATACATATACATACATGCATACAGAGGTGAGTTTGTATGAGAATATTTAGAAAATTGAGAACAAAAAGTTCACATATGAACATGTTATAGTTCACAAGTGATTATATCCACACAGATTTAATTCACATGTGAACAAATATTCAATCTCAGCCCTTCATTTTATGATCCAAGGGCTCAGAAGCGTTGTTTTGTTCTTAAGTTTCTGTAGATTCTCAATGGACTTTCTCCTATACTCACAATCGATAAAGTTAAATCTCAAGATGATGAAAATTTCCGTGACTGATCATATCGTCTTAAAAACTATATTATTACACGAATAATATAGTTTTGATAATATAATGTTATATGTTGTTTTAGGCTCTGGCCCAACAGTGTAGCAAGGAGCTACTGGAATCAGAACTGAAGAGGACTGAGATCAACACAGCATGTTTTGTGGACTCGCTTCCACTGGATCCTGGCCCCACAACACTCAAACCAGTTGTAGCTTCTTCTTTTAAAGGGCCAATGGACTCTCCAACCAGGAGTTATGGAGTCAAACAAGCGTCGGGGTCCCCGAGTTTTAGGCAAAAAAGAAGATGAGTTTGTTGAGTTATATATATATAGTAATAAAAACCTTTTTTTAAGATGCAATTGTGTGTATCTATCTATCTATATATAAAGATATATATATTTGAGGGATTTCAGAAGTAATTAGCATTCTTTCAACTTGTATTGTATAGCTTTTGCTTTATTTCAGCTTCTTTTTGTTGTACATGCCAAATCATCGTGTTGCTTGATTAATATGTATTTTGATTGTTTTGGGAATCGTATTTTGTTGTGTCTTGATTTTATTCTAGTTCGTAATCAAAATTAAATACCATCAGTTAAAATCTACTGATTATTTATCTAGAACAACATGATAGATATGCAAAATGAGACTGTAACTATAACTAATCTACATATCTCTTAATTCTAACTGCATCATTTATACATCTTAATCAAATTTATAAAAAAAGTTAATGTGAGCGTTGGACAATGAAATAACTATCACATAATACCTTTAGAAAGCAATGTGAAAATGATGTTAGTTACTTGATTATGAAAATGCGATTTTCAAGCATTCTTTTTAGGAAACATGTGTGTAATTTATCATAATAAACACACAAATCAACGACACAAGCATGAACATGGAAGCTATGTCTATTAAAGCACAAAGTTTCTAGTCAAAATACACGAACACCAACCACCATGAATTACAAAAACTCCTACAATGAGAAAATCTAAGAAAGTTGAACAATATCACAAGATTAAATATATGTGACATCATTTGCATCTGGAAATAAGACTCAAGCAGTTCGTAGTGGAGGAGAAACCAAAATCACACCATCTCCTCTAACAAAAAGGAATGGAACTGTTCGCCTTGTGCTCTGCAATCAAAATCCAACTGACATTTTCAACAGCTTTCTAAAGATCTAAAACACATGTCATTTAAAAAAAATGGTTTCTACAACAAAATGCAGTTAAAAGATGGAGAATTACAACATACCCGAACAATTTCTTCATATGTTTCATCGTCAATTTCAACGGTTGTTACAATCTCTTCAACATCCCCAAGAATCATGTTCAGATGCTGATCATAAGCCTGAAAGTTCAACCTCATCATCATAAGTACTCAACACTAACACCAAACAAATTAAAAGCATACGACTTGAGAATATTCTAATCTACAAAACTGACATGATGATATTATAATTTATCTATTATCTGAAAATTTGTGGGATTATCTTTAACCATACAATTGGGTACACCTGCCATCCTATGTGTACAAATATACTCACGAGTTTTCAAATGTACTACGTGACTAAACAAGAATTTTATGACTGTAGAAAACTATGCATAGTTTTAACTCAGGGTTATAAAAATTAAACTTCCAAAAAACAACAATCAAATTAGTGTATGTATATACTATAAGTCTATTACAGTGTATTTTATTTATTTGAGCTTTTACTAACTAGCAATCATAGTATAATTAATTAAAAAAACAAAAATACATATAAGTACACATGTAGGTATCACGAACGAAGAGGCAAAGTTTGCCAGGTCTCATAAGTTTCCATTTGCCTAAAAAATTTTAAACAAATCGAAATCAATTTGAAACCCTACGGAAAGTTCGAATGCTATTATGTGTATACAAGAATGATACTTTTATTTTTTTTTTGCATATCGACAACTGCTCATACTACGACAATTGTGAAATTAGGGTTTAGTTAGCTAGCAACTCGATGACAAAATTTCAAATCAGATTACAAAACACACACACACAACAGATTAACAGAAGATGGCTTAAACGAAACAGTTCTCGCATTGCAGATAGTGAAAAAGAAAACTTCAAAGCCCTAATTATGTAAAAGTAAATATAACTCTCAACGAAATTGAAGCGTGTGTAAAAGAAAAATACATGGAGCTTGCCACGGAGCTCGCGATCTGAACGAAGCTTGACGTAAATACGTTCATCAAGACTGAGCCTAATCAGATCCAAAGGCTCCTTCACTGCGCTTTCCTCTTCGGTCGACATTACACCGATATCTGTGTGTGTTTTGGGGGTGTTTTCCGAAGGTTTTAGGACTAAACCTAAACCTTCACATTCATTTGTAACTGTTTAATACCCGAAAGTTTGGTTTGGGCATAATTTTTGGAGCTTTTGGTTTAATTATTAGTGTTTTCAACCAAGTCATATACTTTCCGAATTTTTTTTCATAAATACGTTTGTTTTTCTTCAAAATGATGCTGTTTTTTTGGGCTTTCAAAAATAATGCATTTGGACTCCTGGAGAACAGAAATGCTTAACTATTGGACTCCTAGAGTCCGGAAATGGCTTCAAACCTCGTACAAACAGAATGCGTCAGTGGTCCTCCAGGAGTCCGGAAAGCCATACTTGGACTCCCGGAGTCCGGAAATCCTCGAATGGACTCTGGGAGTCCGGAAACCGTTATTCGTTGTCCGCGAGTCCGGAAATCCTAATAAGTGGACTCCCCGAGTCCGGAAATTGGTCACCTATTATATAAGTTTTTCATCACTCGTTAACCCACTTTTTCCTTACCATTTCTCACAGCCAATAACCCCAACATTTCTCCCAATATTTACAACTCATTTCACAACTCATCACTGATTATTTTTTTAGAAAACAACAATGAGTTCGTCGAATAATGAGTCTCCTCCATATCATTACGTATATGATTCGCCTCCTTTAGATGAGGCTGAGTTAGAGATTTTGATAGCTAGAGATTACAATGAGGTACACGATGAAGAAATTGCGGACGAGGAGCAACTAATTTCGCTTGATGCAGAGGAAGCTGAATATGATCGACATATTTCAAACTTGGCTGAAATAGATGCTCTTCGTCTCATGCAGTTAAAAGTGAGGTTTAATAAATTTGAGACGAGAAAACAAAAGATGGTACGTTTAAAATGTGCTTGTAAATTATAAGATAATATTTGTTTAATTAACTAAAATCATTTATTTTGGCTGTTTTTTTAGACTATACCCTCTTGGTTTGTGAGGCAGCATAACCACCTCCTTCAGAAGAGGCATTGCGTGATACAAAGAGGTGATTCTGTTGAAGTAATGGAACTCCATGTTTTTTCTGACCAAGTTAAAATGAGTGGTGATTTCATGCATTTCATGCATGAAAACGAAATTCTGATTTACGAAGTTTAGCCTTTTACCATAAATGAAGACTATCAGACTAATGGTAGAAATGTGATTTTTACTGTTAAACGTGAGAATGAATGATATGTAATATAGTTTGATATATATCATGTGAAATAAAACCGGTCTTATCATATTAAAAAGTGCATTAAAAAACTTGTCGAAATTTAATAATACATTAATATAAGTACCAAAATAAAAAAACTAAAAAGAACATAATGCTTCTACAATCAATCTCTACTAATAGTTGGGCAAGTGGTTCTGGTATGCCCTCTCTCGGTGCAAATTCCACAACGTTTTCTGTATCCTTGCTTTGGATTAGCCTGGTCCATCTCGGTAGTGATCCTATTCTGCTGTCTCCTCCCTCTTCTTGTTGAAATTCTTCCACTTGCGGCTTTCAATCCCCAATTTGGGTCGTGCCAGTAAGCGACATGGGGTAGCGGTGTAAAAGCTCCCCTATATTGACGTTTGTACATATCTATTTTATAGACCCGATTCACAAGTTTTTTCGGGTCACCCCCTATGACGACAAACTGCAATAGCACGTGAACACGGAAAGCGCATCATTCGCCACTTCCCACATGTACAAGAACCGTTTCCATTGTTGTAAGTCACCGTTTGATCGTTCCCACCATGGCCGAATTGAACCCTTGTCCTCACCCTGTACACGCCCTCCTCGTAGTCAAAGTTCAGAATATCGTGCTGCCGGGCATATATGTCTCGCCTGGTGAAAAGACCCCACATACGCGGGGTTAGTGGCGTGTTACAATTAGACGCATTTTCAGCGCGGTCCCTGAAAAGGATGACAGTTTTAGTGAAGGTGAAGTCAATCATAGCCTTAATTGGAAGAAGTCTAGCTCCACGCAATACATTGTTGTAACTCTCGGCAATATTTGATGTCGTGTTCCCCCAACGTCTATGGTTTGCGTCTCCCAAAAGACTCCACTTATCAACCCCGATTTCCTCCAGATACGCCCACCCGGCCGGGTTGATAGATATGAGTTCGTCTTTTGCTACGTCAAACTTACGCTGTTCAGTCGTGGCACCCATCACCCAACATAATTGCTTCATTCGGTGGTTCTTGAAACGTTTGTTGAGGTTGCTTCTGACGTGCCTCGGACGATATCTATGATACGCACGTGGCTCTTGCCACTCTTCCAGATTGTTCATTGCATATAGAAGCCCTGAGTGCCTGTCAGAAATGACAAATAACCGTCTATCACTGTGATTTGCAACGTATCGCCGTAGGTGATTGAAGAACCATACCCAATTTGCGTTAGACTCCTCGTCAACAAAGGCATACGCGAGAGGTAAAATTTGATTATTCGCGTCTTTTGTGACGGCAGTCAAGAGCTTCGCTCTGTAGGAGCCTTTTAAAAATGTCCCGTCTACACAAATAACAGGCATGTAATGTCGAAAGGCTTCGATAGCAGGTCCAAAAGCCCAAAAAATAGACTTGAAAACTTGTCGGGTGTCATTAGGACTCTCCCTCCCCCTAAGTGACCACTGAACGATTGTGGAAGGGTTTGAATGAATTAAAGCATTAATGTACTTGGGCAACTCTTCAAAGTTGCTTTCCCAACTCCCGAATATCCTCTTTATACCAATATGCCTAGCACGCCAAGCCTTGATGTAAGATATGTTAACGTGAATATGTTCACTGACATGAGCCATAATGTGTTTTATCGGGTATGCGATATTGACACGTACGTGGTGGAGGATTTGGGTGGCTATGAACGCGGACGTCAAACATTTGTTTTTGTTTCCAACAACCGTACCTTGTTGACAATTGTGCATGCCTACCCATCTTCTTAGTTGCCACAACCCTTCCTTCCGCTTCTTAATTGAACGAACATACCAAGTACATGGTTTTTCCGCATCTTCATCATCTGAACTACATGGTATTTCCACTTCTTCATCATCTGAGTTGCTGGTAAATGGGATGATATCAGATGTGTTGCTACTGGTAGATGGGTTTCTGGTAGATTGGTTGCTGGTGGATGGGAGGTTGTCATCTGTGTTGTCATCTGGGTTGTCATCTGGGGTGTTCTCAATTTTTTCCGGTCTAAGAGTAGAGCACCTAGCAACCCACTTTTTAGATGTGCTTTCGATAACCCAAATCTCCTTATTTTGGCCTATATTCCAAGACCTAACTGCATCAATCATCTCTTGCTTGTTAGAGAAATACATATTAATCTTGTAACACCCGTATTTTTAAAACATCGTTTAAATCATTTAAAATACATTTTTCCCGATATTTGACATATTGTCCAAAATACAGTTTAACAAAAACTTTAAAACCTTTATCAGAGTATACAAAAATATGGTGTCACCAAGTATATCAAAACCATAGGCAAACGGGATCTACCTATGAGCTCCCGAGCTAAACATCTCTAGGCCATACTAGGGCAACCTTCTATCACTTCAAACCTGTACCTGAGTACATAGCCACAAAACAAACGTAGTACGTGAGACAAAATAGTCTCGTGAGATACATGGGTTTTAGACCCCAATTATAATAATCAGTTCACAAATATATATAATCATATATATATATATATATATATATATATATATATATATATATATATATATATATATATACTATATCAATGTTGTCTAGTCACCCTATTGTGACCCTATCGATTCCTGCCCTCTTAGCAATCATATCTAACTATCGGGTTGCCCCCGAACTAGCTAGAAGCACAACATACCTAATACATAAACATATATGTACTAGAATCACATTAACTTACTAACCGAAATCCATCGCCATTAGTAAGCTTCACATTAACTTACTAACCGAAATCCATCGCCATTAGTAAGCTTCACATTAAATTATTAACCGAAATCCATCGCCATTAATAAGCTTCAAGATACCGGCAAGAGGGATTCGCCCAATCTACCGATACCTGCCTTACTCGCCGGAATACATCCAGTTAGCAAGACTACTAACGTGGATGAGTCGATGGGAATCCACCCAACTGCCCCTCATTCCACACCTCATGACCGGGGGTCCCCCGCATCATCACATCATTTCATTCTTACTATAACTCAACAGTTATTTCAATCAAGCCTTCGGCTATCACATAAATCATCAAACAAGTTAGTTATCCAATAATAACTATATATAACTAGTTCAACATTGTATGAATGTACCTGTATAGTCCCATGGACTCGATCATAAGCAACTCACATCTACTTCTACATCTATGACCCTAGAAGGTCCATACTTACATATTCATAAGATACATTTCTCATTTATCGATATCATATTACTTTTATCTCTTTGTTGACTATAATACATAATTATTACTAGTCACATCATATTCATTTCCACATATATATATTCGTTCTTTACTTTCATTAGTAAATCTTACTAATAGATACTCATTGCTATATAATCATTGCCAATTACTTTTGTTTGTCATATTTACCTTTAAAATAATCAATTATACTAGACCTAGTCTAGTATCACATTTTACCCACTTACTTATCTTTTCAGTCACTATCTTTATCAAAACATTATTTAATAAAGACCCATAAAAATATCATAAGCATTTTCAAAACTATTTGCTATGTACCCAGTTTAAAAGTCTCATGTACTTACCTTAGCGATAATGCTCCAACCGTGCTCTTTACGCCAATTTCCTTGCTCCAACAATCAATCGACTTTCCAAGATTTCACCAAAAGCCTAATACAACAATCACAAGTTGTTCAACAACAAATACTACTAATAATACACCCTTTTATTATTAGAAATCCCTTTGATAACACTTTCCCCCAATTTTGATGATTTTCAAAACCCTAGGTTTAACCAATCTTAAGATTCTTACCAATCTTAACCATACACTTGTTTTCTTTGTTAAAATACCATCTACTAAGTGTATACAACCTTTATTTCACCATTTAAGAAAACTCCAAGAACTAGGGTTCGAGATCCAAGCCTTTACTTCCATGGATCTAAAGTAATAAACATCAAGGAGTGAAGATTTACCTTAATCTTCGACAATAGAAGCAAAATCAGATGATTCGGACCCCAAAATCGGCTTCGGATGACCTTTTCCACTCAAAATATGTATAAGAACTTAGAGAGAGAGTTAAGGTTTCAAGTTTGGCACTTAATGGCCAAAAACTCGTATTTAAGGTGTTACAGACCAAAATCAGCAGTAACTGATCAGCAATAACAAATCAGCAGTAACAGATCAACAGTAACAGATTAGCAGTAACAGATCAGCAGTAACAGATCAGAAGTCACAGATTAGTAGTAACAGATCAGCAGTAACAAATCAGCAGTAACATATCAGCACTAACTGAAAGTGCCCTTTTTGACCTTGTTTCGTCCATAACTTTCTCATACGATGTCCAAATGACACGAAACCAATTCCTACATTCTTTAAATGATTTATCCTTATTTATCATATTTGTTTTCATAATTTATTTAAAACAAAAATTCAGGTCGTTACAAATCTGAAGGTGATCAGGCCTGTCTGATCTCCAAAAAAATATTTCATCGTGTTCATCAAGCATGGGGCCATTATCAGCCTCAGTGTATGCATTTGTTTCAAATTGGGAAAAGTCATACAAAAGTTGTTGAGGACGTTGATGTGTAAAATCTAGTTATAAAATAATCACCTAAAATACACCTTTCCTAGATTACCACACTCTTAGGCAAGTATGACCTAATCGTGAGCAATATAGTTTAGGTAAGTAAATTCGGGTTTATTCGTCTCCACAGGGAACAATTAAGCTGATTATGTAATATAAAACTAATTAATTAAACTAAACAGATAATAAAAAAAAGGGTTTTCATTTGGGATATCTTTATTTGCAAACTGAATAATAAAACTAAAATTTGTTGTTTAAAATAAACAATTGATCGAAAATGATGAAGAAGTGTTTCAATATTAAGGAGTATATTCACTATGACTCGAATCCGTCTAGGTATAGGTTTGGTTTTAAAGTACCGATTTAATTCATGTTCTAGAAGTTTAAGGAACTAGATTTCTCTTAAAACCTTACAATGAATCTAATATGATCTCTAGGAATTTCTTCTCAAGAAATCTATTTAAATCCACACTCCTGCTTATTACTTCTAACTAGGCCCGGCTTTCCGAGACCTTCTAATCCTAGGAATTTCTTCTCTAAAGATCAGACTTTTAGTTTCACCTAGGTTATTGGTATCAAATCTCGGACCCCTATTTCTAGTGAGTCGCTGACTAGGTCAAGAGTATGAAAAGTCAGGGGAATTACTAGATCAATTCAATGTTGTCAATATTTAGCCAATCAAGTAATAAACAGATTCAACAATGCAAAATTAGAGGTTTAACAAAAAGGTTCTTTGTTAAAAATATAAGTATTCAAACATTCATCATCAAATCCTAAGAATATCCAAACCTAAAACCCTAACTTCATCTAATCATAGCGAATATAAGATGATTAGCACATAGACATGCTAAGAATCATCAAACAAACGTAAAGAAATGTAAACATAAACATAATGATAATCAAAAGTGATAGAAAACCAATGTTTAAGCCTTGAAATCTTGATCTTGAGTGCTCCTTTGGTATTTTTCGGCTGCTTTTCGGAAATTAGGTCAAAAGTTATGAATCAGATCTGCAAATTCGCTTAAATAGGTGTCAGATCGCACAATATCGCGTCGCTAAGTGTCAAGATAGCGTCGCTATCTTTGGCACCCGCCATTTTTCGCGCCGCTATCTAAAAGATAGCGGCGCTATCTCCTCTTTGTGACACCAAACAACGACTCATTTTAGCATTTTGGACTGAAATAGCGACGGAGATAGCGACATAGATAGCGCCTCTATCTATAGATAGCGCCTCTATCTCTTGAATTTCTGCATTTCTTCATTTCTTGTATCATTTTAACCCGTTTTTGTTACTTTTTCTTCTATAGCCTGAAAAACACAATGGAAACTACAATTTGAGTGATAACATCATATTCTAATCGATAAACACATATAAAAATAGGTATATTGGCAGATAAAAGTATGTATAAATCTGCCAATATCAACATGCCCACACTTGAACTTTGATTGTCCTCAAGCAAATCATCATTAAAAATATTCAATCAGATAAATAAACTATACTGTGACACTTAATCTCAAATTACTCAAAGAGCATAACAATTTTTCAGAACCTAGTCCATTTAGCAGTTAAAATTTTCCGCTATATTTTATGCCCAAGTTTGTGTAAGGAATTTAGCTAACTTTTCACAGATCTAATCAAATTTTTAACTATGCTAATTATACTACTTTTAACTTAGATCCTCATTCATTCTTGCATAGCCTATAAACACCATCTTTATGAAAATTACCCAATTAGTTAGGTTAAAAGAAGAAAAATTAGTTTATTATTCATTTCACAGCTTATTTGCTTTATTTCTTCATGCTTTGCATGTTTATTTATTTTATTTGATTTTTCATTTCTTTTATTACATGCTTTGCACGTTTATTAATTTATTTATTTATTTTGTTTGGAAGAGAGAACCACAACTTTCATTGAGCACCCGCGTAAAAGACTTTCAGCCAACATATCCAGATCAGTTGACCTTAGTATGCTAGGTTTAAAGGACCCCGCGAGCTTACTTGTCGGGAACCCAAGGTCGGCTAATTGTTCTCCCTAAGTATTTAATTAGGTATTTATTCAAGAATCGATTCGAACCTCAGCTTACATTGTGAACCCGCGTAAAAGACTTTCGACCAACATGTCCAGATCAGTTGACCTTAGAATGCTAGGTTTGAAGGACCCCTCGGGCGTACTTGTCGGGAGCACAAGGCCGGATGAATATTCTCACCGATTCTCAAATTTTTCTATTATATTTATTATTTAGCAATTTATTCACGTAAACTAAAAGTTCTTAATCCAACCTAATGTCATCGGGAGCTAGCTTTGCTAATCTTAATTTTCTAAAAGGTAATTTTTATCGGCTTACAAGATATTTCAAATTTTCCAAATTAGGAAGTGGTTTACTTAACGAGTTAAAAAGATCATTAGATCGGCGAAAAGCCACAAAAATTGACACATAAAAGCTAGGAAAAATTTTGCCCTTTAAAGTGAACTCTATTGTCCAAAAATTGTTTTCTAAGGTTGAGATGTGTCTAAAAAAAATTCTGGTTATTTCGTGTTTTAGATGATTTACTAAAAGATACAACAAGTGGTGGATACCACTCCCCATGCCCACACTTAAAACGTTGCATTGCCCTCAATGCAACAAAAAATAAAATAAAATTAAAACCAAAAATTAAAAGCAAAAGGGAACGGTACTCCCTGAGGGTATTTTGATTTTTGTGTGTGTCAAGTATTGTTATCATCCCAAAAGCATGATCCATTTTCCGAGCATTTCCATCCAGTTCCTCAGCTCATCACATTCTATCAAACATAACTAAAACCAACACTAGCATAAAAAGATAAAATAGTTTAAACAACCATAATCCAAAAGACAAAGGTACGAAAGTGGTGCTAAAAGGAAATAATCCAAAAGTACAACCAAATCGAATATAGTCTAAAAGTCAAACAGGAAGCTCAATGATCACGTCCATCGCGGGGCGACGTCGGGTCATATTGCTGAAACCAGGCATCATATGTCGAGTAGGGCGGCGGAGCTGGTGAAGTCGGGCCCCAGTAGGGCAGTGGGACTTGAGCCTCGGATGGTGCTGCGGTAGCGTACCAAGGATGGTATGACTGGGCCCGTTCGGCCTGATAGTAATTTCTTTGAAGTTGCAAGTTCATACCCTCCATGTATGTCCGCATCCCACCAAAATCAGTCCTCAAACCTGCCATATCAACCTGCAAGGCATGAACATCAGCATATAAAGTCTGATACGGGTCAGATGATGAAGGACCCGAGCCGGAGCCAGATGCTCCGGGGTGCCCGTGACCATGATCGAGGATTGGTGGCTCAAAATCGGCCATCTCTACGTCTCCCGGTACTTGTGGTTGTTGCCGTCGCCTTCTTTCTTGCCTTGGTTGTTGCGGTTGTTGCGGTTGCACAACTCTCCCCCCAGTTTGAGTGGCTGGGTTATCTTCCCATGCAAATCGGCATGCTTCCAACCCGGGTATTGCCTCTCTAAGTACCCCCATTCCCCCTAGTTGGTGAATATCTAAAAATTCCATCTCTTTCTTTGTCAATGTCTTTGTCACCCGCGGTGTGAGAGTGACTGCTGCTTTTACCAGACGTGTAATGTATTGGCCTCCCGTGAAGCCACTTTTCTTCTTGTGTCCCTGTGCTGGACCATTCAAAAAGGAAGCAATAATGAGTGGAATGTTAGTAAATCGATCCCGGTTCACCAACTGGTGCAATAGTCAAACGCTATACATATTAATCTTTTCTGTCCCTTCGTTTCTTTGCCGAATGGTATTTGAGATCATCCGATATAAATATCTATGTTCACTGTTTCGGATGTGCTTGCTCTTTGATGTTCTCGGGTCAAACATGCCTACCCCGAGTTCTTCCCAAATTCGGTCAACATTACGGGCCTCTTGATATGCTCCCCGATTTAGATAAGGGATAAAATGTGGGTTCTGTGTTTGTTCCACGGTGTAGAGGCCTAAATTGATAGCAAATTGTACCAAAGAACACTTAACCCAATGGTTGGCTACCCGGTAATTGATTGAGATGGCTTCGGGTTCATTATGAGCTTTCATGAAATCCAGGTGATAGGTCGAGAAGAATTCGAGGACTATTTGGGGGTATATCGGTTCTCGCATCGTTAACGCAACTTCCCAAGCATTGCATGTAAACACCACATCATTGTTGTTCCCGCGAACTTCGCGAATCAAGTAAGAGCGGATGGCTTCTTCCTTGCCTAAAGATCGGAGTAAGTCCCAATCGGGGGTTCGGCCCACATGAGTATCTTTGTGCATGATATCATCTCGCGTCTCCTCGAGGCGTATTCGGACCCTTTCGACTTTGATGTTGTGGAATTCCTCAAATGCATGATGATTCGCATTTTTGAGGACCAATGGAAAACCATCCCTATGTAAGACTTCTTCGTCGTCCTCAGAGGATGAGGACGAGGATGATGGTCGTGGCGGTGGTTGTTGCGGTGCTTGGGATGTCGAAGCCTTAGTCGAAGCCCTAGTCTTTCTCTGTAGATCACAAATAGAAAATATTTATCATTAGAAGTGTTATTTAATAAAAAAAAATTGAAGATAAGTGAGGAATTGATATAGTTTACACCTTTAATTCCCATTTTCCCATACCCACACTTAGTTGTTAAACTAAGTGTGAAACTATGTATAAAATAAAAATTAATACCAATTTTCCTTACCCACACTTAGTTGTTAAACTAAGTGTGAAATTATGTAACACTAATAATAATTGTTTCAATAAATACAAATCAGAAGTTCTTGTATGTTAGTGATGTTTTTTAGTAAGAAAAATTTGAACTTAATTGCCAAATTGTAACCACAATGCGAAAATTTAACAAGTAATTCTATTATATATCGAAATTGAACTCATTAACACAATGTAGATAATCAAACAAGCAAAACATAGGTAATTTTCGGTTTTTTGAGCAAGAACAAGCCCTAGTTCATCGATTTTCTCCCTAAAAAGTGAAATCAAGCCCTAAAAATTCGAAATTTGTACTAGGGTTTTGCACCAAATCAACTAACTAGCAACCTATGGCTTAGAACTAGCATGAATCAACATCAATTTCGAAAATATGAGCACAATTTCAAAATTTTCGGACTTAGCATAAACACCTACCAAAACCTAAGATTTAAAGCCTAAACTATGGATTTTATGAAGAAAAGATGTGTATACTAACCTTAGTAACCATGGAATTGAAGATTGATGGAAGAAAACGGGAGATTTGGGACGGATTTGGGTGATTTTGGGTGGGGATCGGTGAAATCTGCGTAAGAAAAGGGGTTTTGGTTTCGATCTGCACGATTGGAGACAGCCCGGACGTTTTATAGCCGCTGGAGATAGCGGCGCTATCTCCAGGATCGCGGCGCGAAAATTGGCGGAAGCGACTGGGTTGACTCGGTTCCGAGATAGCGGAACGCTATCTTTCGACTGATCTCTATTTCGACCTGCTGTTTGGCTCCGGATTTGGTAGATAGCTGCTATCTCGAGATTTTTTAAAAATATTTTAATTTTTAATTTTTTTATTTTTATTTTAATTTTTTTTTTATTCTTTTTTTTTTTTTTTAAAAAAAAAAAAGGCGGAATGGAAAGGGAAAAACAACTAAACACGGGTTGCCTCCCGAGAAGCGCTTCATGGATTTACGAGTCTAGAGCTTGACTCGGTGTTGCCTTTTACTTCTTTTCGCCCATCATGGCGAAATGCACCCCCTCCGTCTCGGTTACGCCTTCATTCTCGTCTTCGTAATAAAGCTTCAAGCGATGGCCGTTAACACTAAAATGACCGGTTTCGGTGACGAGGTCTACGTATCCCGATGAGTGTTGTTTTAGAACGGTATAAGGACCCACCCATTTGGATTTAAGTTTTCCCGGTGAAAACTTATACCGGGATTGATAAATGAGGACCTTGTCACCCGGTTGGAAGCATTTTTGAGTTTTCAACTTTTTATCGTGCAAATACTTACTTCTCTCTTTATAGATTCGGGAGTTTTCATACGCTTCAAAACGGTGTTCATCGAGAAGATTGAGTTGATGATTACGTTCGATCCCGGCGGGAACGATGCTCATGTCACACTCTTTGATAGCCCAATAGGCTTTGTGTTCGATCTCGAATGGAAGGTGACATGCTTTCCCGTAAATCATCCGATAAGGAGTATGGCCGATAGGAGTTTTGTAGGCGGTATGGAATGCCCAAAGAGCATCTTCAAGTCGTTGAGACCACAACTTGGGATTTTTCTCAATGGTTTTCTCGAGAATTCTTTTTAAGGCCCGATTAGTGTTCTCGACTTGACCACTAGTTTGTGGATGATACGCGGTCGAGAAACGATGGTGGACACCGTATCGTTGGAGAGTTTTCTCCATAAGATGGTTGGCAAAATGTGTGCCACGATCACTAATCAGCGCCCTCGGGCAACCGAACCGGCAGAAAAGAGATTTCAGAAAATTGATTACGACTCGAGCATCGTTAGTTGGAAGAGCTTTTGCCTCAGCCCATTTGGAGACGTAATCAACAGCAACAATGATATATTTATTACCTTGGGAGCTTGGAAACGGACCCATGAAGTCAATGCCCCAAATATCGAAGACCTCACAAACTTGGATGCCATGTTGTGGCATTTCATCCCGTTTGGAGATGCTTCCGGTTCGTTGACATGCATCACAAGTTTTGACCAAATCTTGTGCATCTTTAAAGATCGTTGGCCAATAGAAACCCGCATCAAGAACTTTCCGGGCGGTGTAATTTGGACCGAAATGTCCACCGGTGGGGCCTTTATGACATTGGTTGAGAATGTCATGGGCTTCATCACCGGAAACACACCGTCTATGCATCAAATCGGGACCGACCCGGAAAAGATGTGGAGCATCCCAATAGTAATGTTTTAGATCCGAAAAGAATTTCCCTTTTTGTTGATGGGTCATTCCTTTAACAAGGACACCCGCCGCTAAATAATTTGCGAAATCAGCGAACCACGGGTCGTTGGTGTCTTGTAAAGCATTGACCGCTTCGATAAATTCATCGGGAAATGTATCATGAACCCTGTCTTCATTGCTCTCCTCAAGGTGAGGGTTCTCTAATCGGGATAGATGATCCGCCGCATGATTTTCCGCACCTTTTTTATCTTTTATCTCGATGTCGAATTCTTGTAAGAGAAGAATCCAACGAATGAGACGCGGTTTTGCATCTTGCTTGGCGAAAAGATATTTCAATGCTGAGTGATCCGTGTAGACAATCGTTTTGGATAAAACAAGGTACGGACGGAATTTGTCAAAGGCGAAAACCACTGCAAGGAGTTCTTTTTCAGTTGTGGTGTAATTCGCCTGAGCACCGGTGAGTGTTCGGCTCGCGTAATAAATCGGTTGGAAATGGTTGTTTATACGCTGACCCAAAACTGCACCGAGTGCGAAATCACTAGCATCGCACATGAGTTCGAATGGTAACTCCCAATTGGGAGATACCATGATAGGAGCTTCTGTGAGCCGATTCTTGAGAAGATCGAAGGCTTCCACACATTCGGGCGTGAACACAAAAGGTGTGTCCTTCTCGAGAAGGTGAGTCATGGGTCGGGTTATCTTGGAAAAATCCTTGATGAACCGACGATAGAACCCCGCATGACCTAAGAAACTTCTCACAGATTTAACATTTGAAGGGGGAGGTAATTTAGAAATGACATCGATTTTTGATTTATCGACCTCGATCCCCTTCGCAGAAATTTTGTGACCTAACACGATGCCTTCGCGCACCATGAAATGACACTTTTCCCAATTAAGCACGAGATTTGATTCCTCGCACCTAATGAGAACCCGCTCTAAGCTCGAAAGACATGACTCGAAGGAGTCTCTGAATACTGAGAAATCGTCCATGAAGACTTCCATACAGTCCTCGATCATGTCTTGGAAAATCGCGGTCATGCACCGCTGAAATGTTGCCGGAGCGTTGCACAAACCGAAAGGCATCCTTCGATACGCGAATGTACCGAAGGGGCACGTGAAGGTGGTCTTTTCCTGATCTTGGGGGTCGATCGGGATTTGAAAGTAGCCGGAGAAACCGTCCAAGAAACAATAGAAGTTGTTTCCGGCCAATCTCTCCAACATCTGATCGATGAAGGGTATAGGAAAGTGATCCTTTCGGGTGGCTTCGTTGAGTCTGCGGTAATTGATGCAGACTCGCCATCCCGTGACAGTACGAGTAGGAACGAGTTCGTTCTTATCATTACGCACAACTGTCATCCCCCCTTTTTTTGGGACTACTTGGACTGGACTCACCCAAGGACTATCAGAAATGGGATAGACGAGCCCTGCATCAAGTAGTTTAAGAACTTCCTTCTTCACGACTTCTTTCATATTGGGGTTTAAACGTCTTTGTCTCTGCACACTAGGTTTAAAGTTTTCTTCCATTAAAATTTTATGAGTACAAAAAGAAGGGTTTAAACCCGGAATATCTGCGGTTTTCCAAGCTAGAGCTTTTTTATGATTTTTTAAGATTTTTATTAATTTTTGTTTTTCAGCAAAAGCTAGAGTAGAAGAGATTATGACAGGCAAATCAGATTCCCCTTGAAGGAACGCATACTCTAGATGGTCGGGCAATGGCTTAAGCTCGAGAGATGGAGGGTCCTCAAAAGACGTTTTAATTCGAAGTTTTTGATTCGGGTCGAAATTCTCAAAAATTACTTCATTTTCTTCCGAATCCTCTTCCTCAAGGTGAAGAAGTGCCTCGAGATCTGAGAGATCTTGGATGGATTCGGGAGAGTCTAGAGTGACATCCCCATAGGTGGTGATGTCATCGCAATCTAGGTTAAGAAATGAAGTAATTTCCTCCTCCATGCACACATCGATGATGTCGATGAAATTGCACGTGTCATCGGAGGCAGAGGTATGCTTCATCGCTTTCTCAATGGAGAAAGTGATTCGGTCATTCCCGACACCTAGACTAAGCTGTTGCTCAGCAACCAAGATGATGGCACTGACGGTGTTTAGAAAGGGTCTCCCTAAGATGAGAGGGACATTTGGTTCTTCAGGGATATCTAAGATAACAAAATCAGCGGGAAAGATGAACCTATCTACCTTAACCAGAACGTTTTCTGCTATTCCTACTGGGTATTTAAGAGACAGGTCTGCTAATCTGACACGCATCCTAGTCGGCCTAAGGTCTGTTATTCCCAATTTAAGAAACAAGGACAAGGGCATCAAGCTAATGCTAGCTCCTAAATCAGCTAGCGCTTTACAGGGCGGTAAATTATCTATAAGACAAGGGATAATAAAACTCCCTGGGTCACCCTTCTTTGGAGGTATGTTTGGTTGGAGGATAGCTGAGCATTCCTCGCTTAGTATTGCTGACGACACCTCCTCTGTATGCTCCTTGCTTGAGACCAAGTCCTTGATGAATTTCCCGTAATTCGGCATACCTGCTAACATGTCAACCAAAGGAACGTTAATACGCACCTGCTTAATCATCTCAACAAACTTACCATATTTTTCCTTAAGTTTTTCTTTCCTCAAACGTTGAGGAAAGGGGACTTTCGGTGTGTAAGAGTTTGTTGCATCTGTTTTGGTGGAGTTGTGCGTCTCCTTTGGTTTTAATTTTTCTTGCTCAGTTGGAATTTCAACCTTCCGCATAGCCTTCTCCTCTTCATCAACTGGAGTTTCCTCATTAACCTGTGTATCAAAAGAATCTTCATTAGTGTTTAATACAGGTGAACTTACCGTTTTACCACTCCTAGTGGTGATAGCTTTAATATTCTCGAATCCCCGTTTAGGATTATCTTGTGTACGGGGTGGTAAACTTCCTTGAGGACGTTCTTGTAAAATTTCGGCCATCTTTCCCAAGTTTCTCTCTAAGCTTTGAATTGCTGCTTGCTGATTTCTGATGATCTGGTCTTGTTCCTCAGTTTTCTTGTCGTGCTTTTCCATAAATTTTTCAAGCATTAATTCCATTGAGGACTTGGATCCTTGACCTGCAGCATTCTCTCGAGGTGGTTGGTTCGTTTGGTTATCGCATTGGAAACCAGGGGGTTCGAGTTTCTCGGGGGGTAGTTATTGTTTTGGTAATTGTTGTTATAACCTCTGTTGTTATTGTACCCCTGATTGTTGTTGTTGTACCCCTGATTTCCTCCCTGATAATTACCTCGGTACCCATTATTGATGTAATTCAGTTCTTCTTCTGCAGACATCATCGGTTGATGCTGCTGGCACTCTTTCGTGAGATGTGGCCCTTTGCATATATCACATCCAACCTGTATAGCATGTAAACAACTAGTTATTTTGTCTAATTTACGTTCAAATGCCTGTTGGCTATTCTTAAGTGCAGCCACTTCATCATGTTGTCGATCATCAACTGCCTTAAGGGATGCATGATTCTGTCCGACTCGCCTGTCGGATGTCCATTCCAGGCTGTGCATCGAGATGTCTTCGAGAATTTTATACGCTTGAGTTGGGGTTTTGTACATGAATAGTCCGCCACTTGAAGAATCTAGGAGGGAACGAGATGTGTGATCTAATCCCCTGTAGAAAATATGTACTATGTTGTTCTTCTCCAAACCGTGGTTGGGACATTTCCGTAGTAAGCTTTTCAGTCTTTCCCAGGCCTCCGTTACCTTTTCACCTGATTCCTGCATAAAAGCTAAAATATCAGTTTTAAGTTTATCAGCCTTGGCTGGTGAAAAATAACGAGTAATAAAACGGCTTCGGAGTTCATCCCAAGTCGTAATAGAGCCTGGCTCTAATGATTTAACCCATTCTTTTGCATCCCCAACTAAGCTGAAGGGAAACAATCTCAACCTCATGGCATCAATTGTTACATCTCGTTGTTTGAACAGTTCACAAATCTCTAGAAAGTTTTCTAGATGTCTATTGGGATCACTGCATAATCTTCCGTCAAAGTTTAGATCCCGCACCATACTGATGAATTGCCCTTTAATCTCAAAATTGATATTGTTCAATTCAGGTACTAAGATAGATGGATTAGGGCCAGTTGGTGCTGTTTGCCTGGTGTTCCACATGGGTTGCTCTGGTGGCGGATCTGGTGGTACTTGATCGCCCATGTCGAAAATTGGGTTTTCGATAGATTGAAAGTTGATTGACTCGAGATATTGCGCTGCTAAAACTGCTCTACGTCGCTGGCGAAGAAGTCTCTCTGGTTCAGAAAACGGTGATAACGGATCTGAATCAGAGCTACGGGTCATACACCTGCAAAACTTAAAGCAAATCGTAAAAACGCAACAGTTTAACAACTTCAATTAAACCAGACAAATAATAAAAAAAACGATGAAAATAACTTGTTTAGAAATAGATCTCTGGACAAGGATCGATTAACTAAATAATTCTAAATTAATAATCTCGCAACTGTTCCCCGCCAGCTGCGCCAAAAACTTGATGTGTAAAATCTAGTTATAAAATAATCACCTAAAATACACCTTTCCTAGATTACCACACTCTTAGGCAAGTATGACCTAATCGTGAGCAATATAGTTTAGGTAAGTAAATTCGGGTTTATTCGTCTCCACAGGGAACAATTAAGCTGATTATGTAATATAAAACTAATTAATTAAACTAAACAGATAATAAAAAAAAGGGTTTTCATTTGGGATATCTTTATTTGCAAACTGAATAATAAAACTAAAATTTGTTGTTTAAAATAAACAATTGATCGAAAATGACGAAGAAGTGTTTCAATATTAAGGAGTATATTCACTATGACTCGAATCCGTCTAGGTATAGGTTTGGTTTTAAAGTACCGATTTAATTCATGTTCTAGAAGTTTAAGGAACTAGATTTCTCTTAAAACCTTACAATGAATCTAATATGACCTCTAGGAATTTCTTCTCAAGAAATCTATTTAAATCCACACTCCTGCTTATTACTTCTAACTAGGCCCGGCTTTCCGAGACCTTCTAATCCTAGGAATTTCTTCTCTAAAGATCAGAATTTTAGTTTCACCTAGGTTATTGGTATCAAATCTCGGACCCCTATTTCTAGTGAGTCGCTGACTAGGTCAAGAGTATGAAAAGTCAGGGGAATTACTAGATCAATTCAATGTTGTCAATATTTAGCCAATCAAGTAATAAACAGATTCAACAATGCAAAATTAGAGGTTTAACAAAAAGGTTTTTTGTTAAAAATATAAGTATTCAAACATTCATCATCAAATCCTAAGAATATCCAAACATAAAACCCTTACTTCATCTAATCATAGCGAATATAAGATGATTAGCACATAGACATGCTAAGAATCATCAAACAAACGTAAAGAAATGTAAACATAAACATAATGATAATCAAAAGTGATAGAAAACCAATGTTTAAGCCTTGAAATCTTGATCTTGAGTGCTCCTTTGGTATTTTTCGGCTGCTTTTCGGAAATTAGGTCAAAAGTTATGAATCAGATCTGCAAATTCGCTTAAATAGGTGTCAGATCGCACAATATCGCGTCGCTAAGTGTCAAGATAGCGTCGCTATCTTTGGCACCCGCCATTTTTCGCGCCGCTATCTAAAAGATAGCGGCGCTATCTCCTCTTTGTGACACCAAACAGCGACTCATTTTAGCGTTTTGGACTGAAATAGCGACGGAGATAGCGACATAGATAGCGCCTCTATCTATAGATCGCGCCTCTATCTCTTGAATTTCTGCATTTCTTCATTTCTTGTATCATTTTAACCCGTTTTTGTTACTTTTTCTTCTATAGCCTGAAAAACACAATGGAAACTACAATTTGAGTGATAACATCATATTCTAATCGATAAACACATATAAAAATAGGTATATTGGCAGATAAAAGTATGTATAAATCTGCCAATATCAGACGTTGATCAACATGTTGAGGACGTTGATCAACATGTTGAGGCTGTTGATCAACATGCTGATTTGGTTGATCATCAAAACGTTCCGCCTCACCGTTGTCATAAAATTTGTCTCTCGTATCATCAGATTGTGGTTCGTCTTCCGATCTGTCTAAGTCGTCATCTTCATTATTATCAACGGCGAGATTCAAGTCAGGTAATGGATTATCTAACGAGCGGGCAGATGCCGATGGACCAGTCATAACTGCGGACTGATAACGAGTTGGAGGTTCCGGTACAGTAAGTACTTCTGCACTTGAGCAATGTTGGTGCAATTCCACAAACCCGGTTTGTGGAGGTTGTGGCCCCATATATTGCATATAATCGTGCAATTACACAATAATATGGCCCATAAAATGCTCACTCAAACCGGCAATGAAATATAATGTTTCTAAGCTTGCATCACTTGTTATTCTAGACATATAGAATATTCCCAGGTATTCATAACATAAAAGGTAATGTAACTTGTATTGTTCTTGCGGGACTTGTACATGGTTGTAAACCAAATTTTGAAAATCTCCGTAATTGTGTTTGGTTACAAAAACAATAGAACATTGCTTGCTTTCCCTATCACCTATTATGTTGCCGTTTGTATATTGAAGGTTACCACCCCAATATATAGTAACAATGAAAGGCTTTGTCAAAGAAATTTTGGAGGATATTGTATAATACTGGATATTTGTCTTGAATAGTTAGAGGATATATTTGTTTGAGTATAAAGGTTGTATTTATAGAGTCCTCATCTACAAACATTTAATTACACCACTATTTAGTTTTTTATTTTATCACTAGATAAATTGGAAGTACGGCAAAAAAAAAAAAAAAACACTATAAAATGTACTTTTACTGTAATATTCGTCTTTTTCTGAAGATTTATTACACCACTATTTAATATTCGGATTCCCTAACCACTAAAATCTAAAATCCGATTTGACTACACAACATTTAATATTCGAACCCAACCACTAAAATTTAAACCTTTTCAGTATTTCTGGACTCGTGGCGTACGAATCGTGACGCTTTCCGGACTCTTGGAGTAGCTTTGTCAGCTTTCTGGACTCTCGGAGTACGCTCGGTCAGAATTTCCGGACTCGCAGAGTCCAAATGTGCCTTTATCGGACTCGAGGACCACCATTGACCATATTTTCCGGACTCCAATACTCCTATTGACCATTGTCTTCACCCCAACCACCGAATTAAATCACTGCTTTAAACCAAACCACATCATTTAAGTCCGTGAATTATGTGCATCATTTAAAACCCAACCACAAATTTATGAATTGACGTACAACCCAACCCCAACCACCAAATTAATGAATTCTGTACATTTTCCATCGAATTTTTCTTTATAATTACAAAATATTACTACACAAATTTATAACTATAAATATCAACATCAAAAATTAATTTTTCTATCACTTTCAAAGAAACTATCACCATCAAAAACCTCTAACACATTTTCTTCAAACAATATAAACATTTTACAAAATGAGTAACATGCAACTTGTTCCCGGTCCCATCAACTAGGAGTTGTTATATTTAGCTAACAAACACCGAGCTTATCATCTGTTTTATAATCAGATCCAAGAAAATGATTTACATGTCAGGCGGAATGACAAACGATTTTTTCAAATCTTCAAAGCAAACCCACCTGTCCAAGGCGTGAAGGACTTGTTAGAGAAGGCTGGTTTTGCCGGAGTGTTCGCCTGTAAATGGCGGGAGATTGATCACGATCTTATCACATCCTTTATCGAGAGGTGGCGTCCTGAAACCAATACGTTTCACATGCCAATAGGAGAGGTCACCGTGACCTTGCAAGACGTTCAAGCAATATGGGGTTTGCATACAAATGGCCCCGCTGTTACCCGTAAGGACCCAGGATACAAGTGTTCCTCTGATATGCTAGACAAGTTTCAACGTCTGTTCGGTTTTAGGCTAACAATCAATGATTTCAGATCCAGCCAGGTAAAACGTACATGTTTTATAGACTTTCTAGCACAGGCTCCCCCACCACAAAATGACGTGGAATATGAACAAAGGGCCAGAATATACATACTCATTCTACTTAGTGGTACTCTATTTACCGACTCAAGTGAATCTGTGGTCCAGTTGTATTTTTTGGACATCATTTAAGACCTAGAGATGTGCGGTCGATATAGTTGGGGTAGTGCTGTTCTGGCCAGTCTCTACCGAAACCTTGGCAAAGCAACTATAAAGGACGCAATAGAAATTTGTGGTCCTATAGGTTTGCTGCAGTTGTGGGTTTGGAGTAGGTTTCCATTATTATCTCCAACTCTTAGTATTAGATATACTAGTCTCGTACAGGGAAAAACATTTGGTTGTAGGTATGTAATCCATTATCAATACATTAAAATGAAAAAATTATTGATAACTATTATACAATGTATGGAAATGCAGGTGGAATCAGAAGTTAAGCTTCACGCGTACAACCAGGTCAAATTTGGTATCCTATAGGTCAAAGTTAGAAGCATTAACTAGTAAAGAGGTATTCTACTTTTAAAATCAATTCTATAATTGCTAATTGATTTAGACTAAATAACCTAAAAAAATATTTTGCAGTTCATTTGGGCTCCCTATAATAATTATGGGCATCTTCTAGCACCGGTGTGTGTAGAGCAGCCTGAGAACTAGCTCTGTGTAACATATGTGATTTTCTGGGGAATAGTTGAGCAGTACTTACCCAACAGGGTAATGAGACAATTTAATTTTTTTCAAGATATTCCTAATCCCCCCTTTCAGACGCAAATCAACACATGTGGTTACAAAAAAATAGCCGGAGAGAAGCCGGAAAAGATTGGGAGAGGGTTCTAGAACAATTTGTAGCACATTGGAACAACCGTCATTCGAATTTCGTTGACGGTCACTCCCATAACTTCAGATGATTATAGGCCTTGGTACTACCAACGTACCGTAATCCATATTAAAAATCCGGCCTTTGGTCCAGACAACTTGCGTGGCCATAATTTGGGAGGGAATTTAAATTTTACGGTAATATATCATAATAAATTTTATATTGCGGAAAATTATAATAATAGTAATAACAATATTTATTGGTATGTAGGTTGATGGGTTAACCCACCTTCAACAGATGATGAAACCTTTGGTGGGACAAGAGGCGTGTCAGCCTTTATTAGGCAACATCTTGCAAATGTCTCAGTCAGTCTTGCAGACAGCACATGCAGATGAGCGTCCAATAGATTGGAATTCTCTTGTGTCACAGGTTCCCCGTCAACCGTTTGACAGACAACTGACCGAGGAGCAAAGAAGGGGAATTCCTAGATGGATGCGGCGACGGGGGTCACGTAACTCCCAACAAACTGAAACTGGACATGTGGGCATATCGAGCCAGGATAATACTGGTGGTGCCAGTTCATCACAACAGATGGAGATGGGCACATCGAACCAGGATAATACTGGTGTCTACATTCCAGCTTTCAACTTTGAACCGGGGAATTCAAGTATGCATCATCAAAATGAGGATTCTAGTATGGCATACAATGAAAATTTTCTTAATATTCATGAAATCCCTCAAAACAACGAACTCCCAAATTGGGGGTTTAATAATGGTGATTTTCGGTTAAAACAATTAACAAAACGCAGCGGAAAATATTTATCACCATGAAAGGATCTTGATATTAATCATACAATTAAACTAAAATAAAAATCAAAGAGAATGGTATAAGAATCATACCCTAGTTGCCTTTGATCAATGATGAATTCGGATGGATATTGTGAGCAACCGAAACCAAGGATTCCAATGGGGAATACCTCTAAAGCAAGTCCACACAACACTTGCAAGAACACCAATGTAATGGATGCTAGTCCTAGAGTCTTGAGAGCAAAAGAAAGAAAACAAAACACCTACCAAGTGTGAGAGAGAGGACGGCCAAGGTGGTGGTCAAGAGGGAGTTTATGGACCATTATATCTCTTAATGGTGCCATTACAATCCTTTAATGATTTCCATAAATCATTAGTCTTATTTGCCCACAAGTCCCTATCTTTTGTTTCTTCTAGTTTGCCCACAAGAAAGTTTCAATATTAACTTTTAATATTAAACTTATGATAGACAAGCTTATAGCTTATATATATATTAATAATTAATGTAATTACACTAATTACACTAATTATATAATGGTGTTTAGTGTTTAAGTGTGTGACCCTTTAGGCTCACAAACAACTAGCCATATAACTATATGTTATTCACGTGAAGCATATTCCAACAGCTCCCACTTGCGCACGTGATAACATCAAGTAGTTATACAAGCAAAGGTTAGAGTCTAGCAACCCGCCAATGCCCCTAGAAGTACATGAGGAGTTTCATAAAATCTTTGTTCAAAGTTTTCGAGCAGTTATCCTTTTGTTACTGATACTATGTTGAATTTTAGACAAGGATAAATGTCAATCTAAAATTTCAACGATTCTGTTTCTCGATCTATACATTGAAGTAGATTACCAAAATCAATCAAGATTCATCTTGATTACCTTTTGGGTGTGGCCACACATACATCTATTCAAATCATCGAGGGGCCCAGTAGTATCTAATCCACATGTGTGGAGGAACAAATTCTTTATTGACTGCACGTGTCCGTCATATGCTTAATGACAAACCCGATAATGGTTGTTATAGCAGCCTTATTCAGGTCAGCGTTTAGCCATATCAAAGTTTGCCCCTCTACATACACAAACCAACTTGCATCTCAAGTCAGAGGATAAGTGACAAAGCCTTTGTGAGATTCACTTGTGACATAAATCCATGAAGTGATTTCTCATAGGTTGGGTCAGTCCAATTGTGCATCAATATGAACAACATGTGAGTTTGATTTCATCATCCTTAGTCATACTAAGATAATGTCATCAATGCCCTCAGATTTGTCTTAATAATATTCCCATATTATTAATATGACAATGGACAATTTAGAATATAAAACGCAGTAAATATTCAAGGATATAAACATGCAAATATAGAACACAGTAGATATTCATATAAAAATGATCATATCAAATATATCAATTTATTCCAATATAAACTGCTCACAGTTCCATTATCCAAATACTAAAACAGATTTACATGAAACTACTAGCTTGTCGAAATCCAACGTTCCATTCATATTCAATATGTTTGGTACAAGACATTGAGTTCGATGAAACGTCAGCTAGCTAGTTATCTGTTTGAACTTTAAGAGTACGAATTTCACATATCTTGATAATATTCGAATGTAGTGAACCTTCGTAAATAGGATCTAGCGTCATCACGACCTATTTCAAACCAACATAAGTATAGCAAGTATACTTAGTTTCAGTTCGATATCTCCACCATAGCCAAGGAACATATATCTAGTATTTCAAAATACTTCAATGTGTTCTTAACAGCAATCCAGTGACTCTCTCATGGATTCTGTCGGTATTTTCTAGTAAGGTCCCCTAAGGACGTTACATTTGGCCTAGTGCTCCTTACAGCGTACATGATGAATGAAGTAGCCGATTCATAGGGGATTACATTCATTCGCTTCACCACATCAGGTGTGCAAGGTCCTTGAGTCTCACTCAAGTTTACATTGTGTGGCATACGAGGACTTCCTCGTTTGGGAGTACCATTCTAAACCGTTTAGAATTTTATCAATGTAAGCACTTTGACTTAAACCAATTAACCGCTTTGATCTATCATTATAGATTTTTACTCCAAGTATGTATGTCGTATCCCTACAATCCTTCGTGTCAAAACATTTTCCAAGCCAAGATTTTCATCTTGTAGCATTGGTATATTGTTTCACATGAGTGACATGTCATCAACATGTATGACTTTGAGAAACGACAATGCTCCCACTAGCTTTCATATATACACATGCTCAGATTGGGTTTTAGGTGAAACAAACGTTTTGATTTCATTATTAACCAAATCTCATAGTCATAGTACACTACTTTGACTATAAGAATCCTAATGTCTTTAGTAACAGGCGAGAAGGTTTCATCATTGTCAATCCAGTATGATTGAGTGTAACCTTTTGTTACTAGAAGAGCTTTATAGGTGTGTATATTTTCATCCATGTCAACAGTCTTACTGTTTTGAGAAGGATCAACTAAGTTCAAAACTTGATTGTCTCTCATGGATTTCATTTTCGCATTCATAGTTTCAAGTCATTTTTCGAATTCAAAATTCGATAATGCAACTTGATAGTTAGGGGGTTCATTATGATCCTCAAAACTTTACTCCTCGGCATCGACATAAATCTATATCGTTCAGGTGCATGAGGTGTCCTTGCGGACCTACGAATGGGAACAACATCATCCTGTGGTCCAACATCTATATGTCCAGCCTCAGAATGATATTTGCTAGTGTTACCAGAAGGTTGTGTATCTTCACTTTGAATCTTGTCAAAGTCTATAGTGCTCCCACTTGCTTTGTGAAATGAGATAGTTCTCAAGAAACTCAGCATACCGAGTAACAACAATTTGTTCTCAGTTGGGAAGTAAAATAGTAATCGAAGATATACTTGATGGATATGGGCTCAAGTTTATTTGGCATGTCTCGTTCCACGAGATCCTCACAACCCCAGATCCTCAAGTAAGACAAATTAGGGACTTTCCCACGCCATATCTCATATGGTGTCTTTTTAACCTTTTGGTCGGAACCATATCAAGTATTCGAGCAGCAGACTTCAGTGCATGCCCCTCAAAAGGATAGTGTAAGAGTAGTAGGACTCATCATAGATCGCACCATGTCATACAGGGTCCGATATCTCCTTCCAGACGCACCTTTATCGTGTGGAGTGTATGAAAGAGTGAATTGTGAGACAATCTCACGATGTGAGGGATGATCCAGAAACTCTTGACTCATGTACTTTCATCCTTAATCAGGACTGAAAGCCTTTGTTGTCTTGCTGAGTTGATTTTCTACTTTTACTTTAGAAAGCTTTGAACGTTTCAAAGATTTCATGTTTATGTCTAATCAAGTAAACATAACCATAGCGACTGATATCATTAAAGCTTCCATGTTGATGTTTAATCAAGTAAACATAACCACATCGAATGATATCATCAGTGAAAGTAGGTGGCACCTTCCCTAGTCTTAGTTCTAAAAGGGCCACATACATCAGTATGTATGAGTCCAAGTAGATTTGTAGCTCTTTCGCCAACTTGGGAGAAAAGCTTTCTTGTTATCTTTCCATAATATACAAGAGAGGCATTTTAAATGATTCATAATCATTTGTAAAGAAGCCCGTCGAGTTTTAGTATCAAAATGCGTTTCTTGTTTATGTGGAAAAGATGACGATGCTCTAGGTAAGTAGAATCCAAACCAATTTGGATTCTTGAGTGCTACATTTGTATATAGAACTATCGTTTGAATTAGGATCATGCATATTAATTTCAAACATACTATTACAAGGAATAGTTATAAAAAAATGTTATTTTTCATAAAACAAAATATCATAATCCATTATTCAACAAACGATAAAGCTAAACAATGCATAATTTACAATTGTTCAAAACAATAATTAACGCATTAGGAAGGATAAGATCACAGCTTCCATTCATTTAGCTTTCTACTTCACATTCAATCTTGCACATCTGTGTAAATGTGAGTTCCACAACTAGTGTCATACACTCAAGATTTATTACGAAAAGTATAGAGTTCTATAATGAAGATACCTAATGTGCTAACTAGAACACATTTGTCCTTCATCAACTCTGCCAAGTAGGCAGGACAATTCCTCCTTCAATGGCCAGTATCATCGCAATGATGGCAAGAAATATCCTTTTCAGGGTGCTCCTTTTTAGCAGGTGGGGGAATCGTAGGTTTGGAAAAGTAAACTAGCTTACCCTTACCTAGACTCTTGCCTTGTGCTTGCGGTTTTACCTTCCCTGATTGCAAGAAAAGTATTGGGTAACCCTTGCTCAACCAGTTTTACCATAGCATGTTCAACGATTGTCTTCCCCATGCTATGTACTTTTAAAACACTTTTCAAACTGGTCATAGTCCTTGGATAGTGAGGTAAGAATCAAGCTCATTCCAAGAACTTGTGGTAAGGGGTAACCAAGACGTTCCATTGTATCAAGATAGCATTGCATATTCAAGATGTAAGTGCTAACTGATTGGCCGTCCTCCTGATTGCAAGCGTGGAATGCTTTAACTGTTTTGAACAGTTCAAGTTCTGCCTTTTGCTGAAATATCATTTTCAACTCGCTTATCATGTCATATGCTGTGAGTTCCTCGAAGTACTTTCGAATCTCGGGGTTCATGCTCACAAGCATAGGAGTAGCAACTTCTTGGTGTTCGTTAAACGTTTCGGTAAAGGCTTGACGAACAGTAGCAGAATCACTGACAGGAGGTGCCTCAGGTAAGGCCTCTTATAGGTGTATCAACTTTCTCATCTCTAAGGACAATCCTTAGAATTCGATATCAGTAGATAAAGTTGATATTAGTAAGGTTCAGTTTTCAAGAACTGATTTTTGAGTGGAGATACTTAGGTTTTGATGTTGTTGTTATCTGTATAACAACCAAAGTTCAAAAAATAGTATTTTCAATAATAATTTCTTTTAATCAATTAACTACCCAATTAATTTTAATTAAAAGCTAAGATCCCATTGAGCTTCTATCACCGCATCAGTTGATCTGCTAGAGGTGATAGATCCAATAGGTAGGTGACGATCAGCAATTGCATTACAAGTGCAACTCTTAGAGGTATGGGACTTCATGGCACCTAGTGAACAAGCATCTAGGGTCAAGTGGCATGTTTGTCGCATCGTCGCCTCGAGTCAAGGTCTCACCGTTAACTCGATTAAGTCATCCAATGTGAAATCATGTCAAAATAGCTCTAGGTCTCACGCGTAGAGAATAATGACCTCGGATCTAGATTCAAACCACGTCTCACGTGAATTCAAAAATAGAAGCAAGTGATTTACAACCGATTGGACGGCGTGACTTAAATTTTAGGTATTTTAAATTTTAATTTAATAAAATTTTATTTAAGATATGAATGAATCATGTACTTCATTCATACCACTTCATAAGTCTTGTAATAAACGGTAAAAACTTTTAGCGATTATTAAGTGATAAGTTTCAAATTATATTTAAACTTAGTTTAATCTCAAAACTATTGTTATATTAAAGGTTTAATCATCAATGATTAACTAGTAATCATCGATGATTAAGGTTTTGAATGTTTTAATGTTTGTGTCTAAAAACCATTTTTAATTTGTTTTACTATTTGTATCTAATAGAAAAGAAAAACAACCACAAACATAAGAATAAAACATGCAACAAAATTTTGTGCAAACCTCGACCAATGAAATCCTAGGTTCGGTCACGTGAGTCATCACGACGGACCGAAGGGTCAAACTAGGGGACGGGCCAACATGAACCCAAACGGGCCTACATAAACCCAATGGGCTCCCACTTGCTCCAAGACATTCTTGAGCAAGTAGAACCCAAAATTGTGAAAAAGTGTAATCTGCCAGAAAATTCCAGCAGACTTTGAAGCCCGAAAAGTCACTGAATGAGTCTTCGTTGGTCTTCCCGGCCTTCTGGAAAGTTGTAGCCCACGACTTTGCAAGCATTTTAGGCTTTTGAATCGCCCAAAAAGGAGTCTGTATGCCTCTGGAAAACCTGTTTTCGTACAGCCCTCGCTTTTGTGACGGAAATTTGTTGTTTTCTTCATTAGTCTTCAATATTTGTTGTCAACAATTTACAATAAAAAGATAAAATAAATACAATCTATTCTATTACTTTTACATTACAAATTGCCCCAAAAATGGCACCAAAAATAAAATAAAAATAAATGAAACAAATTACAACAATTAAGCCAAAAAAAAACAAGGCTTTTCCCAAACAACCAAACATCAAACACATTCATTCACAAATGGTCTAGGCTTTCATTGGTTTGCACAAACAAGCAACAATTGACAAGGCTTTGGCTTGGGATATGGCAAAAATACATGTTTTGCCATATCAACAAAATGGAATTAAAAATTAAATTCCAAGCCAAATAATCAAAAAAATACAATAACAAGATTAATTTTTTGATATGATTTTGTAACAAGTGACAATGGGGTTCCAAAAATACCATATTTTAACCCACATTTTTATAAAAATCCGAAAATTAAAATAAAAAACCCGTAGGGTTTTGTTTTTGTCCGATCGGAATTTTAACAACACAAAACCGGTTGATTTTTGCCACTTTTCACAAAATCTAGCTAATTATATGATTAATATAATGACTCGTGATACCACTAATGGTGATTTTCGGTTAAAACAATTAACAAAACGCAGCGGAAAATATTTATCACCATGAAAGGATCTTGATATTAATCATACAATTAAACTAAAATAAAAATCAAAGAGAATGGTATAAGAATCATACCCTAGTTGCCTTTGATCAATGATGAATTCGGATGGATATTGTGAGCAACCGAAACCAAGGATTCCAATGGGGAATACCTCTAAAGCAAGTCCACACAACACTTGCAAGAACACCAATGTAATGGATGCTAGTCCTAGAGTCTTGAGAGCAAAAGAAAGAAAACAAAACACCTACCAAGTGTGAGAGAGAGGACGGCCAAGGTGGTGGTCAAGAGGGAGTTTATGGACCATTATATCTCTTAATGGTGCCATTACAATCCTTTAATGATTTCCATAAATCATTAGTCTTATTTGCCCACAAGTCCCTATCTTTTGTTTCTTCTAGTTTGCCCACAAGAAAGTTTCAATATTAACTTTTAATATTAAACTTATGATAGACAAGCTTATAGCTTATATATATATTAATAATTAATGTAATTACACTAATTACACTAATTATATAATGGTGTTTAGTGTTTAAGTGTGTGACCCTTTAGGCTCACAAACAACTAGCCATATAACTATATGTTATTCACGTGAAGCATATTCCAACATTTAATACCCCGTATGCCGCTGCACCCCCACTTTTTTCTCAGGCCGACAATTTGTCTGATTGCCCTGAAAATTATTGGCCGGGCGGATCTTCTTTCGAACCTCCAAATAGACATGTTACTTCGATCCATATGTTTGACATTAATGAGGACCCTGATTACGAAAACGAACAAAGAGGTAGGCCGCGTAGAATTAGAAGACCGCCGGATTGTGGTACGGGAGGTATAATGGGCCACAATCATTAGATTATTTTATTATTATTTTTTAGTTATGCATGTATTTATTTTGAAGTATATTGTACATGTAAATAATGTCATATATTCATTTTTATCACTTTTGCAATCATCATAAGTTTTTCTTCCGAACTGTGTTTTGTGTAGCCACCATACGCATGGAATCCTTCGCCCCGATACTACAAATACAATTTACATTTATGTCCAGAACCTTATAGATTTGAAGTTATCGATCCATAAATTTAGCATTTTGAAAGTTATTGCATTACAAATAATTTTTTTTTGCCATTTTGAAATTATCATAACTCTTTCATTTCTCAACTATTTTGTCTGATTCTTTTTCAGATGTTTAAATTATCATGAATATTACAACCATCATTTAAAAAGTTATATCCGAATAATTAAAGAGCGTACTCTATTAATCTCCAAAGTTAGACAAATAATTTTTTTGGAAGCCAAATTATTCATAGAAAAATAACAAATACAATTCAAACTTTATTACAATTCTTCAAATAAAACCGTAGGTCGAAAAGGAAATAATTTGGGCTGTGATTCTAAAATACGATAGCTATAAAATTCACGAGCCATAAGCCGTCGGTAATCCGTAGCCACCTGATTATAATCGATGTCTTCATCTTTCAAGATTGATTTCCCTGTTACCAAATAATGCATAAACTTACAAATAAACACAGAAGAGTCTTCTGCACTTCCTTGAGGTATGCCTTTGGCGAAATAAATAGACGATTTAGGTTGGTCGGGTCTTCCTTCGTACGAAATCGCCATACGTAAAGCGGACAAGTTTTCGTTCCAACGTCTAACCATTGACAAAACAACTCTTTTTTTAAGGACTTCTTACAACTACAGATAAAACATGTCTCGTTTGTAACGAGATTCATCTGCGCAAGTGACCAAATGTTACCATTTAAACAAAAAGGAATGTATACAACATCTACGTCCCCCCAAGCGGGATAAGGTGTCAAACTGCCATCCGCATATTTAGCTGCCTCTGATATGTGAAGTGGTGATAAAAGAGGCTCAAATCCGGTAGATATTATTGTCCATCGCGTATATTCTCCGGTTTTATACCCAACGTACCACCGGTAACGCATCCATCTTTTAATCCAAGCCTCTATATGCTATAAAAAATATATAATTAGTTACATTTGAGATTTGATTACATAAAACTCATAATAACAAAATTAAATTATTTACCATAGGCCACAAAGAAGAGCTTGCATTCTCACCTACCAGGACACTCCAAAACTCTTTTGGTACTTTTTTACGACCTAAGAATGCAATATAGCAAAAAGTATCATTACCGCGGCTATCCCCGTGGAGGTAAAATTCTTCTACACTCCGGGCCCATCTATGCTGAGTAACCACATCATTTGTGTGTGGTTGTTGACTCCCTGATGCGGAGTTTTGAGTTTCCTGCTCCCTGATCTGTATTGTCGGTGGAGGTCTTTCCCTCATACGTCGGATCCTGGAATATGACATCCTCTTGTGTGTACTTGAAGGAGATGGCTCGGAGTGATAGTCTAGATCTTCAGGTGCCTCCTGATTCTTCTCCTCAAACGCAGCTGAATCAGCCCGGTAATGCATGTCGGTAACGTTATCTTGTATCTCATCCATTTGTAGTCGAAGCTCTTGGATTCGAGAACGTTGAGCGTGACCCTCCATTTGGTCAATTGTATCTTGCAAATCCTCAATCTGGTTTTGAAGTAAAAGGACGGACACTGCTTGAGTGCGCCACATTCTAAAAACTCAAAATATAAGATATAAAATATGTTTTTTTTTTGTGAAGTAAAAGTAAATTTGGTTAAGGTTTGAAGATAATGTGTGTATTGTTTTATAGCCGTTTGGACTGGGGAGTGAAGACAATTTTTCGGACTTGGGGAGTCCACTTATTAGGATTTCCGGACTCACGGACAACGAAGAACGGTTTCCGGACTCCCAGAGTCCATTCGAGGATTTCCGGACTCCGAGAGTCCAAGTATCGCTTTCCGGACTCCTGGAGGACCACTGACGCATTCTGTACTTGTACGAGGTTTGAAGCCATTTCCGGATTCTAGGAGTCCAATATTTAAGCATTTCCGGACTCCAGGAGTCCAAATGCATTATTTTTGAAAGTCAACAAAAAACAACATCATTTGTGAAAGTTTGAAGAAAAACAAACGTATTTATGAAAAAAATTCGAACTTTTCTACCCGCGCGTTGCAGCGAGAATTTAAAGAAGATACTTAGGTTTTCGATAATTTATTTAATTTCTATTTAATCTAGAAAAAAACTTTTGTATCAACTATTTTAATAAAGAGAAATGCTAGGACAATGGTTAAGAAATTTTTGTTGGCTTAAAATCATTGTACATTAATTAATAAAAAATCATCCTTTGAATTTCATTAACAACATTTGAGTAGTTATGCATCTTTAATTGTACATAAACCATTTAATAAATTTTAGATGAGAAATATATGATTCGCATGCAACTACGCTTAACTTAACTAACTTCAAATAAATTTAATAAAAATTAATGTACACATAATACTAATAATTAGACTCATACTTGATACACTAAAAAAGACATCAAACTTAGTAACTTTGATAAAAGAAAAATTTGTTAATATTTACGGTTAGTACATATATATATATATATATTTTTTTTGAACGGCAAGTTAGTAAGTTAGTGGTTCGAGCATAGACAGTGTCATCCACAAGGGGCAGTATGTCTTCCCTCAAACCTTCCACCTATGGGGAATAAAAAAGTTTGTTAATATTTACGGTTAGTACATATATAACCTACACAAAATTATTTGACACCATAACACCACAAAGAAAAAACCAAGAATAAAAAAAGACATATATTTCGAGCTCGAGTAGGCTGTAAAGTTTTGGTCTGCTTTAGCCAACTTGGCTAGACTCAAGTTTGTGTGAAATTTTAGTAAAGATATATATAATGTTAATGGATATTTCGATATTAATCCCCTAAAGTCAACAAAGGTGGCTACGTAAGAAGAAAAAATAATAATTCAGCTGCTACTGGGCCACTGTTCACCCAACTACTAAATGTATATATACTTATTACTAGGGGTGAGCAGAAAAAGAGGGTAACCGGAATTGGAACCGGAACCGCTGCGGAACCGGAGGTTCCGGACGAGGAACCTGTTAGGAGGTTCCGGTTCTGGTTCCTAAAATCATGGAACCGCCCTAAGAGGTTCCGGTTCCGGTTCTCAAAATCAGGGAACCTGGAACCGGTGGATACCCTGAAAACCGGCAGTTTTCCGATATATTTTTAGTAAATATAATAATATATAAGATAATATACATTAGATTTAAGAGGTTTACCTAAATGTAAAATACCTCACAAACTTAATAGTCTAAATAAAACGGGTTTTATCTTTATTATCACTGATTGAGTCATATTTAAACTCGTTGAATATGGAAGTCAAGTACCAGAAAGTGATTTTTGTTCACTTATTTCTATTTTGAACTCGTTCAACCATATTTAAAATCGTTAAACGGTGTTTATAATCGTTAAACGATATATGTAATTGCTAGTTTGTGTGATTTATTGTCTTGTTTATTTTGTTTGTAATACTTAAATTTTTATGAATTTAGAGGCAGGGTAACCGGAACCGGTTCTGGAACCGGCGGTTCCGGTTCCGGTTCCGAAAATTTAGGAACCTGTCTTCCAGGTTCCGGTTCCGGTTCCGAGATTTTAGGAACCTGCGGTTCCGGTTCTGGTTCCGGTTCCGGTCGGAACCGGCGGGTACCCTGTTGTGCTCACCCCTACTTATTACTAGTTATGGTAAAAAAATTCAAATAAAAATATAAAATATAGGGATATGTAATGTGAAAAAAATCCAAATGATACACTTAATTTTTTTTAAAGAAAAATAATTAAGTATTAGATATTTTATAAGAATAAGAATGTTTTTACAAAACTTGAGCAATATATAATAGTAGCCAGAGTGACTTTTCTCTAAATTTTTCATATACATCCGAAAATCGCCCAAAATATTCGGCTTTTCAACAAACACTCTTGCAAATTTGGGAAATATTTATTTTAGAAAAATATACATCATTCAAAACTTTACCTTACAACCTCAATGTTATTAGCACAAATGTCTAACAACCAAACGAATAATCTATATGTTCAATATTTAACTATAATTATTTTTATTAAACCATTAATTTAAGAAGCTGAAATTACAACAACCAACCACCACCATCATCAATACCACCCACCACCATCACGTGCCACCACCACTATCCACCATCACTGCCGCTAACATCATTCACCCACCACGTGCCATCACCATTATCCACCGTCACTGCCGCTACCACCATCCACCAAATGTTCGCCGCAAAAATAGTTACGGGATAAGTCTGTCGCATTGCGCGGGTACTATATTGTCACTGTAAAAGGGAGAAAGTTAAATTTACAAGACTTTTAGTAATAATAATTAAAAGGGCCCTACTTTTTAGACACCTCACTATACCAAATAAACACCCCAACCAAAATCAAAACTTGAAAAATATGATCACACACAATTAATTAACATGGTTATTCACGTTTTTTTTAAACTTAATATCGGTGGTCGACGGTGGTGGTGAGCGGAAGATTCGATGGTGGTAGCGGAGTTAGCGGATGAGTTAGTTGGTGGAGGCGGAATGAGAGGCGGAGTAAGTTGGTGATGTCAAAGTGAATAGCAGACTGAGCGGCGACGGTGGTCGGCAGATTCCGATGCGAGATAGTAGAAAGGGGTGTTTAAATAGTCAATCCCTAATTAAAATTAACCAAACCCTCGTAATGTAATGATGACCAAATCTACAACCAGACATCTTTTTAAAAAGGGTTTTTCTAATATGTGCCCCTAAGGCACATGATAGAAGCATTTAATAATCTTAAGCTTTCCTATTAAATTACTAAAAACATTTAATACATCACAATAAAATGAAAATTCAAGCATCATTAATTTTATTGCTTCATTTTTGGGATTATTTGATTCATTTAAATACCTCTATCATGTGTCATAAGGGCATATGTTTAAAAAACCCTTTTAAAAATTAGAATCTCAGAAAGCTTTTTTTCTTAATATTCTTTAGATCTTAACGGAAGGCCCATTAACCCGATCCGACCCGGGACGAATGTCCGCTTATATGTGTTTTCTTCCTCTGCAAGAAGGAAGCTTCATACAAAACCCATCTACTCCCCTTTCAATTCTTCTTCCTGAGGTAACAACAATGGCGACACCAATGGCAGAAGACACGAGCTTTGAAGACGATCAGCTTGCATCCATGTCCACCGAGGACGTTCAGAGGGCTTCTCGCCTTCTTGATAACGAGATACGAATCCTCAAGGTTTTACTTCATGGATCTCTTTTTCGTAATTTCATATATCATATATGTATAGCATTTTCTATAAACTGAAATTGCTCTTTTCTTTTGTGGTGCAACGAGCAGGAAGAGTTGCAGAGAAATAATCTGGAATTGGATTCGTTTAAAGAAAAAATTAAGGAGAATCAGGAGAAGATTAAACTTAACAAGCAACTTCCCTATTTGGTTGGAAATATCGTTGAGGTACTAGCATAGTAACATTAGTTCGTCGTTTACGTTATTGATCTTGTTATTAATAAGTGAGATTGCTATATCGATGAGTATTGCGAAACCCTAAATTTTGATAGTTCTGACATGATTCCACATTATTTTCCATACAATCTATATGTATAGATAACGATACAAAATTAGGGCTATCTAGATGATACAAGAAGCACTGATAAAACATTGAGACCTGAAGATGACTTTGAGATAAAGAAATCTGTTTAGTGTGCTGAATTTGATATTTATTTAGATCTTTATAAAGATTCAGCTTAAACCTTGTTTCCGGTTGTATTTTGGGACAAAATTTATCCTGAAATAGTTGCAGTCTGTCAAAAAATTAAACCGGTTTTGCTTTTAATTACTATTGGTTAATAGCCACATAAAAATGCCTCTGCAATTATCTCAATGGTATGTATGAAACATTATAGCAGTTACTAGTGTGAATATTATTGACCAAGATCTTTTGTATGCTGCAACTCTTCACGAATTAAATATTTCTAATGGACAATTAGGTTTTTTTTAAGGATGTAGCATTTTAATTTAGATCAATTTGAAGGTCATCAGGAAAAGCAGCTTAATAAACGTTAAGTCGAATCAATAACAAATGTATGCTGATTTGCAAACAAGTGTATTCTAAACTGCACTGTTATTCTGCTTTTAAAAACCAATTACATTGAAATTATGTCTAAATTCAGAAAGACACATAGGAGAATTTGGAGATAATCATATACTTACATGTCAGATTTCTATATTAATTTAATTTCAGATTTTGGAAATGAATCCAGAAGATGAAGCTGAAGAAGACGGTGCAAATATTGATCTTGACTCTCAAAGAAAGGGTAAATGTGTTGTCCTAAAAACATCCACTCGTCAGGTAAGCCACAACACATCACACAAATCATAAATCATTTCTATCTTTATTTTTCTGGTGAACAATTTATATAAATTTATGTATCCTGTGCAGACAATTTTCTTGCCAGTGGTTGGTCTTGTGGACCCTGATAAGCTAAAACCTGGTGATTTAGTTGGTGTGAACAAAGACAGTTACTTAATTCTAGACACATTACCATCTGAATATGATTCTCGGGTAAAAGCAATGGAAGTTGATGAAAAACCAACAGAAGATTACAATGATATTGGAGGCCTTGAAAAACAGGCAAGCTTTGCTTTTCTAATCTTTGATAAATATTAAATAAGATCAAAAGCAATGGAAGTGATTTTACTTATATGATTAATTTTGGGATTGTGATAGATACAAGAGTTAGTTGAGGCTATAGTTTTACCAATGACACATAAAGAACGGTTTGAGAAATTAGGAGTTCGGCCACCAAAAGGAGTGCTTTTGTATGGGCCACCTGGCACTGGGAAAACTTTAATGGCGCGTGCATGTGCTGCACAAACGAATGCCACTTTTTTGAAGCTAGCTGGACCTCAACTTGTTCAGGTATGTAATGTTTGCATTAGTGGTTGTATTTTGTTGTAATGATATTAAATTATTAATGATTATGAATTTATGAGAGTAGATGTTTATTGGTGATGGTGCAAAACTTGTTCGTGATGCATTTGAGTTGGCTAAAGAGAAATCTCCTTGTATTATTTTCATTGATGAGATTGATGCTATTGGTACAAAACGGTTTGATAGGTATGTTTAATCTACCATTAATTTCTTAATAGGCCAAAATGCATTTTGGTACCCTGAACTTGGCTGATTAGGTCTTCTACTACCATGAACTTGACAAAATGGTCAATTTAGTATTTTAGTACCCCGAGTCGCTAATTTGGTCTTGTTTTCTCACATGATTTGCTTCTAAACTCGATAAATTGAGATGAACGTATATTGTTTAGTCCGTCAAAAGCTCCAACTGAAGTAAGTCATGTAAGAAATAAGAAAACATGATAAATTAATAAGTCAGGGTACTAAATTGACCATTTTGTCAAGTATTTTGGCCTTATTTATACAAAGCTTACCAGTGTTTTTGTTGTGTGAATGCAGTGAAGTTAGTGGAGATAGGGAGGTACAAAGAACTATGTTGGAGCTACTCAATCAGTTAGATGGTTTCAGCAGTGATGAGCGCATTAAGGTACTTCCATTTGATTTATAATAATTTTTAACTTAAAAAAAGTTTATAAAATTAAAATAAATAATTAAAACTGCAGGTGATTGCAGCGACAAATCGGGCTGATATTTTAGACCCTGCCCTGATGCGTTCGGGTCGTTTGGACCGTAAGATTGAGTTTCCTCATCCCACTGAGGAAGCACGGGCCCGAATTATGCAGGTGTGTTTTAATTTTTACAGAAATTCATCCTCGGTTTTATATTCATTAATTAATTGTATTTTTAATTCTAATTTTGAATTTGTAGATTCACTCTCGGAAGATGAATGTTCATCCAGATGTCAACTTTGAAGAGCTGGCACGGTCAACGGATGATTTCAATGGGGCCCAATTGAAAGCTGTTTGTGTGGAAGCAGGCATGCTAGCTCTGAGGCGTGATGCTACAGAGGTAATTAATTTAAAAGTAAATTACAGAAATTGTCCCTGTGGTTATACGAGTACTCTGATTTTGTTTTTTGTGATTTTTGTCCCTATGGTCTTCAAATTTCATCATTTTTGTCATTTTGACCTAAAATGGCCAAAATACCCTGATTTTATGTATTTGTTAAAAAGTTTTGGAACTTTTTTGTAAGGGTATTTTGGTCAATCTAGGTCAAAATGAATAAAATGATGAAAGTTGAAATACTATAGGGACAAAAATCGGGAAGAAAAAAAGTTTAGGAACAAAATCAGACGATTGGTGTAAAACCAAAGGGACAATTTCTGTAATTTATTGTTAATTTAATAAGACAATTTTGCTAGTTTTGTCCACTAGTTTTGAGTGAGTGAAAACTGAGCCAGTGTTTGGTTTCAGGTAAACCATGAAGACTTTAATGAAGGAATAATCCAAGTTCAAGCTAAGAAGAAGGCAAGCTTAAATTATTATGCTTAGAATGTCAATTTCACGTTGTGATGTACGAGTTGAATTTTAGATGTATAAGATTTTCTGTCTTTTTTCTTTCTTTCTATTATATACTTATTAATTATACTTCCAAACTCGTCTTTGTTTTTTGTGATTTTCATGTGAGTAACAGTTATTATGTTAGTTCAACTGTTGCATAGACCGAGATGCTAATTCAGTATAAGATACAATTATGATGGATTTTGTGTAATTTCTTCATCTGTATATGATTTTGGGATTGTAAAATGAATGAATTCACGGAGGAAGAAACATGAAAACAACAATTACCTAAAGCGGAAACAAACGGAAAACAAAGAATGAATGGATTGCGTTAAAAATTTATGGCCATAAAAAAAGTCAGAAAGATTTAGGCCCTAGGCCACCCGGTTATTTCCATGTCTACGGGTTGCCGAGTTTGACCAAAAGCGTATAAGGAGTTTGACCAAAAGCGTATAAGTCTCAACAGGTTGTTACTCATTAAATACCTGGTTGGGTTTTAAAACATTGATGGCAACAGTTATCAAATTTGAGTTAGATTACCGCATAAATTAATGGTTAGAAATTTTTAGTTTAAAATGTTAAAGAAGAAAAAAGACAAATTAATTCTCATTATTAATTCCCACACGTATGTTACTATTTAAAAAGAGTTGAAATGAACGTGAAATAATATAGTTGACGACAAGCTTTCTTTCTTCTTTTACCTGACCGACGTCGTTGTATCCATCTCTCTGCAACAAGCGAACCAGAAATGGCTGATTCCAACCCCAAGTCCAAAATTGATACCGCTAGAGAGTGGATTGTTGAGCATAAGCTTCGTTCCGTTGGTAATTTTTGTTTCCCCTTTTATTCCTTGTGTTTTCGTTTCAAAATCGTCTTCCGATAGATTCGATAAAAAACATATCAATTGGTTTCTTTTGTGGAATGTTGAATCAGGATGCTTGTGGTTGAGTGGAATCGTTGGATCAATCGCTTACAATTGGTCTCAGCCTGGAATGAAAACCAGCGTCAGGATCATTCACGCTAGGTATTCTTACGCCTACCTTTATTCAACATCCTAATTTCTAATTATTTGTTTCATGTTTTATCGTAATGATTGATATAATCTGAGATTTTTCTAATTTGACATGTTGTATCTCTGCCTTCTTTGTTAATTGCAAAGTTCTGTAATTTAGCTTTACTTTTATATATAAGGTTTAAAATGGAATGCAATTATTTATTTGTATGCTAGGGTTCAATAGTTTGTAGTTAGGTGGTGTTTGGTTTGTTCATGAATGACTACACATCCCTAAAACAAACATCATATATGTAATCTAAATCACATATTCTGATTTGTTTCTAAGAAATCAGTGACAAACTGACAATGATGAACTAATTTCTCTACAGGTTAAATGATAATTTTCCTCAGGTCCCCCTTTCTATTTAAATAAAAACTTATACTATTGTCCTTTGTTGTTGCTTTAATTACCAACCTAAAATACAGGTAACATATATGTTAATTTATTTAATTGCTAACTTTTTTGTGATAATTTAGGTTGCATGCACAGGCTCTTACACTGGCTGCTTTAGCTGGAGCTGCAGTAGTGGAGTACTATGATCATAAATCAGGAGCAAAATCAGAACGTTATGCAAAATTCCTTGATTCCAATTCACGCAAAGACTAAATAAATAATCTGCATATCTCTTATGATGCTACTGAATAACATTTATTCGTTTCGTAGCTTATTGTTTTTAAAACTGCACATGGAATCTTAGTACAGTAAAAAGGCCTTATGGTTACAATTTACATTTATAATTAAGCAATAATTTGAATGTAACATTATTTATGTTCTTCAAAGGAAGATATTTGCTTCTTTTGCTGTAGGTGAACTAAAAACGACAATCTTAGCTTTTTTTTATAACTATTCTATGTGTTTATAGTCGTTTGAATCTGCTTTGTAAATAGTCAAAAATGGAAAGTCTAATATATCATTTGACTAAAATTACGGGGGTTATATTGTAATATTATATAAGTTTGGGTCTATCTCTGTAGTGGATGCGACTATCTAATGTGAAGGTCAGATCATGGGTGTAGAAATGAAGATAGAATGTAGTGGTGTTTGTTGGTGATTGACAATTGACAAGTTAAAGTTGTAGAATAATGACAGCATTGATGTGAAAAATTGGTCAAAAGGGAATTATTTGACTCATCTTAAATGTGCTCTTTTACATTTATATAGGTTTGACCATAAAGAGGATACACTTTGAGATATATGTTAGAGCATACGATCCACTTCCTATGTTCTCGAGCTACCAATAACACATATATACACGCATTTATGTTCTCGAGCTACCAATAACACATATATACGCGCATTTTAGATAATATTTGTGACTTCAGGTATTCTATCCCGGTCCATAACATTCTCCAATAGCACACTTCAATCCTTTAACATAGGTCTAAACCTCCTAGAGAGGTCCAATTTAGTAAACACCACAACACTGTAGCTTTTTTTATTGAACCATATGATGATGACCTAGTGGTAAAACTCCCAAATGATTTCATTAAGGTCGGAAGTTCGATCCTCATTAAATAAACATTTAACGGATGATCAGATGATGATTAAAAAGCGGTCACGGAACAAATTAGATCATGTACATCACATGCATAATCTACCAATTACCAAAACAAGTAAAGAGAAAGAGTTGAAGGATCAATCTGAAACAAGTCACACTCTTGATGGTCTTCGTACAAAATTTAGGAAAAGGTAAACGGAGTATCCAGGGGGGATGTACGTAACGTGTAGTATCATCTCATCTTATATCTATCTTACGTCACACATTGGCTAAATCCTGACCGTCAATAATAAATTATTACAACAAACAGCGGTAAATTTAGACCAAATCCAACGGCCGTTAAACAAGCAACTAGGTGAGCGAAGATGAGAGAGAAAATGCGCTAAGGTTCAGTTTCATTTCATAAAATCGTGAAATGATCTCTTCGTTTTTGCATTTCTCTCTCATCGGCACTTGCGATTGTTGAATTTCAGCTCTAACTCTGAAACCCTAGGATTGAGAGCTGTAATCGGTTCCTTTTTCCTTACTTTATTGATTAATTTAAATATTGAACACAAAAAGGGAGATTTTGGATTTCTCGAAGGTGTTTGTTCCGCAAGTAAGGAATTTAAGAGATTTTATTGTGGTTGAAGCTATAATTATAATTATTGCATAAATTAGCGTTAGGGATTCGTGTTCTTGAGAATATATGGGGTTAGAGGATGCAGATCTTGTAGATGATGGTGATGCTATGGTAGGAGGGAAAGCTGCTGTTTCGGTTTCATGCTCGATTTGCCTCGAGGTTGTGACCGATAATGGGGATCGGTCTTGGGCAAAGCTCCAATGTGGTCATGAATTCCATCTAGGTTAGTAACTTGTTTTATTTGTGTTTTTTCTTAATCATCAAATTAAATCGATTATAATTCGAAATCGTTGTTCAGAAATTAGTTGCCTGTTTGTAAATTCACCTAATTTTGGTATCTTGTTGGATGCTAACCTTGGGAATTACGAATCATTCTCTTAGCTAGGATTATTGGTGCATCAATTTGATATGCTTATGGTTTGTTTAAATGGTGGTAACTTTATAATTGAACAGATGAAGGTGTATGGAATATTTGGATATCTGGCAATCTAGAAATAATTTTAGCACTAATTTCTGTTTATAAAATCAAGTGATAAACCTGTCTTCACTAAACCCTTGTGCGTCTCCTTGATTTTGTTGGTGTTGAAATGCAAAGTATTCAGTATATCAGTATATGAATATTTTGCATATTTTGGTGGATAATATCAGTATATGAATATTTTGCATATTTTGGTGGATAATATCTAACATATTTAATGGTTAAACTTAAGAGGACATGAATACATAAACCTAGGAAAGATATGTTCTTCTTTGTAGTTCTTAATTTAAGTAACATTAAGTAAATTTGTTTTGCTAAAGTTATGATAACTTAACTGCTACTTCATTGAGTTTGCACTTGTCTGCTTGATTCTATATATTATGCTAATTAACAAGCAACTTAGCATGCTACCTAACGCTCATATATGGAAGCTTGACATACAGAGTAATACAGTTTTAAATACTATTATTTTGGGAGTTAGAAAAGTCAACTGAAAATGTGCTTAGATCAGTGTGAAGTATGGGACTTAAATAAAAATATTAAGCATACGTGTAGCAGGCATGGGGTGCATGTAAAAATAAAGATTAAATTTTTATATAGAATTGACGTGTAAACTTAGATTATATGTTACGTAAGGGTACTCACGAAAATCTTGGGATATGTTTTCTTGCGTAAGGTGGTACAAATATGGTATTTCTATTTAGAAAAACGTGTGCTTTTTAGTCGGCTTTTAATGTTTTAATTTTGATTTTGGTTGCAGATTGCATTGGGTCTGCATTTAATGTGAAGGGAGTAATGCAATGCCCAAACTGCAGGAAAATTGAAAAAGGTCAATGGCTTTATGCAAACGGTTGCAGACCTTATCCTGAATTCAGCATGGATGATTGGGCCCACGATGAAGATCTTTATGATTTAAGCTATCCTGAAACGGTAATATGCAAATTATAAATATCATTAGATTAATCATGTAATATACAACAATAGGATATGGGTGGTTCATTTAATACATAGGATATAAATGTTTTTAAATTACGTTAATAGGGTTTATGATCCTGCAGAATGGTCTTTATCGTGAAAAGCATATTTTTTTCATACTTATGAACACATATTCTGATTGTTATTAGAGTAAATTACACAAATGGTCCTTTAGGTTTGTACCATATTACATATTTGGTCCTTTTGTTACATAAATTACACCGGTAGTCGTTATTTCTGAAACTATTGACACGTTTGGTCCTTTACCTAAACAGACGTTAACTTTTCCCGTCAAACAAACGGGTTTTAATGGGTTTCAAATTGGTAAAGGGAAAGGGAAAATGACAGATTGACCCACTCATGCATCACACGTGACCATACTTGACGGGAAAAATAGACGTTTGTTTAGGTAAAGGACCAAACGTATCAATAGTTTCATAAATAAGGACTAACAGTGTAAGTTATGAAACTAAAGGACCAAATATGTAATATGGTACAAACCTAAAGGACCATTTGTGTAATTTACTCTTTTTTTTATCATGAATGAATAATTTTGGGGGTTATTCAGATTGTTGTATAATTACTTATTAATTAATATTAATAATTTGTTTTGCAGTCAATGTGGTGTCCCTTTGGTGGATTTACTCGGCTTGGTGCTTCTTTTGAGTAAGCAAAGCACACGTGATATGATGCACCCTTATATTACATTATATATTATCTTCATCTAACTGTTTTTTTTTTTTGTTTTTTTGTTTTTTTTTTTTTGCAGTGAAGGGGAATTTCCAACAACTGCATGTAAGATTCTTGAATTTCCTTTTACAATAACACAACTTGACCAAATAATTTATTATTAATATATATTTTTTTTAATTAGATCATGATCTTCTTGGACAACATGCGACAGCTGTATCATCTGCTGCTCATTTATGTCCATATATTACATTTGTTCAACCAGTTCATCCTTCATCATCATCCTCTGCTTCTATTTCTGAGGGTCCCACATCTTACAATAATCAATGGAATAACAGCAGCCAATCAGCATCAAGTGATCAGATGCTTAATTCTTATGGTGTGCCCACAATGGATGTTAGATACCACACCCTTTTTCCAACATCAACCTCTATGCCACCTGTCATTCCTAGAAGGCCACTTAGGAATACTTCTGAAATACCTAGGTCCATGCATCCGTTCCTTGTTGGTCAAAGGTAGTTAACCTAACTACCTTTCTTTTAGCTTTAATTTTCCATTTTCTTTAATATTTATATGAGATGAATCGTCCCCCGTGATTTGTTTGAAGTTTTGGATTTCGTCCCTCAACTTTTTTAATTGCATACGTTAGTTTTTAAATTTTGAAACAAGTTTTTAGGGGCGTTGATTTTATAACTTTCAAAGTTAGGGCCAGTTAATGTCACAAGTTTCAAAATTTGGGATGGTTGATGTTACAAGTTTTAAAATTGAGGACCGTTGATGTTACAAGTTTCAAAATTAGGGATTGTGTAATAAAAAAAAGTCAAGGGACAAAATCCATAATTTTCTACAAACGCCGGGGATGATTTGTGTAATTATTGTATCTATTTTAATTTTAATTTTTATGAGGCGGCAATTTTGACCTGTTTACTTATGAGTGGGTTGATTTGGGTTTTGTTTATTCTCGAGTGGATCAGATTTAATAATTTTAGCTAACAAGAGAATGAGTCAAATGGGTTAAAACTTAAAAGTCAACCAAAATCTAGTTATTGTGTTTACGAGTTATAACAAGATTTGTATGATTGTTGAGATGAAAACACAACCCAGATTGACACATTCATAAGTAAATAGGTCAAAATTACCACCTCTATTTTATATGACGTTTTTACCCTTGTAAACATACAGTAATGTTTTGCATATGGTAATGCAGTTCTGGTGGTAGAGGTGCTAGCTTGGTTGGATCTTCAATGATCCATCATCCATACCCAGGAAGTGCTGCACGGGCCCGTGAGCGGTCTCAGGCCCTACAAGCCTATTTCCAACAACCGCCACCTATGCTATCCGGGTCAAGAAGGTCAAACGGTCAACCCCAAGCCCAAATGGGTTCATCTTCAGACCAAATTCGCGGGGGTGGTGGGATCTACTACCTCCCAACATCAGCTTCATCAGCCGTTAGAAACGGGCCAGGTTTTCAAGAACCCGAACCCGCAATCCCAAACCCGTTTCAGCATGCATCATGGGAAAGAGATCCACACGCGGGTGTGGGGTGGGGGTTTCATCAGGGTGGGGGTGGGTCCATGTATCGACATAGGCATGGGTCAGAGAGGAATTCGTCACAAGGGCATTATCGGTAATAAGATAAATGGGTTTGAAGTTAATTAATTATGATGATGAGAGAACTTATTTGGTTAAGTGTTTGTTAAAATGGCCTTGAAATGAGTCCATTGGATTGATTTGGTTTGTGTCGTGATATGATATGATATGGTGGACTCTGTGCCCTCAACAGATATATAATAACGTTATTATTGTGTTCAAAGACTATACAAAATTCCTAAATTTCCAACTATTGGCTTTCATGATATGATGATTTGAGACAATGTTTGGTTTTTTTCATAGCAATTAAAAGTGTTTCAGTTGCGAAACTATTTAATTTGAACACTCTTTACATGTACAAGTAACTAAAGAGAGACAGAGAAAAATAATATTGCGGTTTAACATGCATTCTAATATGCATAAAGACCAAAATCACACAAAACGTAACGAGAAATAATAACCAACAACACGACCCAACAAATCATTCCGCATAATTACAACTGATAGAGCCGTGGATCAAGACACCAAGATTGTTGTCCTAAAACGACATGGACAAACACATTCCTATGAAATTTCTTTAAAGTGAAACTTGTTAAAAATTTAGGAATAACTGTAAAAATGTTAAAAGGTTGGTGGAAATATCCGCCAGCCCTTACTGATAAAAAAAAAAGAAAAAGTAGAGCTGATGATGTTATTTGGCAGAAGATAAAACCAAATAACACCATGCATTATGTCAGAATCCAATTTATATTTGACTTCTCTTCCATATATATTTAGTATCAAAATCGAACAACAATATTCCATATAATTAAATTAATTATAAGATGGAGTGATAAGGATGAAGATGATAATAAGGAATGAGATGTTTATTTGGTTTGTCCTAATTGCCTCTCACACCATTGTCGAAAACTTACCTGGCTACCCCGGTCCTCTTCCTTTCAAACTAGAAACTGGGTACGTATGTACATTCTCTCTACATATAAAAGCTTATTTAGAAGGCTTAATTATAAACTAATAAGCCTTCTAAATAAGCTTTCCCACACAACCCCTTTGTAAGATGTGGTAACTTATGAATTAATCAGGAGTAGGAAAAGATGAAAGTGTACAGCTATTTTACGTCCGAACGAAACCCGGAGGAAGATCCCCTTATCATTTGGCTTGCTGGAGGACCTGGTTGTAGCAATCTCCATGCCTTCTTTTTTGAGATCGGTATATACATATGCCATTCTTATCTTATAAATTAGGAATATATTAATTTATAGCTTTAATTAATCATGTTTTAAAGCTGCATGTCACAATATTTATAGGTCCACTGAAAATTCTGAAAGGACATTAATGTCCCAGAACTGGAAGCCGACCCCAATTCTTGGACCAAGGTACGTGTATGTCGTTTTATACAAGGTTTTCGAAGTTCACATAGATATTAATACTTCACAGTTCAACTAATCAAACAACTGATTGTTTAATTATTTGATCATTTGTGCTAATTAATCATTTTTTAATCAAATGTTGCTTCCGCTTCCAAAGTTGGCGAATGTCATATATTTGGACGCACCCGCAGAAACGGGATATTCTTATACAACTACTGCCGAAGCCGCATTCTCTAGTGATACATTGTCGGCGACTACTGAATTTATTAGGAAGGTTATTGAATGTATTTTGTTATTTTTATGGGAGAATCGTTATCCAGACTTAATTAATTTTCATAATCTGCAGTTTGTTCGGGATCATCCGAGGTTTGTAGGAAATCCTACGTATGTTACTGGAATTTCTTATACAGGGATTGTTATTCCGATCATTACCGAGATGTTATATAAAGGTATATAGATTTTATTTTTGTTAATATGCATTTATTTAAAAACATAAATGTAATAAAAATTATTTTTTCTATTATATATTGTTCAAAGGTAATGAACAAGGATTAGAGCCTATTATAAACGTCAAGGTACAATATAATGAATTCTACATAACTCTTTTGTAAATTTGTATATCAAATTAACTTTAGTGTCAGGATCGAATAACCAAACAAGTTATTATAAAATCAGATCTACTAACACAAGAAGTTACAGCGGATTAACACTTATATTATTATATTAAGAACAATGTAAACTGTAATTGAATAAGAATAAACAAAGAACACAGTTTATCACAAAAAGCTTCAATGTATTAATTTGTTCGATCAATTCACGTATATTTACAATTCATAAGGAACTATATATAATAGTCCTTGAAGCCTAAATTATTAACCTAGTTATTCTAGGAAATGATTACAATTGAATTACATAAATATTTACATGCTATAACTAACTCTACTAGAATCTCGGACACGATCAGCTCTAAATATAACATCAGCAGTAATCTTGATCGTCAGTAGTATTTTTCCTTTAGCAGTAGTAGAACGAGATCAGTAGTAACTTCTATTAGCAATAGTAATTCAATCTTCAGTAGTAGAACCTGTATGTTCCAACAATCTCCCCCTAAACTTGTTAATTCATTTTGAATTACTCAAGTTTCTTTTGTTCTTCTTCTTCCTTCTTTCTCTTCTCTAAAGTTCTTTGATTCTGTTTCTTTCTTTGAGCAATGTGTATTTGCTGTTTCTTTTGATGAAATAGTTAAGTTTGTTTTGAAACATTACAGCATCATATGGTTTCATCATGGTGTTTGTGAATATCTGATACATGGTTTCTTCTGAGTGTGGATATTCTTTTTCCATTAAATACAGCTCACAGTTCTTGTTTGATCTTTCAAAGAAGTACATATTGACTGTAGGGAGTACATTCCAAGCATACACATTTTATGTGTTTGTAAATATTTCTGGGTAGTTATCTGGATAAAATGCAGCATCAATCATTTTAGTAATGTATCCAGCTCCAGACTTCTTCCATGATTTCTTTGTCATTCTAGGTTTTTCAATGATTAGAAGTTTGATTATATCACTTCTTGAACATGATCTAATCATAAGTAACCATCCAGTAAATCTTTGAACAATTTTGTCTTCCCTTACAATTTCTATAACATTATTATCCATAACTCTCCAATTGATGATTGGATTGTTTTCAAGGGGAGCAACTGGAACTTCAAGAACAGGAATAATTTGCTCTGTTTTTTATTTCTTTTCCGATTATATGACCAATCATATATAGCATTTTTTATTTTGTCATAAAAAATTCTCTTAGGACCCATTTTAACAACTGAATTAATTAAGTCCAAATTTTGAAAAGATGAATAAACGGGTTTTTCTTTTCTTTGTTTGGTGAGAGGAAGTTTCACCAGTAGTTGATATACTACCAGTTTGAATTAATGTTGGACTTATTGGGATTAAAACATTTCCTTTTTCTTCTTTTGCTTCTAGTTCAGCTAATTCTTTCTTCTTGGCAGTACAATATTTATCTATTATTGTAATCATCTTCATTCTGCCAAAAGATTTTGCACTATGCCCTTTTGACTTCAGAAAGTGAATCATGTTTGTCTTCTGTTCAAAAACGTCATCTGTTAGTTCACTCTTTGTTCTTTTACATTCAGCTACCAGATCTTCGAGACAGTTTAGATGTTCTTCTTCAATTTTTCTAAGTCTTTTAAATTCAGCCTGTTGGTCTTCTATCTGAACATCTTTTATTTGTGGAACATCTTTTACAGTCCTTTTCTTTTCTTCAAGTGCTTGATATATAGCCACTTTCTTTAAGTACCTCATATGTTTCACCTTCCATCTGGATTGTTTTTCAGATCTGACATGATTAATTTTGTTCACCATGTGGTGACCTAATGCTCTGCTGGGATAATCTTCATCATAGATCTCTTTTCCTTTTCCAATACAAACTGGAAGAACAGATGGAGGTGGAGTATATTTCATATCTGGGATACCAGGAATTTCAAACTTTGGATAAAACAGTTTAAGTTGGTCTTCTGGTAGTATCTTGGGATGTGGAGGAAGTGTGCATTCATCTACTTCAAACCAATTCACATTATCATCAATGTCAGGTATGATAAGTGGTTGATCAGGAGTTGGTGGCTTTGAGATGATGACATATCTTTCTCTTTTAATAAGTTCAGGAATTTCTTCATCTTCCTCTTCAGTAGTAGCTAAAGTGGTTACTACTGGAATTTCTTCAGGAATTACTACTGATAGGGCGTCAGTAGTGTTTGTTGTTACAATTGGAGGTACTACTGCTATATCATCAGTATTAGTAGGAGTTACTACTGACGTTTCTTATTGTTGTTGTTCTTGTACTGGAGCAGTAATATCTTCATCAGTAGCATCCATGTTTTCTAGGCCTTCATCATTAAACTGGCCTTCAGTAGCAATTGATTCTTTGAGATTAAGGAGAGAAGTTGCTGCTGCTGCAATTGATGTGTCTATCATAGTTTGGATAGTATCCTTCTCCCCCTTAGTGATCTCAACAGGTGGAGCATCACTACCATTAACCTTCTTTCTGAGCTTTCTAATTATCTTTGTTTGTTGAACAAGTCTGTGCTCATATAGTTTCATCCTCTTGTTAATAGTGTTGATGTGCTTCTTCATATAGGTCATGGTTTTCCCTTGATTTGTTAAATATTTCAGACAATCTTGTACAGTGGTTTCAAGGTTTTCCATCTTATCCGTCAATGATTTTTGTTTAATACTGCCCTCACTCCTTCTAGCAAGATCATCGGGCTCACTAACTGGTACATTGGCTTTAAGGTTTTCCATCCTATCCGTCAATTCAATGAGTTCTGTTCTACCCTCATCACTTCTTGGTGATGAAATGGGTTGTTTGGACATACTCTTCTTCCTAGAAGAAGCAGTAATGCCCCCCCTTGTGGTTTCTTGGCACCGGGGTCCTCTCAGTAGTTCCTCAAATTCTGAGTCATCACTAAGAGTTGCTGAGGTCTGGGTCCTAATGATGTTCTCACTATCCTGTGCACCCACCTTTGGGGCATCAGTAGTGAGAGCCCTTTCCTCATGACCTCTCTCCTCCTGTGAGGTCAACTCTTGGAGCCTGGGGTGTGACTCAAGTTGTCCCCTGGTGTCCTTTAAGGAAGATTTCTTCCTTTTATAAATGATGGATATGTTTTGGGCTGGTGGTAGGTCTTCCACAGAGTGAAGAGTAGCACTCTGAGGATTTATTTCATGTTCCTGGGACACATTCAGGACATTTGATGGTGTATCTATTTGAGTGGACTGTATGATTTCTGTTTGGGCTACATTTGGGGTGATGGAGTGGGTTGGGGTTCAACTGGGTGAGTTGAACCTTCTCCAGTAGGTGGTTGATCATTGATCATGTTTGGAAAAAGTGGAGTAATTTTACCAGAAAATTTAAATTGTTTTCTCATGTTAGAAAACACCTTTTTGTTTAATTCAGGAGTTACAAATCTGTTTTTAGGAATGGAAAGGTTTTGTAGTTCACAATTTATAATATGAGTTAGGAATCTTGGATACATTAAAAATGTAGATGAAGAAAGATTTCCAAGCATTCCTTCAAAGATCATGTTTGAAAAATTGAATACTTGTCCTGTACTCAGACAAACAACAGCAAATGCTAGTGACTTGTTGAATTCATTCCAAGTACTCCTTTTAGGAGAGATGCAATGTTGAATAGTGTGTATTAAAAACTTCCATTGGGGTGAAAGAAAACCTTTTTGAAATGTGACTATATCTAGTCTTCCTTCATACCCCATTTTTTGTAAATATTCAACAAGATCCTCCTTTGGCAAAGAGAATATACCTGATTCATCATGAAGTTGAAGATGTTGTCTGATGGATTGTTCAGATATGGTGATTGTTTTTCCATCCACCGTTGATTTGATCATAGACATTGTTGATCCTTCAGTTCTTTCAGCATTTGTCCAGAAATCAACCAAGTGTTGTTGATAAGCTGTTGGGTTGATGGAGAGTGCAAACTTAATGTATGAGTTCTTTAGGAACATTACAATGGGACGAAAGTCTTTTGTACCGTCTGGATTCCTCAAGAAAGCACACATATTGTGGAATTCGGAATATTTAAGATCAGTTGGGATTGCAAGAGATTTTAGGGTTGCCATGGTGATTGATTTTGATCTTTTGAGATGAGTTTCTTTCAGAGAGAGTGGTCGTCTTGTTATGAATTTCAGGTTTGTGAGAGAAATTGAGTTGTTACTGATGAAAGGTTTTGATCGGATTTGTGCAGAGATAAGGGTTTAGCGTAGGGTTTATCAAATCGAGGAAAAGATAATGCTAAATTAATCTCAGTCAGGTATTTATATTTTTCGATTAAGCCTGCAAAATGACCAAAATATCCTTCGAATAATAGCTTAACGACTATTTTCATGAGGGTCAGTAATGCAAACTTCTTCGATCTACCCACAGCGGAACTACTATTTTGCAACCCTTTGGGCCAATAATAAAAATGTGATGAATGCACTTAATGTGCGCAAGGTACGTTAACAAATATTCCATCCATCCTAAGTTTCAATAAATAAAAAAAAAACATTTAAGTGGGAAACAGAAAATTTGAATAGTGACATAGTATAATTAATGATTTTTTCTTAAACTATGTGTTTTCGTCTGATAGACAATAATATTGGGAAAGAGGAGTGATAAACATGATGTAAACATTTTAATTTTAATCGTTTTAGCATACAACTAACTAACTAACCGAATTGGTTAACAACGTGTGGCTCTTAATTAATTAGGGAAGGGCGAATGAGTCGTGGCTATGTAATCAAGACATGGTGTATATCCCTGGTGAAGCTTCATTGCCGTTATATGAGTTCAATGTCAACAATGTTGTTGACTATCACAAACAACTAAGTCAGAGAAATTGTCGAGCTTTGATATTCAGGTTCCCTGATAAATTAGAGCCCCTGTTCAATTTATCAAAAAAGCCCTAAAAGTTATAAATTCTAACATAATAAGTCATAAAAATTTAATTTGTATTTAATTTCATAATAGGTTACTGGGTATAAACTTAATTAATTACATTGGCCCTAAATGATATATACAATAATATAAAAAGTTAAAAATTATGGGTCTTAAAGAAAAATAGGCCCTCTTCCTTAGCATCTTATGAAAACCCGCCTCTTTTTGGTTCCCTAATTTAGGGGTGTGCATTGGGCGGTTTGGGACGGTTTTAGGCTCAAACCGAAACCAATCCGTTAATTTCGGTTTTAGGATTTTCAAAACCAATGGTTTTGGTTTCTATCGGTTTCGGTTTTAGCGGTTTCCGGCCATTAACGGTTCGGTTTCGGTTTTAAAACCGAACCCACTTAGTTTTCAACATTAGTATATGATATCATGTACCAACCTTACTTTTGCTAACCTTTACATAAGAATGAGTAAATTGGCAGTAGAAACATGAAACACAAAGATATAAAACTACGAAATATACATTCTATATGCATATAAAAACATTAAGATGTTGTATCAACAACACAAAGAAAGCTTTAGTCTACAGATGGTGTCAGCATAACCATTTCTTTTACATTAACTTGTTGGAACAAACATGGATAATTCAAATTCTACATTAATAGTTAATGAAATAAAAAGTTAATGTATTCTAGTAGTTAGATTTTTAATTATTTAAATAGATTTACTTATATTTAATAACTATAAAGTTAAAAATATATATATATAATATTAAAAATTAACAAATGGAGCGGTTTCTAGTTAAAACCGAAACCAAACCGAAACCATCGGTTTTTTGAAAATTCAAAACCGAAACCGTCGGTTTTGAAATGGTTTCGGTTTTATCGGTTCGGTTTTGGCGGTTTTAACGGATTGGTTTTGATTTTTCGGTTTTTATGCTCACCCCTACCCTAATTTGCATGCCTATGTAACACTTAACATATAGTTTTGTTTTTTGTTTTTGTTTTTAATTTTTTTGTGAACTAGTGGAGATCACGATTTGAGGGTTCCACATATTGGTACAAAAAAATGGATAGATTCTCTGGATTTGGTGGTCACCGAAAGTAATTGGGATGCATGGTATTCTAAAGGTCAAGTAGCAGGATACAAAACTACATATGCTAAGGATAACTATTCTTTAGTATTTGCGACGGTAAAGGTAGATATAAACACACGCACATACACAGATTCTTTTTGTTTTTCATGTTATAAGTGGTAAGTTTTCACAATTAAAAGGTGTTTCAAGTTATCCAGTGATTGTTTTTATTCGTATTTTGTTTCACTACAAGAAAAGTGACTTTTAGAGACCACAAAAAGGTTTTAGAGACCGTTGTTACTAAAAGTTCGTCTCAATAGCCCCGCCTCTGAGAGTTTCTTTAGAGACACATGATACTCTCGTCTCTAAAACAGTAAGACTAAATACTTTTGCCACAACATGTGATCTATAAAAGTAATTATTAATTAGAAATTAATTACTTTTTGACACAACAGTTTCTCTCTGAGGTTGAGGGAAAAGGTTATCTACTTGATCTTTTACAGAAGGCGACAATGGAGATTGTGAAGCATTCTCCAAATTAGGTTTTACGGAAAAATGGAGAAGAGTACTGAAAGTAAAAAAGAGTGAAAAAGAAACTCTTATTTTTCTTAAAATCGTGGGTTTGTATAATATGAATAATTTAATTAAATTTGAATTTAGTTTTATAGACCACAAGTTTCTCTAAAAACTTCCCGCTAAACGTCTAGGGGCACATGTGGTGCCAAAAACTTAGAAAAATATTTGTCTTTCTGAAAATATATATTGAGACAACAAGTCGTCTCCAAAAGGTAATTTTAGAGATGACACATTGTGGTCTCTAAAAGTAACTTTTCTCGTAGTGTTTTTCCAAAATGCAATGTTTTACGATCACTTCTAATGTTGAAAATTTATGCTTTGCAAAAAAAAAAAATGAAAAAGAAAAAATGAAGGATAAAACATATAGTTTAAGGTGTAAATTAAAGATGACATCGAAGTATTTACATGTTTTTTAAACTATAAGATAGATAGCTAATGCAATTTCTTTGAATATTAATTATAACTTGTGCGTACAGGGAGGAGGTCACACAACTCCAGAGTTTAAGCCAAGAGAATGCTTTGACATGGTTAAGAGGTGGTTTGCTCATAGACCTATTTAACGAAATGGTCATACATTCATGATATGATGTTGTGGTTAGGACTGATTTAAATGATACTAGAGAATAACCGACAAATATATATGTCGTTGTGATTTCAATTTTTCTTTTTCCAGTAAAAAAAAAAAAGCTTTAATGCAAAAATATTACTTAGGTGAGACCCCTGAGAAGTATGCAAAAAAGTGTTAGCGCACGTATTTTAAATTCATTTATAAATAAATGTTAATAAATATTCTTCTATAAATGTAAATTCTTAAGTAAATGTGAATAAATACTAAATGTTACTCATTATTATTCGACCCTTTTGATGGTTTTTAAGAACCCGAACGGCCGAACCCTCAATCCCAAACCCATTTGAGCATGCATCATGGGAGAGAGATCCACAACCAAGTGTAGGGTGGGGATTTCATCAACATCAGGGTGGTGGGACCATGTTTCGATAAAGGCATGGGTCAGAGAGAATTCATCTCAAGGGCATTATCGGTCATAAGATAAACGGGTTCGAAGTTAATTAATTATGATGATGAGAGAACTTATTTGGTTTAAGTGTTTGTTAAAATGGCCTTGAAATGAGTCCATTGGACTGATTGGGCTTGTGCCATGATATGATATGATGGACTCTGTAGTCTGTGCCCCAACAGATATATAATAAGTAATAACGTTATTGTGTTCAAAGACTATACCAAATGCCTTAAAATTTTAAACTACTGGTCATCTTTAGCATGATATGATGATTCTAGGTTAAGTTTCACATAATGTTGGTTTTTTTCATGGTATTAAAAATGGTTTTCAGTTGCGAAACTATCTAATCTAAAAACACTGTTACACGTACAACTAACTAAAGAAAGACAGACACATGCAATCTAATATACACAAAAATAAACATCATACAAAGCGTAATGACTCTTTTGATGGAGGTGTGATGTTGACTAAACAATAGTACAGATTGGACTGGTTGATTTTATGAATACTTAGACAATCTAATTGTTGGGATATAAACATTTTAGTACTGATGCTGTAGTTAGTACCGATGAAGACTTAATGAAGATATACAAGTTAGTACTGATGGGGCAGAAAAACAAGAATACTACTGACGATTGATCTACTACTGATGGGTGCGAATACTACTGATGTTCATATATGGTGCAGATCGTATCCGAGATCTTCGTAGAGTTAGTTTAGAATGTTTATCTTTTTGTAATTCAATTGTAATCGTATCCTAGAATAACTAGGTTAAATATTTAGGCTTCAAGGACTATTATATGTAGTTCCTTACGAATTGTAAACGTACGTGTGTATTGATCGAACATTAATATACATTGAAGCTTTTTGTGATAAACCATGTTCTTAATATTTCTTATTCGATTACAGTTTTACATTGTTCTTAATCTAATAACAAGAGTGTTAATCCGCTGCAACTTCTCTTTGTTAGTAGATCTGTGATTAAATAACTTGTTTGAGTTATTCGATCCTAACAAGTGGTATCAGAGCTTAAAGGTTCTAGATCTACGAATTAAGAACATCAAAAAGTTTCATACTTTCGAAGCAAAACTTGTTAATCATGTCTGATAACAATGAAAGCACACAGACAAACAAAATCTCAATTCTCACTCCCAACAACTTTGGGATGTGGAAAAACAAAATCAAGCAGTACATGCTTATTACTGATTATTCCATGTGGGAAGTTGTTATTGAAGGCAACAAAACCATTCATACTCAAATCACAAGCTCATCAACCGAATCTGACAAACTCAAGAGTAACAAAAGAAAAGAAGGACAGAGGAATCGAACTAAAAGCCTTAAGCACTCTTTTGCTTGTTATTCCCAATGACTATCAACATTTATTTGTTGAATACGATGATTCTAAGAAGCTGTGGCAGGCATTGGAGAAAAGGTTTGTTGGCACCAAAAGTACTAAAAGAAACATGAAGTCTGTTTTGAAGCAAGACTTTGAAAACTTCAAAGGACAGAAGAATGAATCATTGTCACAAGTTTTTGATTGATTCAATAAACTTATTGGTGAATTCAATCAAGTTGGAGTTAAACCAGACAATGATGATGTCAACAGAAAGTTCCTCAGATCTCTTGGTGAAGAATGATCTATGTATACTGTTATATATAGACAAGGAGATGCATTGGAAGAAAAAGAGGTAGTTGAACTGTACAATGAACTAAGAGTGTTTGAATCTGAGGTAAGTAATAAAACTCCTATTTTACCTTCAAACAATGCTGCTTTTGTGTCTAGTACAGGAACATGTCAGGATGCTGCAACCGGAAAGAATGTAGAAATTGAAGATGTAGCAAGAGAATCCTTCTTTACTAGTCATGCACACACTGGATTGATTAGTGAAGATTTGGAACAACTCAATCCTGATGATCTGGAAGAGATGGACATCAAATGGCAGATGGCAATGTTGAGTTTAAGAACTAAAAGATTTCTCAAAAGAACTGGCAGACAAAATTGACCTACAACAAAGGTGATCGTGCTGGATTTGACAAAACCAAAGTCAAATGCTACAACTGCAATAATCTTGGTCACTTTGCTAGAGAATGTCCTAACAAAGATCAAAGATCAAACTACAATAAAAACAGCACTTCAAACTCAACTGCATTAGTATCACAAGAGGGTCAAGGCTATGACTGGAGCTTTCAAGCAGAGGAACATACTCAAAACCAAGCTCTTATGGCCTTCACAGATTCTACTAATGAGGTACATTCTAAATCATGCACTCCTGAATGCATTAAAGCATATAAAGAATTAGAAAAACTTAACAAAGAAACTCTTGATGAGATGATTTTAAACAGAAATAGAAGAATTGAATTTAATGGTTGTACTGTTGATCTTGAAAATCAAATCAAAATTTATAAAATAACAGATCAAAAGATAAAAGATGAATTATTACAAACAACTTATGATAAAGAACATGCTGAATTAAAATTAAAAGAAACTTTAATTAAATTAGAAGAATGTCAATCGGAATTAGAACAAAATAAATTAACTATTAAAAAATTTGAAAGAAGTTCTAAAATAATTGATGAATTAACCAGCAATCAAACCACTGAGAAAGTTGTTCATGGGGTTGGATATCATGCAGTTCCACCTCCAACTAATTTTATTCCTCCTCTTAAGTCAAGCTCAGAAAGAATTTTAAATGAATTAAAATTAGAAAGTCAAACTGAAACCAGTAAAGATTCATCTGATGATGATCAAACAATTAATTCAACCGATACAAGTTTTCATACCACACAAAGTCAAACTGAATCCCCTAATATAATTCAGAAAACATACCAACTATTTTATGAAGGGGAAATTAAAGAAATTTAAACCAATTAAAAGAACAAAGAAAGCCTGAAAGTGCTAAATCAACAAAATTAACATGTTTAATTTGCAACAAAGTTAACCACTTAGCAAAGGATTGTCACTTCAATCCAATTAACTGCAAAGAATTTAAGGAATTCAAAGAAAACAAAGAAAAATTAAAAGAATTAAAATTAAAACAAACTGCAGAAGCTAAGGAAATTAAAAATTCACATGTTGAAGTCCCTAAATTTGGAAGAACTGCACAAAGATTTGTGCAAAATATCAGACATGGAAGTCCTAAAAGGAGTAATTATTTCAAAAATATTGGAAAACAAAATCAATTTCCAAGTTACTCAAAAATTTCAAACATCCGTAGGAACTACTCCAGGTTTACTACTGGTAAAAACCCTAATTACAATGCTGTCAGATACAATTAGCAAAATACTACTGATTATGTTAAAAACTCATATTACCCAAATACTACTGTCCATCAGTAGTAAAATACTCAAAAGCCAAAAACTACGGGTATAAACCTAGGTCAGTAGTAAAACAAAACATCAGTAATAAACAACAAATGAAGACCAAAACTGCATACAAAGCTCATACATTTCGAAAATCTTACTCTTCAAAGGATGAACCCAAGACAAAACAAGCTTGGGTTCCCAAAATTAACTAATCCATTTACTTATTGTGCAGAGCATTCAGATCCCTGAAGAAGGAAGAACATGTCACATTGATAGTGGATGCTCTAGGCACATGACTGGAAATCTTTAAATTCTTAGAGATTTCAAGTCCTTTGAAGGTGGATATGTTGCTTTTGGTGAAAATCCAAGAGGTGGTAGGATTACAGGTAAAGGTACAGTATCAAATGGTAAGATTACTTTTGATGATGTATTTTATGTTGCTGAGCTTAAGTATAATCTAGTTAGTGTCTCTCAAGTATGTGATAAAAAGAATAAAATTCTTTTTATAGATACAGAGTGCATCATTCTTTCTCCGGATTTTATTTTAAATGAAAAATTTGTTGTTTTAAGAACACCAAGGAGAAATAATGTGTATTGCCTGGATATAGGGGGATAACTCATTTCTTCAAATGATATCAACTGTTTTATATCTAAGCAATCACAAATGAATTAGAACTCTGGCATAGAAGGATGTGTCACACGAATTTTAAAAATATGAATAATTTAGTCAAAAAAATTTTGGTAGTTGGATTACCTCAGAAAGAGTTTATGTGTGATCATCACTGTGTTGCATGCCTGAAAGGTAAGCAACAGAAGACTTCTCATAAGACCAAAGCGATCAATTCTATTTCTAATCCTTTGCAGCTCTTACATATGGACCTATTTGGACCTACAAATGTAATGAGTATTGAAAAGAAATAATATTGTCTTGTTATTACTGATGATTTTTCTAGGTACACTTGGGTTTTCTTTCTTAGGACCAAAGATGAAACAAGTGAGATCATAAAGAATCTGATAGTCAAACTGGAAAACACAAGAGATCTCAAAGTGAAAGCCATTAGATGTGATAATGGCACATAGTTTAAAAATGCTAATTTAATTAACTTTTGTGATCTTAAGGGTATTGACAGGAAGTACAGCTCACCAAGAACTCCAAAACAAAATGGTGTAGCTGAAAGAAGAAATAGAACAATCATTGAAGCAGCCAGATCCATGCTTGCAGATTCAAAATTACCAATAACTTTTTGGGCTGAAGCTGTTAATACTGCTTGTTATGTTCAAAACAGAGTATTAATAGTTAAGCCTCATTTTAAAACACCTTATGAACTTTTTAATAAAAGAAAACCTTCAATAAGTTTTCTAAAATCATTTGGTTGTCCTTGTACAATTTTAATTACAAGAGAACAAATTGGTAAGTTTGATTGCGAATTAGATGATGAATCTTTGTAGGATACTCAACCCAAAGTAAATCATACAGAGTGTTCAACAAAAGGCTAAGGATCATTGAAGAAAGTATAAATGTATCCTTTAATGAAAATCTAATGAATGAACAGGGAAATGGTCCAGATTGGTTATTCAATATTGATAATCTAACCAAATCCGTTGATGTTAATTATGATTGCATTGCAGTAGATTCAAACAATCAAAGTCAACAAGGAGGATCATCATCATTCAATTGTAGTCAAGACAAAATGAAATATATACTAGTTAATACTGATCCCACAGTTAATACTGAGGAAAATAGTAACTCAGATAACCCTAGCAATCTTGATACCAGTAACAACTCAAACTCACACGACACTACTGATCACAGTAGTAACTCAGAAACTCAAACAAATGATGATGAACCAAACAACAATGATGTCAGTACTAACAATGAACCACATGAATTGAATGAAAATCATGTTACTACTGATACCAGTAGCAATGAAGAATCTCCACAAAATCCAGAAAATCAAGAAGAAACACGGATAGATGCTCAAATTCCTGAATCCAATGAGTCAAACCTTGATAGTCAATTACTTGTTGACAAAGTTCCCAGCACTAGAACTGAAAAAAACCATCCTTTGGACCTAGTCCTAAGTGATGTCAACTCAAATATGCAGACAAGAAGCAAATTCAATTCATCATTAATTACAAACATGTGTAATATAAGTCTAATCTCTAATGAATGTATGAATGAATGTTTTCTGTCACAGGAGGAACCTAAAAAGATTCAACAAGCAATGAAAGATTCAAATTGGATTATAGCAATGCAAGAAGAACTTCTCCAATTCAAATTACAAGCTGTATGGACACTTGTACCTCTACCAAAAGGAAAAAAGACCCATTGGAACAAGATGGATCTACAGAAACAAGAAAAATGAAAGAGGTATAGTGATAAAAAACAAAGTCATACTTGTAGCCCAAGGATACACTCAAGAAGAAGGAATAGACTATGATGAAATATATGCACCTGTTGCTAGAATTGAAGCAATAAGGATATTTCTGGCATATGCTTCATTCAAGAAAATTAAAGTCTATCAAATGGATGTAAAAAGTGCGTTCCTTTATGGGAAAATTGAAGAAGAAGTCTATGTATGTCAACCTCCAGGATTTGAAGATCCTGAACATGATGATTATGTGTACAAATTAGACAAAGCTCTATATGGCCTTCATCAGGCACCAAGAGCTTGGTATGATACATTATCATCATACTTATTGAAGAACAACTTCAAAAGAGGTGCAATTGATAAAACTCTGTTTACAAGAAAAGTCAAAGATGATATATTACTGGTCCAGATATATGTGGATGATATCATCTTTGGTTCAACAAATGATCAACTGTGCAAAGAGTTTGAAGAATTGATGCAAATAAAATTCAGGATGAGCTCAATGGGTCCAAAGAATTTCTTTCTTGGTGTGACAACCCTCTAAATCCGGCATTTGCCCCGAAACTTATTTCAACCTAACTTATTAAACAATTTTTTTATAATCAATAAAAGTACTCCTTTTGTGTATGAAACTAGCAAAACATGCATAAATATATTAATTGTGCACATTAGTAGAGATGCAATGAGCTATTATTCTACGTTTGTAAAGTGGTAAACTATAATTAAGCGAGTTGGTGACCTAACGCGAACATTAAACCGGAACCAAAAATATAAACTTTATACTTTATAATGAGATTTTTGTTAAACCAAAGTAACCAGTACGAAAAGTATAGTAAGAATCATCATACACAATTAAATGAACATGTATTAACATTTAACTACTTTATCTAATACGAGAATATCGAAGGTGACTAAATATATGCCCGAAGTGATATCTGTTGTTATCAACCAATGACCATAGTCAAAAACCAAGTAAAACCTCAGTTAAAATATTTTAGCGGGCAAATTTATCAGTAATCTTATTATTAAATGACTAATATTATGATAATTATCTTTAACCGTTAAAATTTAAAAAGGAGCGTTATCACTTTCCATGAAATTCGTATACCACTCCCCTTACTGTGTGTACATGATAGTATTTTTAACAATAAAATATTCAATCAAATCCTCGTCTACCAATCACAATTAAACAACCCATTTTGTTCGGTCAACTCACCCCGTTATATGAACACGTTTTATTATTTTAAATATATTAATCTAATCCGATCAACATTAGAACCTATCACTATAACCACATAACCATGCCCATCGTCATACGTCTCCTACGCTACATCTCCCCCGACGAATACAGAAACCAGAAACGAAAACACCCCCTTCGTCCTTTTTGTTTTCCGGCAACCCATCATACTCAACCCCTTCTCCGGCGACCAGCTCTGCTTCCTGACGATCAGACGGATCTCCTTCTCGAGCTATCTCTCTCTCTTCCAATTTTGCAAACCCAGCCCAGTTAGAAACCTCCGGCGATCACAATAACTTACCGGTGACGCAGCTTGCACACGATCTCGTTCTCAGCTTCTTCTCACTCGATAAGTATAACTTCTTACTATCCTTTCGTTCATCATAAGCATGCATAAATCGTGAGTTCTTGTTCGATTATTTTTATGGGTTTTGGGTTATCTTTTCCGGCAACACACACAGTGAGTGTGTGTGTGTGTGTGTGGGCCGACACTCTTTTAAGATCTTTTTATCTCCGGTGTCGAAATTGTTTTCTTACGTGGGTTGGGTTATGAAATTGTGTTATTGTACGAGTTTGCTAAACGGTTTTGGTGTGTGTGACTTTGTGTTCGTTTTTCTGATGAAGACGTGCCGGCGAAGCCAATTGTTCTTTTCTGTTTCTGTTTTCTAAATATTTGTTTCTGTATTCTTTTGACTTTTGAGTCCGCAAGATAATGGCCCATCATTAAACCCTTCTATTTTTGGTCCACTCCATCGAAACTCCGAAATCAGTAGGCTATTTTGAGCCCACCCATATTCAAACCCAATCATTGTTTTATATAACTAAATCAGTAAGTATTTTTATAATTAATCAGTTATTCAAAATTTCCTTTAAAAAGTTTATTAATTGATTATATAACAACTACTTATTTAATTATCATTATTTATTTATTTAATTATAAATTAAACAAACATATATTTAACATATGAGACCAATCCCACCGAGTCACCAACGTATCACTCGAGCCTAGTTTCATGTTAAGAGAATCATTTGTGCATCATATAGATTAGGCGTGTCATTTTAGAACGTCATTTATTAACTATTAATATGTGTTTAGGACGCTAGGACCATTTGGGTTGGAAACTACAATTTGCTAAATTGTACTTTTGGAAAGCTTCGCATCACGTGAGTTTCACGGCCCCACTTTTACTGTTTTTATAACTATTTTATCTGGGGGAGAAAACATATAACTATTCAACTATTTTGTGATAAATAATCTTTGTATAATCATTTTTGTATACACATACCTAACAATGAAGGACAACGGACCATGCTACGAGTCCACGTTTAACAGTAATCATTAACTATTTATGGTAGCCAAGGAATATAGAGATAGTACTATCGGGATTGATCCCCCGCTCATGGCTAGTTATGCGCTAGCCCAACTGAGTTTGAGCTTTATATTCCAACGATTTAGATTTTGGTTTGATTATAGGCTCTTTGATTATACCTTAACTTGAATGTATTGCAAGCATGTCAAGAAATTATGAATTGCACCTAAAACTACTTTTGTACATGATTTGTACCAAACGATTTTGATGATACTTCTTATGGAGTCACAAAACCTGTGAACTCACCAACCATTGTGTTGACACTTTTTCTAATATGTTTTCTCAGGTAATGGAAACTAAACAAACCTATAAGCATCGCATGAGTCTTGGATTTTGTAAACGATATTGGTAATCTACTTTATTTGCGTTGCTTTACTATTTATCGATGTGTAATGTTACTAGTTAGTCGCACCTCGTTCTTCCGCAAAACTATTTTTGGCGGGGTGTGACACTTGGACTCCAAATCAATCAAAGATCAGATGGTATTTTGATTAATCAATCAAAATATGTGAGAGACATCTTGGAAAACTTTGCAATGAAAGACTGCAAAAGTGCAAGCACACCAATGGAAACACACAAACACCTACATCCTGATGTTTAGGGGGAGGATGTAGATGAACATCTATATAGATCAATGATAGGCTCTTTAATGTATTTAACTGCATCAAGACCTGACATTATGTATAGTGTTTGTGTATGTGCTAGGTATCAAGCAAGACCTACGGAGCTACATTTGCATGCTGTCAAAAGAATCTTCAGATACTTGAAGGGAAAACCCTCTCTTGGTCTTTGGTATTCACATGACTCGCCATTTGAACTCATACCCTACACAGATAGTGACTATGGTGGTGAATGTCAAGATAGAAAATCTACTACTGGTGGATGTCAATTCTTTGGATCAAGATTAGTGTCATGGCAATGAAAGAAACTAACAAATGTGTCAACATCAACTACTGAAGCAGAGTATGTAGCTGCATCTGCTTGTTGTGCTCAAGTTCTATGGATTCAGAATCAACTCCTAGACTTTGGTATCTCTATTCTTAAAACTCCCATTTTTATTGATAATCAAAGTGCTATTAGTATTGTGAATAATCCAGTAAAACATTCAAAAACCAAAGATATTGAAATAAGATTTCATTTTATAAGGGATTGCAATGAAAAGAAATTAATCAAATTAGAGAAAATTCATACTGACAATCAATTGGCAGATCTTTTTACAAAAGCATTTGATGTAGGAAGATTCAGCTTCTTGGTTAGCAGTATTGGAATGATTTTAATAAATTAATTTCACTACTAAAATTATATGTAAAGTTTTTGTACAATATCTATATTTAAAAGTATGTTTTTTCTACCTCTTCATCATTATTATTGACTATGAGTTACACTTATAATTTAGTAGAATATCTATATTTAAAAGTATAAAACAACAGTTACTACTGACGTTTATATTACTGATACTTAGTTACTACTGATCGACCGTTATCTGTAAAATACGACATTTTACCATACTAACCCCCATGAAAATAGCCGTTGGGTTATGATTCGAAGGGTATTTCGGTCCTTTTGCATGTTAATTCGAAAAATATAAATAACTGAATGCGATTAGTTTAGCATTATCCAATCCTCGATCCGATAAACCCTACGATAAACCCTAATCTCTGCAAATTTCGATCAAAACCATGCATCAGTAACAAAGAAATTCATTCTCAAAAGGGAAAATTCTCTCTGAAATTAAGAACCCAATATCAATTTCAAAGATCAATATCAAAATCAAATGGCAACACTAAAGTCTCTCGAAGTTCAAACAGATCTCAAATACTCAGAATTCCACAATATGTGTGCCTTTTTTAAGAAATCCCGATGGAACAAAGGATTTTCGTCCAATAGTCATGTTCCTAAAGAACTCGTACATCAAATTTGCTATGTCTATAAATCCCAAAGCCTATGAACAACACCTTGTTCATTTCTGGGAAAATGCTGAAAGGGTCGAAGAAACAAATCTGTCTAAAATCAAATCCAGAGTAGATGGAAAGACAATCATCATAACAGAACAGTCAATAAGACAACATCTACAACTGAATGATGAATCAGGTATGTTTTCACTTCCTAAAGAGATTCTTGCTGAACATCTTGAAAAAATGGGGTATGAAGGAAGACTTGACATAGTTACTTTTCAAAAGGGTCTTCTTTCACCTCAATGGAAATTTTTAGTTCACGCCATTCAGCATTGCATCTCACCCAAAAAGAGTACATGGAATGAGTTCAACAAATCAATAGCATCAGCTGTTGTTTGTTTGTGCACAGGCCAGGTATTCAATTTTTCTAACATGATTTTTGAAGGAATGCTTGCAAATATATCATCTTCAAAATTTTTAATGTACCTAAGATACCTTGCACATACATTAAACTGTGAAATACAAAATCTTTCTATCACAAAGAACATTTTTCCTACACCTGAATTAAATAAAAAGGTGTACTCAAACATGAGAAAACAATTCAAATTTTCTGGGAAAGTGACTCCACTGTTTCAAAACATAATCTATGATCAACCCCCAACTAGATAAGGTTCAAGCCACCCAATTGAACCTCAACCCACTCCATCACGCAAAACAGCCCAAACACAATCCCAAAAGTGCACTCAATCACCCACACAAACAAATGTCATGAATGTGTCCCTGGTACATGTAGAAAATCCACAGAGTGCTACTCTTCAATCTGAGGAAGACCAACCTATAGCCAAACAAATTTCAAAAATCTATAAAAGGAAGAAAACTTCCTTAAAGGACACCAGGGGACACACTGAGTCACACCCCAGACTCTAAGAGTTGCCCTCCAAGGAGGAGAGAGGACATGAGGAAAGGGCTCTCACTACCGATGCCCCAAAGGTGGGTGCACAGGCTAGTGAGAACATAATTAGGACCCAGACCTCGACAACTTTAAGTGATGACTCATTATTTGAGGCAGCACTTAAAGGACCCCGGTGCCAAGAAACCACAAGGGGAGATACTTCGCTTCTTCTAGGAAGAAGAGAGTATCTAAATAACCCATTTCATCACCAAGCAGTGATGAGGGTAGATTGAACAAAATTAATTTGATGGATAGGATGGAAAACCTTAAAGCCAATGTACCAAACAAGCCCAATGATCCACCTAGAAGGAGTGAGGGCAGTATTAAACCAACTAAATTGACGGATAGGAAGCAAAACCTCAAAACCACTGTACAACATTGCTTGGAACTTTTAAATTCTCAAGGAAAAACCATGAGCTACATGAAGCATTATATCAACACATTGAACAGAAGACAGAAGAGGTTCCATTATAGGCTTCAAAGGCAATCAAATCTCATCAGAAAATTACAAACGAAGATTGCAGATAGTGAGGCTCAACAAGTTGAGATCACTAAGGGGGAGAAGGATCATATACAAGGAATGATTGATCACTCAATTGCAGCAGCAGCAGCCTCCCTCCTAAATCTAAAAGAAGCTCATGGTGAAACAGGTCAAAGTTTTGGTGAAGACCTGTACAGAGGAGTCAGAAGTATGGATGAAGATGTGTTTGTGTCTGCAAAATCAATCCCCAACAGCAGAACAAATATAGTCTCCAGTTAATACTGATGTCATTGAAACTACTGACCCCATGGATATTGCTAAAGAACAAACAGAGGTTGTTACTACTGATCCTATTGATAAAGACACAACACCAGTAGTAAATATCCCTATAACAGAAACAAACATTCATGTTACTATTGATGCCCTAGCAGTAGTAACTACAACAACAACCTCACCAGTAGTAGACTCCTCACAACAGTAGTGGTATATACAACAGATACAACACCAGTAGTAACTACCTTGGTTACTACTGAAGATGAAGAAGAAATACCAGATGTTCTTGAACCAACTGTGATCATCTCAAGGCCTCCAACTCCAGAATTAAAACCACTTATCATACCTGACATTGATGATAATGTGAATTGGGATGATGTAGATGAATGTGCACTACTTCCTCACCCCAAAATATTAACTGAGGACAAATTTCATTTATTTTCTCCATCAATCGTGATCACCCCACTTATAGACATGAAATATACCCCACTATCAAAGTGTGTAAATGTAGGAAAAGAAAAGTTTGATGATGACTACCCACACAGAGCTTTAGGTCACTTTATGGTGAACAAAATAAATTGTTTCAGACCTGCAACGCAAGATAAGTGGAAGGTAAAGAGGATGAGGTATCTCAGAAAAGTTGCTAAAACTCAAGCTCTTGAAGATAAAAGAATAGCTGAAGAAGAAAGACTAAAAAAATACAGCAATTCAAGAGATTGAAGAATTCCTGGTAGAAGATCAACAAGCAGAATTTGATAAACAGAAAAAGATAGAAGAAGAACATCTGAACTGTCTTGAAGATCTTGTGGCCGAATGTAAAAGAGAAAAGGTTGATCTACCAGATGAGATATTTGAACAGAAAACTAAAATGATTGATTATTTAAAAACAAAAGGTCACAGTGCTAAATCTTTTGGTAGAATGAAAATGTTGACAATAGTAGATAAATATTGTACTGCTAAAAAGAGGGAATTAGCAGAAACTGAAGAAGAAGTGAAAGACAAAGTGTTGGTTGATATTGATCCCGAACTAGTGATTACCAGAACACCAATGTCTGGTGAATCATCAAAACCTTCTGTCAACAAAAAGAGGAAAGCAATAGAAGCAGAACAAGAATCAAGGAAGAAAAATAAACAAGAAATTCAAATACTTGATCTTCCAATAGCTCATCTACAAGATAATCCAATTATCAATTGGAGAGTTGTTAATGATGTAATAGAAGTAATAAGAGAAGACAAAACAACTCAAAAGTTTAGTGCTTGGAAACCAATGGTTATGTCTTGTACCAGAAGTGACATAATTAAAGTTCTAATTATTGGTAAACCAAGAATGACAAAGAAGTCATGGAGAAACTCAGGTGCTGGATACTTAACAGAAATGATAGATGTTGCATTCTATCCAGATAACTACCCTGAGAGGTTCACAAGTACAGAAAATGTTTATGCTTGGAATGTACTTCCTACTGTGAACATGTATTTCTTTGAAAGAACAAATAAAAAGTGTGAATTATATATGTATGAAAGAGAATATCATCATTTAGAAGAAACTATGTTCCAGATCACCACTTGTTCATTTATGAAACCTCATGATCTAGCAATGTTTCAAGAAAAGTTCAACTACTTTGTGAAAAGAAACAGCAAATACATAATTGCACAGAGGAAACAACAAAACAAACAGACATTAGAAGGTGATCAAAGAAGAGCTAAATTGCTAGAAGAAAAGAAGAAGAAAGAAGAACAAGAAAAGAAACTTGATTAATTTAAAGATGAATTAACAAGTTTAGGGGGAGATTGTTGGGATATAAACATTCTAGTACTGATGCTACAGTTAGTACTGATGAAGACTTAATGAAGATATACAAGTTAGTACTGATGGGCCAGAAAATCAAGAATGCTACTGACAATTGATCTACTACTGATGGGTGTGAATACTACTGATGTTCATATATGGTGCAGATCGTATTCGAGATCTTCGTAGAGTTAGTTTATAATGTTTATCTTTTTGTAATTCAATTGTAATCGTATCCTAGAATAACTAGGTTAAATATTTAGGCTTCAAGGACTATTATATGTAGTTCCTTACGAATTGTAAACGTACGTGTGTATTGATCGAACATTAATATACATTGAAGCTTTTTGTGATAAACTGTGTTCTTAATATTTCTTATTCGATTATAGTTTTACATTGTTCTTAATCTAATAACAAGAGTGTTAATCAGCTGTAACTTCTCTTTGTTAGTAGATCTGTGATTAAATAACTTGTTTGAGTTATTCGATCCTGACACTAATCAAAACCTTGTTGATTCAAGAAAACCGTGGATTTTGGGTCTTCAGAACCTGCTCAACTCAATAACACAATTTTAAAAGGAAAAAATAAATCAAATTTCATAAAACTTCAACTGATTATTCCATTCACACAAATACACTTTAAATATTGCCCAAAATTTTGAATGGGCCAAAAAAGACAAACGATCCATAACTTGGGCCGAAAACAAAGTCCAACATTATAAGATAAAAAACATAAAAATGCAAATAAGTTTCCAAAAACAATATTTTTTTTGGCTGAAAAGTTCGGCGTAGTCCTCATCGCAAACTTCAATTTGGTTACTTGAGAGCTTGAAACGGAGACTCGAGGCAAAAGTTATGTCTTTTCATTGGAGCCACTTTCTTGACACGTGCATAGGCTTCAAGAAATAAAAGGCTCCGCTCCTCTATAATTGGGCCTGCATCAAGTAATAATAAAGCTTATTATTACTTGTTAAGCTAATAAAATAAAATAATAAACCCCTTAAAAAAGTTTCCGGCCGAAGTCGTGGATTAAGACACCAAAGATTGTTGTCCGAAAATGGTATCTACTCACGAACAAAGTATCGCAGTTTATCGGGCGCTACACATTTCTATGAAATATCTTAAAAGGGGAACGTGTCAAAACTTTAGGAATATAATTGTAAAAATGTTAAAAAAAGAAGTGGACCTGATCATTACGTGGCATCGCAGCTAGAAGATGGTTCCATAAAACCAAATAACACTTCACAGCAGTCGCTTTCAAATGCTAGAACTGATGAGTATGTCGAATCCAATTTATATTTGACTTCTCCTCAACCTCTTTCAGGTCCCTTCTATAATTCCTTATTTACTAATTACCATCAAAATCAAACAACAAAAACCACCATCAGTTCTCTCTCTACAAATTAAAAGAGTGACTAATTAAAGATGAAGATTATAAGCAGTTTATGGAATCAAATGTATATTTGGTTTCTCTTAATCCTTGTTTTAGCCGCTTTCTCCACCCTCATTGCCTCTCAGACCATTGTTGAAACCTTACCTGGCTACCCAGGTCCTCTTCCTTTCAAACTAGAAACCGGGTATGTGCATATTTGGAGCAAATTATCTGCTTATTGCGTTTTGAGAACGCAAGTAATATAAAATGAGTGTTTGATAAAACGTCTGAAAAATCAATTATCTGCGTTTTTGGGCATCCAAAACGGAGTTTTGGGGGAGGTGCTTATTGCGTATTGAAGACTAATTAGTTGTATTTTACCTATTAAGTAACAAATAATCAGGTTTGTCAAACACGAAAAACTGATTATCTGGAGATTGCGATATCAAACAAAATAATCAAATCCAAACACTATTTTTCAAAATCACATTTTGTAACCGTTGATTATCTGATTGTTGCGATTTCAAACAACATAATCAAATCTAAACACTATGTTTCGAAATCACGTTTCGTGACAATTGATTATTTGATTCCTGCGATTTCAAACAATATAATCAAAACTAAACAGTATTTTACAAAGTCATTTGTAACCGTTGGTTTTTTCTGATTCAAAACAAATAATTTATTTTCAACAATCAATCCCAAACACTCTCTAAATATATTTTTGAAAGTTGTGCTAACTTATGTGAGAGTGAATTAATCAGGTATATTGGAGTAGGAAAAGATGAAAGTGTACAGCTATTTTACTTTTTTATAGAGTCCGAAGGAAACCCGGAGGAAGATCCGCTCATTATTTGGCTTGCTGGAGGACCTGGTTGTAGCAATCTCCACGCCTTCTTTTTTGAGATCGGTATATATTATCTGATAAATTTATTATAACTTTAGAAATAAAAATTAATCATGTTTTAAAGTTGCATTTGACAATATATGCATGTATACTATTGTAGGTCCACTGAAAATTCTAAAAGGACATTATATAGATAATGTCCCAAAACTGGAAGCGGACCCCAATTCTTGGACCAAAGTAAGTGTATTTGGTTTTATACAAGGTTTCTAAATTGGCTAACCTCCGCTGAGCCACTAAGCGGATTGAAAATTTCTATATAAAATATCGTAAAATTTGAAAATATGTGTCAAAGTTCACATGAATAATACAGTACTTCGAAATTCTACTAATTAAACAACTGAGTACGTATATACAATACACATACTCAATTGTTTACTTATTTGATAATTTGTGCTAATTAATCATTTTGTAATCAAATATCGTATCGGGTTTCAAAGTTGGCCAATGTCATATATTTGGACGCGCCGACAGAAACAGGATATTCTTATGCAACTACTGTCGAAGCCGCATTCTCTAGTGACACATTATCAGCATCACAAACTACTGAATTTATCAGGAAGGTTATTGAATGTGTTTGTTATTTTTAATTTTTATGGGAGAATTGTTATCGATCGATAGTTACTTAATTTGCATAATATACAGTTTGTTCGGGATCATCCGAGGTTTGCAGAAAATCCTATGTACGTTACTGGAATTTCTTATTCAGGGATTATTATTCCAATTATCACCGAGATGTTATATGAAGGTATATAGATTTTAATTTTGTTAATATGCATTTATTTAAAAAAAACAGAAATTTAATAAAAAATCGTTTTTTACTATTATTCAAAGGTAACGAACAAGGATTAGAGCCTATTATAAACGTCAAGGTACAAAATAATCAATTCTATACAAGTCTTGTAAATTTATATATCAAAGTTTAATTAGGAATCAACCATGTGTGACCTTACTAAGGACGTTGTTGATGGGAAACCCTAGGGATTCGTAGAGGGAAACCCGTTTACAAATAAAAGTGGTGATTTAAACTCTAGGTTCGAATATGCTTATCACATGGCGCTTATATCCAAAGAATTATACGAGGTATGTAACGTAAGTTTGAATTTCGTATGAGTTGTATTTCGTCTTTGCATATTACAAAGTAGATGAAGAAGTAATTCACATCTTTTAATTGTGGCCAAAATACGTTCTGGTATGCTGAACTTAGGTGATCGTGTCCAATACTTTCCTTAACTATTAAATGTATAACATGGTATAAATTTAGAAATTTGGTTAATTTCACCTTGAAAGATTATTTTGGTCGTAGTTTCTTACATGAATAGTTCCATTAAAGTTTTTGACGAACTATAGGATTCACATTCATCTCAATAAACTGAAACTAGGATCAAATCACGTGAAAAAATAAGATCAAATATTCAAGGTACTAATAAATTGATCATTTTCCCACGTTCGGAGTACCATGTTATAATTACACTTTTAATAGTTCAGGTTAGTAGATAGCTTAATCTGCCAAATTCAAGTTACTAATATATATTTTTACGTTTAATTATTATAGTCAACAAAAAAGAATTGCAATGGAGAATACGCAGAAGCCGATGATATGAATTTGCCATGCATTTCCGATATTGATGAAGTCAGCCAAGTAATTGTAGTTCATAACCAGCATCAAATTTATCTTTATTACTTCCTCGTTTCAAAATAAGTGATAAACTTTCTATTTTGTGGTGTTTCAAAATAAATGATATATTTTAAAAACTTACCATATTTGGTAAAAAGGTAGTGGGGACCACATCCACTAACTATCTCCTTTAATAAAGTAAAAAAGACATATTTACCCTTACTTTTACTTTTAAACATCATTAAATTAACTTTAATCAATATATGAGGGACCTATTATCCACTAACTATCAAATTTTATTTAATTAACCATCATTATCATATTTTGTTTCAAAAATTATGAACTCTAATTTATATCACTTATTTTGAAATGGAGTATATTTTGTGTTGCTAATACTATGCTTTGTTCGTTGTCGATTCAGCGTGTTAAAGACATTAACATATCACATATTTTAGAGCCCAATACTTGCGGCGAAACAGTTATGTTGTATAGTAAGCGGCGATCCGAAAGGGCAAATCTAATTAAAAAGGTTACTGCACAATCCTCGCTCAATAATACCTCATGTCAGGAGGTAAATCACTTTGTCGTTTTCTCACTATTTTATCGTATCTCGCATTTTCTCACATAATCTTATGGGAGCTCATTCGTACAGAGCAACTTTTATCCATGCAGAGCAAATTCATCCCAAATAACAATCATGTCCTTCCTTTACTTTTAACATATTTTACATTTCACCCCTCTCATTAAGGGCATGATTGTCATGTGTGATGAATTTGCTCTGTATGGATAAAAGTTGCTCTGTACGAATCAGCTCCCTAATCTTATATTCAAGCTTCTTCGATCTACCCACAGCGGAACTACTATTTTGCAACCCTATGGGCCAACAATAAAAAGGTGATGAATGCACTTAATGTGCGCAAGGTACGTTAAGAAATAACTAAAAGGAAGTAAACATTTTAGTTTCGATCGTTTTAGTATATAAGTAACTAACTAACCGAATTGGTTAACAACGCGTGACCATTAATTAGGGAAGGGCGAATGAGTCATCGCTATGTAATCGGGACATGGTGTACATCCCTGGTGAAGCTTCATTGCCATTATATGAGTTCGATGTCAACAATGTTGTTGACTATCACAAAGAGCTAAGTCGAAGAACTTGTCGAGCTTTGATATTCAGGTGTTGCTAGTTCCTTGCCTCCTTTTTTGTTACTGTTGAGTAATGTCTCATATTAGACAAACAATGAATCAGTAATGTATTTATAAGGGTCTTGGGCTACTCCTCTTACAATCAATTGGATTTAAGATGGAACCCAACAAACCTACATGATATCAAGGTTCACACGTAGTTGGTCAGACGGCCACACAAACTTCACGTAACCCATAAATATCCACGTGTTAGGCGCGGAAAAAATATGACGCCACACGTAGGGGGCAATGTTGAGTAATGTCCTACATTGGACAAATAATGAATTAGTATTGTGTTTATAAGGTCCTAATTGCCCTAATGTAACACCAACATATAGTTTTTTTTTTGTGAACTAGTGGAGATCACGATTTGAAGGTTCCACATATTGGTACAAAAAAATGGATAGATTCTCTCGATTTGGTGATCACAGAAAGTAATTGGGATGCATGGTATTCTAAAGGTCAAGTAGCAGGATACAAGACCACATATGCTAAGGATAACTATTCTTTAGTATTTGCGACGGTAAAGGTAGATAAACACACACGCACATACACAGATTCTTTTTGTTTTTCATGTTATAAGGGCTAAGTTTTCACAATTAAAAGGTGTTTTAAGTAATACACTGTTTGTTTTTGTTTTTGTTTGTATTTTCTTTTTTCCAATATGCAACGTATTATGACACTTCCAATGTTGAAAACTTATGCTTCGCAAAATAAGGATAAAACATAGTTTAAGGTGTAGAAGATGACATCGAAGTATTTACATGTTTTTTTAAACTATAAGATGATGTGTTCATATGATAAATAGCTAATGAAATTTCTTTGAATATTATAACTTGTACAGGGAGGAGGTCACACAATTCCAGAGTTTAAGCCAAGAGAATGCTTTGACATGGTTAAGAGGTGGTTTGCTAATAGACCTATTTAACTAAATGCTCATAAATTCATGATATGTCGTCGTGGTTAGGAATGATTTAAATGATACTAGAGAATAACCCATAAATATAAATGTGTCGTGATTTAAAGTTTTCTTTTTCCAGTAAAAAAGTTTTATTTTAAGAATATTAATTGTCCGTAGCTTCTTTGCTCGAGTTTCCTGTTGTTTGCTGTTTAAAAAAAAACTTTGTAACTATTAATTACAGGTAATTTTTAGTTCAGCTATTGATAAATTTTATAGTTCACAAGTCACTAATTAACAAAAAAAAAAGTATCATATAACTAAGAGTTGTTTTATTAATTTTTGTCCAAATTTAAATAGTTACTAAAATTAATTTAATATTGAAATTTAAAACATGTGAATTAATAATACGTTATTTTGTAGTTCTCTTATAAAATTGACCATATGAACCTCACCAGTCACCAATGGTTATGAACATCATTTTTGTGAAAACTACGGAAATTATAGAATTATGTGTTAATTCATATATTTTAAAATTCATTCGTGGGTGAATTTTAGGAAATAGTACCATAGTAGAATTTAGAAGATTATATGGACAATTTATGTAATTTAATGGGCTCATTTTCTGGCTTTTCTAATAATGATCAAGCCCCAACTGGATTCTCTATTTGCCTGGCCCAAAAAGCAGGACTTTTTAACCAGTTAATGTATGGTGAGTTGGTGACATTATATTACCAGCTGAACCGGGTCTTTAGCCAACCACTGCTACATGGACTGTTCATTTTTAACCGGATTCTATGCAAAAAACAAACAAAAATGTACAAGAAAGGCATGAAAAAGGTTGCAAGTTTTTTTTTTCTTGAACCGAGAAATTTAAGTCCTATATGAACTTAATTAGCTTTTGATATGTTTTATAATGTTTGTCAAATGGGTTCACAAATCACAATGCTAACTTAAAAGTAGGGATGTGTATTTGACCGAAAACTAAATCTGAACCCGAACCAGTTGACACATAGATTTTGATTTTCGGGCCAGTTAGTTCTAGGTCTCCTTTTATTTCAATTTTGTTTTGTTCCGGTCCGGTTCAGTTATGGGTTTTTCGGTTCCAAAACCCGATTTGAAAATTTCGAGTGTAACTCAAAATTAATTTATGTTGATAACGTAATTTTCAGTTCTAAACTCAAAATAACCGGACCGAACCGGAACCATTATTTCGGTCTGGTTCTCAGTCTCTTCTTTTTATATTTTTCAGTTTCAGTCCGGTTCGACCCGGTTCTAGGACCGAACACATTTCAATCAGCAGAAGATTAAAATTACAAATATGTGGTAAAAAAAACAATATAATTATACGTACAACAGTAGATCGAAAAAGGTATATAATAACTGAGCTTTATAATATTTGTTCAATTGTTAGCGCTGGTGAATTATCGAAAAAACAAAACGTATCACAGGTTACACATTTGTGTCTGAGAACTGAGAAGTATCACCGACGGTAAAAAAAATTAAATCATTTTTTAATACGATTTTAACTCTATTAAAAAAATAAGATTTTCACACAATAGTTCCATCCAGATCTTTAGTTAAACATGGAGAAGTTTCAGTATTTTGACTTGTAGGGTTGTAGGCAAATATCTGTTGCAGAGCCAACACACAACACACAGTCGTGTCATCACACGTACTGACATGTGTAATAAATATAATTGATAACTATTTAATTTATATATAAAAACAACAAACTTTGGAATGACATTTCGCATCACTTTAAGCAAATTATAATTCGAGTTCTTTGAAACTCACCAAAATAAAATTTTCCTTATAAGATATGATAACTACACCATAAATTTATTTTTTCACTATAACATACAAATTTTAATGCAAACTCTATAATTATACCCAAACATAGGTTAGCTATATGAGTAAAATTTTGTAGTATATAGTTTTTATCTTTTTTTTTTTAAACTACAAGGAAAAAATAAAAAAAACTACACTTGACCTGCCTACCTTTTTTTGTTATTTCTACGCAAAGAGGGAGTGAGAGACAAAGAGGTTGATGATATCAACAACAAAAGGAATTAGAAAGCGAGGTTGGAGAAGGGGAGCACGTGCACGAAAGCCACAAACATTAGTAGGCCTTGCACGTACCCTGCTTCTCCAACACCGCATTCTCTCCGGTAAACTTTAAAACCTCAATATTGAAAAGAAGATATGTGCACTTTGCTAACAATGTAGTTTATAAATTGAAATAAGGATGTGGGGGTATATATAGATGCACAAGTACCCTACATGAAGACATTAAAGATTGTAGAGAGGTTAATAAAAAGATTGAGTCTTGGAGTGGACATTCTTTAAAGGCACACCATCCATCCCATCCCTACCCCCATGAGAGAAGCAACCATGGAAATACGTCTTTTGATGTTAAGTTAATCATTACTAATCAAATACATTTTTATTGGATATAACTACCTTTGTGTGTTAAGTTAAGCACAAGGTTTAGTCTAAAAAGAGATAATATATGTAAAAGTTATATATACTAAATGTTTAAAGAAAAAAAGATCATTAATATATTAAAATCAATTTATAGATCATATTAAAAATGTATCTATCACATTCCATTTATAGCTATTTAACTAAAAGCATTATGGATCTAAAAGTGTCCTTAGATCGCTCATCCGTGATTATCGTTTATACTTCAAATTTTTCAACTGACATTTAAATAAAATACCTTTAATTTTTAAAGCCTCGCTAATTATAAAATACTAGCAAGATAACTGGACAATGCGATGACATATACTATATAATTATATTTTGTAGTGACAAACAATAGTGATGCAGGTGGGTGGTGGTGTGTAGTAGCAGTGTGTGGCGGCGGTAGTGATTGTGGTGGTGGTTGGTGGATGATGGTGATGGTTGTTGACTTGGTGGGTTATGGTGGTGTGTGGTGGTCAAAATAACACGAGGTATGAGTTTAGGAATTGAAAATGATAATATGGTACATAAATAATTGCAGTCAAGTAATCAACATCTTATCTTGTAGCTCATTTGGTTAGAGTCTTTTGCTATTAACATGAAGGTCACAGATTCGAGTCGTGAGAATCTTAATTTTTTTAAAACACAAATATTTCCCGAAATAGTAAGCATGTTGGCTGAAAATTAAATATTGCTAATTTGAGAAGGTCACAAATACATTATATAAACTTCTTCAAATTCAAAATAAGTGACACACTTTCCTTTTTAGGGTGATTCAAGATAAGTGGTGACACACATTGAAAAATTACCTTATTTGGCAAAAAAAATGGGACTCACACCCACTAACTATCTCTTTTAACAAAGTGAAATAACTCATTGACCCTTTCTTTTTACTTTTAAATATCACTAATTCCACTTAATTCAAAAGGTGTGAGACTCACTTCCCACTAACCATCCAATTAATCTAATTTAATTATCATTATCATCTTTTACCTAAAAAACAATGAAATTCAAAGTATGTCACTTATTTTAAATAGAAGAAAGTAGTAAGATATACCATATATAATACCCACGTTCAAAAACCACACCTTTCCCGTATCCTCATCATTTGGCAAATTGAAGTGCAACTAAAGAATCATCGTTAACGGCACCGCGCCATCGATTTTGATTTATCGAGGCTAACTGATGCTCAACTGATGGAATGATTAAGCATTAATATGAGTTATTTTCATTTTTAAGACAACAATTGAGCCCTTAACATAGTAAATACGTCTTTTTTAAAAAGAAAAAAACACATTTTATTCATTGGTCTATGTTTCATTGTAATTAGAGCCCGAGTTGTAGTCTACAAGAGTAAGACCATATCCTACCACAACCGTCACATAAGCTCCATATAAGCTTCAAAACTCTACCACAGCTCAAATACCATATTATAGTCTTCTACTCAATTTTTTTAATTTAAAAAAGAAAAAGAAAAAGAAATACATATTTACATTGAAATGTTCCAAACGCATCCGTGGTTTGCACCACGCCCGCTACGGATTCAACGTGTGATTGAACAATGCTCAATATTTCACCACACCGTATGATTTTAGCATCATTGAAACAAGATAATTTTTCAAGTTATAATTTAATTTTAATATATGAATGGACTTGATAAAATAGCTTAATCATGAAACGACTTCCACATACATGAACCCTTTAGAATATGATAAAAATAAAACGGTTTGATTATTATTTATTTAATAGCAACAAAATTATATTATAGATGGAAACAGGGATTTTTTAGTTCATTAAAACGAGTCATGTTTAGAAGATTAGCACGTTAAATATGATTATGAAAAGAATAATACTATATCCTCGTATATATTGTGCATGGGGCCGGATCCGGTGTGGACTCTTTTTCCGGTGAGGACTGCGAGGACTAAAAAAACTCTAAAAATGATCCAAAACAAACTTTTTTTCAAAAACTTTCTTTTTTTAAACATTAAAATCGCACCATATAAGATCCAAAAAAAAATAAAAAAAATGATCCCAAAAAAATATATGGATCATAATAATGATCCAAAAAAAAAATATGGATCATTGTTATGATCCGCAAAAAAAAAATGGATCATAAATTTTTTGTTTCAAAATTTTTTTTGGTCAAATGTAGTAATAATCATGGGGAGTTATACATATTTTTTTCGGAATTTTTTGGAATGTTTTTTAGATGCCCTCGCGAGTCCTCACCGTTTTTGAAGTCCTCACAGGATCTCACTTCTATTGTGCATAACCTGCCCTTACAAATAAAAGATATAACATATATCTTTGTTCTGAGTCCGATCTTTTATTTTTATTATTTGTGTCATTAGAACAATTTTTAGGCACAATAACATGTCGCTAACCAAAAATATATTATGATATCAAACTATCTGGTAATAGCTTGCGGTAGGAGCTTTCGAATAATTTTCTAGGTCTAATTTCTATCTGTGTAAACATTTACTAGAGTGAAATATTTAAAAACGGTCACAACAAAAGTTAGCTCACGTATATTACGAGAAAAAGTTTGACTATTCAAGGTGAATACTCTTTTCAGAGAAAGAAAGAACCAAATATAATACTCCGTATGAAATAAGAATTGAACTTTATAAGTATCATGGTTTAGACGTTTGACCCACTTTACTTTAATCACATTGCATAAGTTCCTTCATATATTTATTTGGCTCAATAAAAGTAGTTCGAATTTAATCTAACTCATTTAGTAGTAATAGGTAATGATTCGTATATAACATGTATCATCAATTCTTGTTCTAATGGTATTGTACATATATTTTTTTAACGTGAAAATTATATATAAAAACTAGTAATAAAGAGCTAGAAAATTATAAATAAGTGATTATAAAGCCAATTACACTAAGTATGAATTTCTACATCTAAATTTTAACCAAGAAAAATAAACGACCAATTAGAATCGAAAATACTATATTTTCTAAATGTTGTTAGAGGAAATGTGATAGAGTTTCTATACTTCCAGATGATCCAAAACGAAGAAACAACGATACCAAACGTACACTCATTTTGGTATTTGATCCTAAGAAAGAATTAATCCACGAAATACAAATGGCAAAAGAACAAAGGATTGATATGAGAAGTTACACCACATACGAAATTGAACGCCAAACGTTTGCACTGACAACACAAGCGATAAAACATGTTCACTTAGCTTCAACACGTTGATGACATATCGGGCAAAGTACTGAAAATAATTTCCAAACCATGCTTTGAAAAATTTAAACGAGTGATTGATTATTTGTTAATGTTATACACTTATACATGTTTGAATTACATGTGTATGACAAAATTGATGGAAGCATGAATTATCACCTTTTAAAATATTATCAAGTAAAAATCCTGCGTCGAATCAAGTGGATATTGTAAAAATAAAAAAAAAATTATATTCGAGAATAAAATTAGACCATGAACGCATCAAATATACTTCCTTCGCTTCAAAATAAGTGCTACACTTTTATTTTTACGTTTTTTGATGCAAAATATTGTAATAGAGATTATGATAGATTAAAGGGGATAATTAGTAAAGAAGGGTCCCACATTTGACTTTATTGAAGAAAGAGAAAGTAAATTAGATAATCTTAATGACTTCCAGCTCCTGAGCTCGATTCTTAGTCTTACTGACAATTTGCTTTAATTTTTGATGGTCACGTCTCACAAGACTATGGGTGGGGTAGTCCATATATTAATTTTTTAAGTTATCGATATATGTTTAATACTTCTTCCGATTCAAAATAAGTGATACACTTTGTGTTTTACGGTTTTTTAGGTAAAAGATTATAATGATGATTAAATTAGATTAATTAGATGGTTAGTGGGGAATGAGTTCCATATTTTTTGAATAAAGTGTGGTTAATAATGTTTAAAAGTAAAAAAGTAATGGTAAAGATGTTATTTCAATTTGTTAAAGTAGACAGTTAGTGGGTGAGGGTCCTACTTTTTTGCCAAATAAGGTAATTTTTCAAAGTGTATCACTTATTTTGAATCGGAGGAAGTATATAAAGAGTAATGGTATTTTATAGAATCTACATCATTAGTTTTTAGGTTAATTAGATATTGATTACTAAAAATTACAAATTATGCCTCTTATACTTAATTTAAGCATCGATTAGGTGATACTCCCTCCATCCCAAAAAAAAGTTCCCATTTCTCTTAGCACAAATTTTTAGGAGATAATTAGTGGTGAGGTTCTTAGTAATACTTTTAATTAAAATATAAGATTAGATTGGAGAGGGAAAGTATTTTATTGGTTAAATCATTAGTAATAATATTATTTTATTAAGTGTACACCTCACATTTGAGAAATGAGAACTTTTTTGTGGGACAAAATTTAGAGGAGAAATGAGAACTATTTTGTGGGTAGGAGGGAGTAGTTCTTTTCAGTCTTATAGTATGAATAATGGACATTTTAATTGAATTTGTTGGAATCATGTGCTAATTACATAACCCCGCGGGCTTTAACAATACTTGTTTGAGTACAATCGCTTTCTATGAAAAGCATTAAAGACATAATTTATATCACTATTTTCTTTCTGTTCGTAATTTTATGCATCACATGTTCATATTTCCTAGTGTAATAATATAATGACACGACACACGATAATTTTGGTATGTTCATATCATTTTTGTGATATTAATTAAAAAAAGAATGATCAAAATGATATTTTTTTTTTAAAAAGCATATGAATACTAAGTGTAATATCTTTATAAGTATTATTCAAAGGATTTTATGTTGTTTACAAGTTACAACTTTAGATGCGTCAAAAACTTTTAAGTTAGTAAAGATTTTATCTTCTTGTAACCTTTTTCACCATGTTTTTTCTTCGAAATGACAAACAAAACCAATTTGATATTTGAGTTTCCTCTAAAGTTTTTTGAAACGGCAAATGAAATAACGGAAGTCTACTCGCAATATTTCATCGAGCACCCCGTGTTGCTCCTTTACAGTGCAAACCTAGCCCCCATAGAGATCTCCAGGAAAAATCACTCATAATTGGCACCACAAAAAGTGTTTACAGGAAAAATCCTCTAAAGTTGATTTGGTATTCTGACAACTTCAATTAAAATTTTAATACTTGAAATTTTTTATAATGAATTTTTAATTAAAACCTTATTAATGAAAAAGTAAAACAAAGATATATTTATTGTGATGAGAAATTAAGGGGAGGTGACATATCTTGCTTTTTGAGCATTTAGGTGAAAGGGAAGCGAGTTAAGAGATGCACGTTAGGTTTGCGTGTTAGACGGGAGTCATCATGTTAAGTGATGAGGTAAGTTTTGTCTCCGGATGGGTAAAATTTCAAGAATGATATGATTCTCCATCTTTACTTTTCTTCATAATAATTATCACTCTCAGATAAAATGGTCATTATGTGATTAGGACTAAATATTATTTCTCATTACAAAATTACTTATTTTAAGCAAAAAAGAATGACTTCTTTCGTATCACAATAACTGATATATTGTTGATTTTACGGTTTTAAGGCAACTTTTTTAATGAGGATTATAATATACTAATTATGAGAATTGTTTGTAGATGATCAGTCCCATTACTTTTGAATAAACAGATGTTAAAGATGTTTAAAGCTAAACAATAAAGGTAAAATGATAATTTAACTAAGTTAAAAAAGATAGTTAGTACATGTAGGTGCTACTAATTTTTATCAAATAAGGTAAATTATCAAATTGTATTACTTATTTGAAACTGATAGAAATAAAAAAGGTATCACTTATTGTTATAAATAGTAAGTATTAAACTGAATTCATACATGTAATAATAATATCACTACATGCACCTCACAAAGAATAATTCTGTCAATTCTCCGGTTAAGTGGACATCAACTGGAGTAAGCATAAGTTTTTATTCCTCAAAACTTCTTTAGTGAACTTATTAATTTTACAATGATTTTTCTTTCTTTTGTAGGATGAAAATAATTTTTACCAAGAAAAAAAATATCTATAAGATAACCGAACATGAATATACGACATAAAAGATGTTAGAAAGATTAATTATTTTCAGTAGAAAAAAATAAAAAAGTTTTTTTTTTTTACTCCATTTTACCTTTGCTTTTAAGGAGAGGAGATGTGATTGTGAGTTTGCTTGTTAAGTGAAGCTTGCTTTTTCTCCCCCATGGATGATGGTGGGTTTTTCCTATTTTGATATGCCTGACCACCTGCAACTGCCACTGTCTACTAAATCAACTACAACCATCATAACTTTTCAGTTTTCTTCTACATAACTTGTTCTTACTTCATAGTCAACATGCACCATAAATAACCTTGATTTACTTCTACTCTTTCCCCCCTATACAATATCATCCTTAATTATTACCTTTGCCAGATTTTTATTTAGTACAAGAAAAAATTTAGTAATATACATTATTATTATAAATTTATAATACTAAAAATCCTATAAAACGGATTTTCCCATGACTAATTGGGATTTGGCATTACTTATTACTGTTGCCAACAGTGGCTTCAATTCACCATCACCGTTGGTATACCGACATCATTGGCACAGTGGTACCGGTTGTAGTGTCCAGTGGCGAATCCATAACTAAATTCAACCGGAATTTTCATAAAACTTTAAGTGGGGGCACATACAAATTTACCAATAATTTTCTTTTATCAAATATTTTTTCACATGGAAGTGGTCTACCAAGTGGTAGCAATGGATCCCACTTGGCTCCACATGCGTTCGCCCCTGGTAGTGTCGGTACATTGCTTCAGTTGGCAACGGATAAAGAGAAGAGGGAAAGAGGTATTTCGTGAGTAATTATATTCTTTTGTGTGTGTCTTTTATGTATATACTTCCTCCGTATCAAAATAAGTGACACAAATTGGCTTACACGTTTTTTGAGGTAAAAGATTAAATTAGAGGTTAAAATAGATTAAAGTACATAGTTAGTGGAGCATGTGTCCCACTTTTCTTGAATAAAGTGATATTAATGAGTTTTAAAAGTAAAAGTATGGGTATAAGGGTGATTTCACTTTATTAAAGTAGATAGTTAGTGGTTATGAGTCCCACTATTTTTACCAAATAAGGAAAGTTTTCAAAGTGTGTCACTTATTTTGATATACCCCAAAATGGAAAGTGTGTCACTTATTTTGATACGGAGGAAGTATAAAACATAAGAGAAATGATATTTGTGCCTACTATTTGTGACTACCCATGTGCCTACCCATTTCTAAACTTGACATGTGCCATCCAATAATTATCTCTTCAATTCATCCATTGATTTTGACATTTGCCATGATCAAATTTGTAGACACATGAGTAGGCACAAATGATAGACACCAATACCATTACTCAAAATATAAAGTGGATGTGTTTTGTTGATATGATTGTATCAGTTGACATAACACTAATATAACAAAAGCTGAAATATCAGTATTCACTATGGTTGGGAGTGATCTAATAAAAATATTTTTAAACATTACATTATCTTTTACATAAACTAATATTATATATACACTTATAATTATAACAAATACATTATTTGTATGCTTAATATGTTTATTATAACTTACTGAAAAGAACAGTTTGCCATAAAATATACTTCCTCTGATTTAAAATAAGTGCTACACTTTAAGTTTCACAGTTTTTTAGGCAAAAGATTATAATGATGGTTAAATTAGATTAATTAAATGGTTAGTAGATAATGGGTCTCACACCTTTTGAATAAAGTGAGGTTAATGATGTTTAAAAGTAAAAAGTAAGGGTAAATGAGTCATTTCACTTTGTTAAAGTAGATAGTTAGAGGGTGTGGGTCCTACTATTTTTTTTTGCCAAATAAAGTAATTTTTCTAAGTTTAGCACTTATTTTGAATCACACACATAAGAAAAGTGTAACACTTATTTTGAATTGGATGAAGTATGCATAAAAATAGAGTTGTGTTCAAGGAGGTCCATCATTTTTATGAAGTTCCGAGGAACAAATCTCAACCATTGATCAATAAGATTTAATGCTCAAGATTAATCACATGTTTTATACATTGAGGGGTATTTTGCTCATTTTAAAAAAAGTATAAATTTTTTTTTTATTTTTATTTTTTATTTTAAAATTTTTATTTTTTTAACTCTTTATTATTATTTAAAAAAAATTATTATTTTACATTAATAACATATAATTTAATTGCATACTGAATCATAGGGGTGGCAATTCAGGTCGGGTTCGGGTTGACGGGTTCGGGTTCGCGGGTTGACGGGTCAGAAACGTTCAACCTGAAACCGACTTGTTTATATAAACGGGTCAGACATCTCAACCCTAACATGTTTAACTTCAACCCAAACCTAACCCATATAACCCATTTAATAATACGGGTTAAACAGGTTATCAGGTCAAACAAGTTAAACGGGTCAAACGGGTCAAAATGCCGTTATTATTACACAAATTCATAACAAAATATTAAACACCAAATTACTAAGTAACATTTTTAATTTTTATCTAACTATTAGTTACGTTTCAAATAACAAACTATAAATTAAGTATAAATATATAATGTTTTAAATATTTTTTAATACTTAAATGGGTTGGCGGGTCGACCCATTTAAATTATCATTGACCCAAACCTAACCTGTTTAATAAACGGGTCAGCTGACTCAACCCGATACTGACCCAATTATTTTTTACCTCAACCCAAACCTGTTTATTTTCGTGTCGGTTTCAGATCGGGTTTCGTGTCGGGTCAGAAATTGCCACCCCTACTGAATCACATGTGATTGTGTACTGAATCAGGTGTTATTTAACTAAAACATCAAATATGATTAAGTATACAATCACATTTGATTTTACACTAAAATCACATGTGATTAAGTACCACATGTAATTATCAAAAAATATTAATTTTTAACAATAAAAATTAAAAATAATAAAAAAATTTTAAAATTTTGAGGTAAATGTCATAAATTGTCCCTGTGGTCTTGGGTTTTCTTGCTTTTTGTCCCTAAACTTTTTTTCGGGATTTTTGTCCCCGTACTCTTTAAAATTCTGTTTTTATATCCTTCCGTCCAACTTTGGTTGTTAAGTAGCGGAAGATGCTAAACATGTAAGGCTATTTTGGTCTTTTTCCATCCTTCTTCTTCTATGTTCTTCGTTTATGAACCCTAATACCCAAATTCTTTAGCAAAGCCCAAAATCAATATTAACAAGAAAGAGTCATCGATTAACAAGATAGCAGCTTGAATTTTTGGTTTTTAAAAACAAACAAACCCACTTGATTAACAATATAACATTCATCGATTAATGTTGAAACAAACAAACCCACTTAAATTTTTGGTTTTTAAAAACAAACAAACCCACTTGGTTTTATATTTTTGGTTCTTCAATTTCAAAGATAGCACTTGATGGTTTTACAGTGAACAATTCTCCAATTTCAAAACCTAAGATACAAATATGAATTTGTAAAGCTTTATGTTCAAATAATCAAAACCCACAAAATCAAAACCCTTAAATCTGTTAAACGAGATGAAGATTTATTCTTCGACAAAACCCTAGATCTGATCGACATCATCACTCCGGCGAGGAAGAAGACAAGGGGACGAACGTTTAAGCTCAAATCGGAGACATCGAAGCAAACAAAATTAAAACCCATAAATTTTATGTTCTTACACTCAAGTCACACTTTCTTCAATTTTCAAAACCTAACAGATCTGGAAGAGACGGGCCGGAGAAGACGATGATGGTGACAGTTCTAGTCTGAGAAGATGGTTCTTGCCGGAGAATACAACCGGGGAGGGGCGACGGGCGGCGGTTCTGGTGGAGGTGCGTCAATGAAGTAGTGTAAAGCTTCATGATTGTTGAAGGTTTAGTTTGTTGCTTATTAGATCCCACATGCTTTAGTTTGGGAAGGAGACGAATGAATGAATTTGAGGGGCCTAATGATGAAGATGAAAGAATATAAAAATATCAAAAAAAAAAAAAAAACATGAAAAGGACGAAATTGCCCTCACTTTTTTGGCATATTCTATTAGTTAACACCCAAATTTGACGGAAGGACATAAAAGCAGATTTTTAAAGAGTACATGGACAGAAATCTCGGAAAAAGAAGTTTAGGGACAAAAAGCCAGAAAACCCAAAACCATATGGACAATTTCTGACATTTACCCAAAATTAAAAAATAAAAAAACTAAAAAAAAATTTAAGTGCCAAATGACCAAAATACCCCTTCATGTATAAAATATATGATTAATCTTGACCATTAGATCTAATTAATCAATGGTTGAGATTTGTTTCTCGGAACTTCATAAAAATAATGGACCTCCTTAAACATTTCTCTAAAAGTATCATCAATAATGCTTGGAAGAACTATCGATGGAAGAAAATATGAATTAGCATGAAATAATGAGATCATGCCGTTGTGAATGAAGACGACCAAACATGAATAACAAATGTAAATCCAAATATTTGGGTGTTATCTTTTTTATAGTATAGGTTCCGACCCGCTAAACAAGTCTGTCAGGATCGAATAACTCGAACAAGTTATTAAATCACAGATCTACTAACAAGAGAAGTTACAACGGATTAACACTCTTGTTAATTGATTAAGAACAACGAAAACTGTAATTGAATACGAACAATAGTAAGAACACAGTTATCACAAAAAGCTTCAATGTATATTGATTTAATCGAACAATACACACGTACGTTTACAATTCGTAAGGAACTATTTATAATAGTCCTTGAAGCCTAAAATATTCACCTAGTTATTCTAGGATTCGATTACAATTGAATTTACAAAAGATAAACATTCCTTAACAAACTATACGAAAATCTCGAACACGATCAGCACCAAATATAGACATCAGTAGTATTTTCCATCGTCAGTAGTAAACTCGAGATCAGTAGTATTTCATGTTTCTGCCCCATCAGTACAATCTTCTACACTTGTTGATCAGTACTAACGGCAGCATCAGTATTAGAATGTTTATATCCCAACAATCTCCCTTTAAACTTGTTAATTCACTTTTAATTAACCAAGTTTCTTCTCTTCTTCTTCCTTCTTTCTCATCTCTTCCAACTGTTCTTTTCTTCTTTGATCACCTTCTAATGTTTTCTAATTTTGTTTCTTTCTTTGTGCAATTATGTATTTGTTGTTTCTTTTCACAAAGTAGTTATATTTTTCTTGAAACATAGAAAGGTCATGTGGATGCATGAATGAGCATGTGATGATCTGGTACATTGTTTCTTCTGAGTGAGGATATTCCTTTTCATACAAGTACATCTCACACTTCTTACTGGTTCTTTCGAAGAAGTACATATTCACAGTTGGTATCACATTCCAAGCATAAACATTTTCTGTGTTAGTGAATATTTCAGGATAATTGTCTGGATAGAAAGCAGCATCATTCATTTGAGTTATGTATCCAGCTCCTGAGTTTCTCCATGACTTCTTTGTCATTCTTGGCTTATCAATAATTAAAACTTTAATAATGTCACTTCTACTACAGGACATAACCATTGGTTTCCATGCCTTAAATCTCTGAGTTGTTTTGTCTTCTCTTATAATTTCTATGACATCATCAACAACTCTCCAATTGATAATTGGATTATCTTCAAGAGGAGCAATAGGAAAATCAAGTACTGGAATTATTTCTGTTTGTTTTGTTTTCTTCCTTGCCTCTTGTTCTAGTTGAAGAGCTTTTCTCTTTTTGGAAGGAGGTTTAGATGATTCACCAGATATTGGTGTTCTGGAGAGTATGATTGTGGGATCAATCTCAACTAATATTTTTTCTTTTTCTTCTTCTACTTCTAATTCTGCTAATTCTCTCTTCTTGGCAGTACAATATTTATCAACTATTGTAATCATTTTCATTCTGCCAAAAGACTTAGCATTATGCCCTTTTGATTTTAAGAAATCAATCATTTTCTTCTTTTGTTCAAAAATGTCATCTGGTAGGTCAGTTTTTTCTTTCTTACATTCTGCCACAAGATCTTCAAGGCAGTTCAGATGTTCTTCTTTTATTTTTCTTTTTTTATTAAATTCTGCCTTTTGATCCTCTACCAGGAATTCTTCAACCTCTTGAATTGCTGCATTTTTCAGTCTTTCTTCTTCAGCCTTTTTCTTATCTTCAAGAGCTTGTGTTTTTGCAACTTTCCTCAGATACATTATTTTGTTCACCTTCCATTTATCTTGTTTTGCAGGTCTGACATGGTTGATTTTATTTACCATGTGATGACCTAGAGCTCTGTTTGGATAGTCATCATCAAATTTTTCTTTCCCTTTTCCAACACAGGCTGAAAGTATAGGTGGAGTGTATTTCATATCAATAACAGGATTAAATACAATTGATGGAGAGAATAAATGTATCTTATCCTTTGGTAGTATCTTGGGGTGAGGAGGAAGTGCAAATTCATCAACCTCATACCAATTCACATTATCATCAATGTCAGGTATGATAAGTGGTTGTAATTTTGGAGTTGGAGGTCTTGGTATGATTACAGCTGGTTCAAGAAATTCTGGTAATTCTTCTTCATCTTCAGTAGTAACCAAGGTAGTTACTACTGGTGTAGTCTCTGGTTCAAATACCACCAGCTGTTGTGATGAGATTACTACTGGTGAGGTTGTTGTTTTAGTCACTACTGCTAGGGCATCAGTAGTAGGAATGATATTTTTACTAGTAAATCAACTTCTTCAATGGGATCAGTAGTAACAACCTCTTGATCCTTAGCTTCAGTAGTATCCATAGGATCAGTAGTCTCTATGACTTCAGTAGTAACTGGAGAGTTTACTTGTTCTGCTGTTGGAGATTGATTTGCAGACACAAATACATCCTCATCCATAATTTTTATTCCTTTGTTCAGGTCTTCACCATAACTCTGACCTGTTTCACCATGAGCTTCTTTTAGATTTAGGAGGGCTGCTGCTGCTATTGATTGATCAATCATTCCTTGTATTTGATCTTTCTCCCCCTTAGTGATCTCAACCTGTTGAGCCTCACTATCTGCAATCTTTTTCTGTAATTTTCTGATGAAATTTGATTGCCTTTGAAGCTTGTGCTCGAACCTCTTCTGTCTTCTGTTCAGAGTGTTTATGTAATGCTTCATATAAGTCATGGTTTTTCCTTGATTATTCAATAAATTCAGACAATTTTGTACAATGGTTTTAAGGTTTTCCTTCCTATCCGTCAATTGTGTTGGTTTAATACTGCCCTCAGCCCCTTTGGGTGGATCATTGGGCTCATTTGGTACATTGGCTTTTAGGTTTTCCATCCTATCCGTTAATTCAATTTGTTTCTTTCTACCCTTATCACTTCTTGGTGATAAAATGGGTTGTTTAGACACTCTCTTCTTCCTAGAAGAAGCAGTAGTATCCCCCCTTGTGGTTTCTTGGCACCGGGGTCCTCTTAATGCTGCCTCAAAAGATGAGTCATCACTTAGAGTTGCCGAGGTCTGGGTCCTATTGATGTTCTCACTAGCCTGTGCACCCACCTTTGGGGCATCAGTAGTGAGAGCCCTTTCCTCATGTCCTCTCTCTTCCTTGGAGGACAACTCTTGGAGTCTTGGGTTTGACTCAATTGGTCCCCTGGTGTCCTTTAAGGAAGTTTTCTTCCTTTTATAGATTTTAGAAATTTGTTTGGCAATGGGCTGGTCTTCCTCAGTGTGAAGAGTAGCACTCTGTGGATTAATTTCATGTACCTGGGACACATTCAGGACATCTGTTGGTTCAGGTAATTGAGTGGACTGAGTGGGTTGTGTTTGGGTTGTATTTAGTGGTGGAGTTGGTTGGGGTTCAATGGGGTGACTTGAACCTTCTCCTATTGGGGGTTGATCATAGATCATGTTTTTGAACAGTGGAGTAACCTTCCCAGAAAATTTAAATTGTTTTCTCATATTAGAATACACCTTTTTATTTAATTCAGGTGTAACAAAAATGTTTTTAGGTGTTGAGAGATCTTGAATTTCACAGTTTAAAATATGAGTGAGGAATCTTGGGTACATTAAAAATTTAGAAGATGATAGATTTGCAAGCATTCCTTCAAAAATCATGTTTGAAAAATTGAATACTTGTCCTGTGCACAGACAAACAACAGCATAGGCTATTGATTTGTTGAACTCATTCCAAGTACTCTTTTTAGGAGAGATACAGTGTTGAATAATATGAACAAGAAATTTCCATTGAGGTGAGAAGAAGACCCTTTTGAAAAGTAACAATGTCTAGTCTTCCCTCATATCCCATTTTTTGTAAAATTTCAACAAGATCTTACTTAGGTAAAGAAAACATACATGCTTCATCATTTAGTTGCAGATGATGGCTGATGGATTGTTCAGTGATGATGATGGTCTTTCCATCTACCACAGATTTGATTTTTGACATATTGGAATCTTCAATCCGTTAAGCATTTTCCCAGAAGTCAACAAGGTGCTGTTGATAAGCTTTAGGGTTGATTATTAGAGCAAACTTGATGTATGTGTTCTTTAAGAACATAACTATGGGTCAGAAATCCTTTGTGCCATCTGGATTTCTCAAGAATGCACACATATTATGAAATTCTGAAAATTTGAGATCAGTTTTCACATCTAATGATTTTAGAGTAGCCATTTGTTTGATGTTGATCTTTGAAATTGTTGATTTCAGAGAGAGTTCAATCGATTTTGCTTGTGTGAGTGTTTTGCGGAATGAATTTCTTTGCTACTGATGCAGGGTTTTGATCGGAATTTGCAGAAATTAGGGTTTATCATAGGGTTTATCGAATCGAGGTGAGATTAATGCTAAACTAATCACCTTCAACTATTTATATTTTTCGAATTAACCTGCAAAAGGACCGAAATACCCTTCGAATCATAACCCAATGGCTATTTTCATGGGGGTCAGTATGGTAAAATGGTGTATTTTACAGATAACGGTCGATCAGTAGTAACTAAGTATCAGTAGTAGAAATGTCAGTAGTAACTGTTGTTTCTATACTTAACCTAATTCTAAGAAAAACCCTATCAGTACTAAGTTGTAAGAGAAATTCATGATCAGTAGTAATGAATAACCAGTAGTAAAACATACTTATTGATATAACTTATTGTACAAAAACTTTACATATTATATTAAAAGTGAAATCTATTGATTAAAATCATTCCAATACTGCTAACCAAGAAACTGAATCTTCCTACATCAAATGCTTTTGTAAAAAGATCGGCTAATTGATTATCAGTATGAATTTTCTCTACTTTAATTAATTTCGTTTCATTACAATCCCTTATAAAATGAAATCTTATTTCAATGTGTTTTGTTTTTGAATGTTTTACTGGATTATTCACAATACTAATAGCACTTTGATTATCAATAAAAATAGGAGTTTTAAGAATAGAGACACCAAAGTCTTGGAGTTGATTTTGAATCCATAGGACAAGCAGATGCAGCTACATATTCTGCTTCAGCAGTTGATGTTGAAACATTGGGTTGTTTCTTGCATTGCCATGACACTAATCTTGATCCAAAGAATTGACATCCACCAGTAGTAGATTTTCTATCTTGACATTCACCACCATAGTCACTGTCTGTGTATGCTATGAGTTCAAATGGTGATGCATGTGGATACCAAATACCAAGAGAAGGTTTGCCCTTCAAATATCTGAATATTCTTTTGACAGCCTGCAAGTGTGTCTCCTTAGGTCTTGCTTGATACCTGGCACATACACAAACACTATACATAATGTCAGGTCTTGATGCAGTTAAATACATTAAAGAGCCTATCATTGATCTGTAAAGATGCTCATCTACATCCTCCCCCTCAACATCAGGATGTAGGTTTTTGTGAGTTTCCATTGGTGTGCTTGCACTATTGCAGTCTTTCATTGCAAATTTCTCCAAGATGTCTTTGACATATTTTGATTGATTAATCAAAATACCATCTGATCTTTGATTGATTTGGAGTCCAAGGAGGAAGTTCATTGGACCCATTGAGCTCATTTTGAACTTGATCTGCATCAATTCTTCAAATTCTTTGCACAATTGATCATTTGTTGATCCAAAAATGATATCATCTACATATATTTGGACCAGTAGTATATCATCTTTGACTTTTCTTGTGAACAAGGTTTTGTCAATTGCACCTCTTTTAAAGTTGTTCTTCAGTAGATATGATGATAATGTGGCATACCAAGCTCTTGGTGCCTGATGAAGGCCATATAGAGCTTTGTCTAGCTTTGTAACGACCTGAAATTTGTAAATAAATTTATAAAAATTATGATAAATAAGGATAAATCGTTTAGAGAACGTAGGAATTGGTTTCGTGTCATTTGGACACCGTATGAGAAAGTTATGGACGAAACCGGGCCGAGACAAGGATGAAAAACTGTAGCCTTGGCTGCACATGGAGTTGGCGACGCGAAGTATAGATCGCGATCGGGAACTGTCTACCGAAGGTTGGGCTTTTGTGCGTGAAGTAGTTCACGTTTGGGTAACGATCGCGAAGTTTCCGAGTAGGGGAAGTTAGCGACGCGATGTATAGATCGCGTCGTGAACTTCGGACGAGCAACTTTAAGTCGGGTTTTGGCTCATTTGATGCCATATCAAAACCCTAGCTTCTTCTTTGGCGATTTTCGAGCTTGGAGACTGATCGAGGTCGAATCCTTCACAAATCTTTGGTAGATTTCACTCCTAGTTGAAGATTAAAGGTATATCTTCACTCTTTGATCTTCGTAGCTTAAGATCTATGTATTTTGATGTATGGGTCTGAAACCCTAGTTCTTGGGGTTATGGGTTATGGTGATATAAGTGATGTATACACCTAATAGATGGTATATTATCAATGGAAACAAGTGTATGATTATGATTTGTAAGAATCTTAAGGGTTGGTTAAACCTAGGGTTTGGTAAATCACCATAATTGGGGGAAATGAGTTAATAAGTGTTGTCTAGAGATAGATGGACACATTGGTAGTAGTATGTGATGTTGATAATCTTGTGATTATTGTATTAGGCATTTGGTGAGGTCTTGGAAGGTTGACCGAATTGTGAAGCAAGGAAACTGACGTAAAGAATACGGTTGGAGCATTTTATTGCTAAGGTGAGTACATGTGGACTTTACTGAGTACATAGCTATATGAAGTATATTGATTACTTATGATCGGTCTATTTAATGTTGTCTAGACTTATTATGTGTTGAGTTAGTATATATTATTGATAATATCTAACTAACTTGTTTGATGATTAATGTGATAGCCGAAGGCTTTGACTGGCATAACTGATAGAGTTATGATTAGAGATAGATGGTGGTGACGCGGGGGTGACCCCGGTCACTGAGACGGGTGTACATATGTTTGTACACTAAGCACACGGGTGCTACTAGTACGTATATGTTTACGTACTAGGCAACGTAGGGATCTATTGCATATATGTTTATGCATTAGGTTCGCTTGAGTTCCAATACATATATGTTTATGTATTGGATATGACTGTGTTCTGGTACATAAATGTTTATGTACTAGGTATGTATGCTAGGAAAGCAGGGCCGATAGAGTCACCATAGAGTGACTAGGATGTGTTGGTAAAATATAAATATGTATTTATATACGATGTGATACTTGATATTATTGGCATCTAAACCCATGTAGCTCACGAGACATTTTTGTGTCTCACGTACTCCTTGTTTGTTTGCTATGTACTCAGGTTCTGGATCGAGGATTTAGGTGCACATGGATTGAGATATGCGGGGCCTATAGTAGAAGATCATTAGAGCGGATTTGTGCTTAACCTTGGTTTTGATATATTTTGTAACACCAAACCTCATACTCTGATTTTCGTATCAAAGGTTTTTGTAAATTCGTGTTTTGGAACTGGTCTTCTATTTATGAAAATGATTTATTTTGGGCAAAAGTTTTGTATTAAAAATTGAGGTTTTACAACTTGGTATCAGAGCTACTGTATAAGTGAATTAGGTTGGATGTCCATCCTAGTCTTAGACTGTAGCATTAGGAATATAAGATTCCTTGAGATCGATAGGTTGACCTTGAGACTTTATGTTAAGTTTAGGGTTGAACCTAGGGGACCTATGAAAGTTGATGCGATTATGAATATTGAGTCTTATGTGACTATTGGATTGTACAAGAGGTACTAAATGTTTAATGCCTTTCGTGTATTCTTGATAGAAAGAAATGGTGAACACTCTTCGAAGTGGGAAAGCCCCGGAAAACCGGGAGGAAGAGATGCATCATGTCGAGAGGGTTGAACAAGAAAGTCAACCATCGATGCATCGAGTGGATGAGTCGGAGGTGGGAGCTAATAAGACTCCGGTAACCATGGCGGATCTCCAAACTTTTATTGATCAAATCAAAGGGACGGTGGCCGATGAGGTGCACCGCATTATTGGAAACCGTGAGAGGTCGGGAGGAGATCGCGAATCCGAGGCTAAATCGGATGAGAGAACCGGTGGTGGGGGCACCCGAGTGGAGAAATCCTCCACGGGTGGTTGTAGTGATGCTAGGGCACGGCCCGATGAAAAAGATGGTTGTTCTTTTAAGACTTTCATGGCTTGTAGGCCAAATGTATATACGGGTAGTTCGGACCCGAAGATGACCATGAGGTGGATCCGAGAGACCGAGCGGGTAATCGGAAGTAGCAAGTGCAAGAAAGCCGATATGGTGACGTACGCGTCACAATTGCTAAAAGAGGATGCTATGGTGTGGTGGGACATAGTTTATGAGACCCTCGGGAAGGAGGTGATAGAGAGAATGTCGTGGTAGGAGTTTACCGCGAGATTAAGAAAGAAGTTTTGTCCCGAAAGGGATTTGGAGAAAATGCATGAGAAGTTTGTGACCCTAAAGAAGGGCGATATGACGGTCGAGGAGTACTCGAGGGAATTCACGGGATTACTTCCGTTTGTTGCTAAGACCTACTCCGAGGAGAGGTTGAGAGTGGTTAGGTATGCTAGTGGGCTACCTTGGGATTATCAATTGGAGGTGAAGAGGGCGGTCACGCTAGATGAGGCCATTAGTGCCGCCCGAGGTGTGGAAGAGGTGAACGAGGCAAGGGTTGCCGAGAGGGCCTATGTGGGCGAGAAGAAGAAAGCCGAGAGTGGCTCGGGAAATTTCAAGAAGGGGAAGTTCACGTCGAACTTCTCTAGGCAAGGAAGTGTAGCCTCGTGCAAGAGGTGTGGGAAGAATCATACCAGCGAATGCCGAGGGGAACCGAAGAATTGTCGTGATTGTGGCAAGACGGGGCATTTGGCCCGGGATTGTAGATCCAAACCGGCGGCCGAGGTCGAGTGTTACTCGTTCCATGAAAAAGGGTATTATAGCCACGTGTGCCCGAAGAAGAAAACCGAATCACTTGTGTCCACGTCGCAAAAGAAGGTGGAACCGGCGAAGGTGTAGGGACGATCCTTCCAACTCACCCTAGAGGAAGCAAAGGAGTCGCACGATGGGGTGTCAGGTACTTTATCCGTTAACTTCTTGTCAACTCATATATATCGTGGAATCGAGTCCTACTTAATCGTTTGTGTCTCATGAGTTTGGTAGAAAGATAGATTGTGTCGATCGAATGGTTAGATGAAAAATGTGAAACCGAAGGTAAATGGGAAAACCTCAATGGTAGAACGTGTTTTTAGAAAATAGGAGTTAGAAATAGATGGGAAAAGTTTAAAGGCAATTTATTGCCCATGGGGGTAAAGGAAACTTGACGTGGTTATCGTTAAGGATTGATTGGGTATGCACCAAGCCAAGATATTATGTGATCATAGCTTAACGGTTGGATTGCCGCATGATTTGGTGCTCATAGAAATTTGAGATAAGTTGTATGATGTGAATATATATTTGGGAATAATCTTTCCGGTTGTTATGTATAGGAAAATTTAGATTTTTGGAAAGATTTTTGGACCGGAGTGTCGTATGTGGTAAGGAAATAAAGGTCGATGTTAATAAATAATATAAAAGGTCGGACCGCGAGGTCGGTGAATATCGGTATCAAGCGAATGATAGTATAATGAAGTGCTAAGTCTTGGTATGAATTTTTTTTGTTTGGATGAGAATTATAGAAATAGAAACCTTGGAAATGGAACTTGGATATTCGGCGAGAACCCGGATGAGTAATGTAATATTACTATACGTGAGTGGTAAGGGAAAGAATGACTAAGGTATGGTGATACCTTAGAATTTATAAATGGAAAATATGTGGAAATGAATAAGTGTCGGGAATGACGAATTTTGATCGTTGAGAACGGTTAAGTAAAGGTTGGCACATAGCCATAGCAAGTCTTGTGACGGGGTTGATGGATTCAACATTAAGGGTAAAAAGACAATTATTGGTAAAAGGTCATGATAATGGTATGAAAATATGTGATATAGTGTAGTGTAAGACTACGATTGGGAAAAGAATATTCCTAAGTTCCACGATGTGAAAAAGTAGAACATCGAGTCTTGGGCCATTGGTTGCTACGTCATGGGTTGCAAGTGTGGGCCGGAGTCGAATGTTTGACTCAAGGATGATTGAATTGGCCGGTGAATTATGTCTAATGGAATGTAGTGGTAACTACTCCCGCGGTGTCAAAAGACTCGGAAATTGTTAAGGAAATGAACAATTAGAGAATGTTGTTAATTACCCGCGTGGTACAATGCATGTGCATTATGTGATGGCCTTGGAAGGCATATAATAATGGAAAGGTAATATCATATGAAATGTGCTAAGTAGTATGTCCAATGGGAGACATGTGAATAGGAAAGAAAATGATAATGTGATTTTATGGGAGAGGTGCTAGAATGCATGATGAATGATTTGATGATCGAATGGGTAAGATAGTAGCAAGGCTACACGATGCGAAAAGATGGATGTCAGATGACTGTGGCGTGGCATATGCATATGTTTGTATATGTGCACTATAGAGGTGTTCATATGTTATTGGTGTGACATATACATATGTTTGTATATGTGCATGATGATGATGTTTATATGTTATTGGTGCGACATATACATATGTTTGTATATGTGCATGATGATGATGTTTAGATGGTAATGGTGTGGCATATGCATATGTTTGTATATGTGCACGATTGAGATGAATGGACGGCATATGTGTGCACGGTAGAGATGCTTAGATGGAACTAGCAGGATAAATATGTATACTCATGTATATAGGTGCTCATGAGCGAGTATAACGAATGTAGAACCATGTGGTTAATGATGTGTTACTATTATGATTGGTAAATGAGGACCTGATTCGAAATGCGGGTTGCATTTAGGTCATGTAAATGTAGGGGATGCCTACGATTTATAGAATATGAGGAAAGAGAAACTCCTAGTGAGCAAATTGTCGGTTGATAACCAAAGTATGGTAAACTTGTATGAAATAGTGGGATATGTTGCGATAGGAGAACTAATTCCGGTAATTGAGAATAAGAGTTATGAAATTGATTTATGTGATGCAAAGATGGTTGAAAGAAAACCAAGTGATGGTGTGAGTGACCAAACGTTGGTCAAGAATCGGTGAAGGTCGATGTGACCATATGTGAATGTACGACTCTCGGATAATTGGGGAGAAATTGAAAGTGTGGAAAAACGGGGACAATTGTTAAGGGGACCATCATGAGTAGGACCGGAAGTGATATATTAGTGATGGTGCCCCGTGAGTATGAAATTGGTTAGTTGTAAGGTATGGTTGACTTCACGAAAAATTTAAGGTTGACCAATTTGTGATTGGTTGACTTAGTCAAAGATGGACTTTGAATTTTGTTATGAGCGGTTAGTGAATGTTGAGGGCATAAAGTATCGATTGTATGTATGTGAAAGGATTAATGGAATAGTTGAAATAGTTGTAGTCGGATTATACGACTTTGACCCGTGTGGGTGTTGTCAAGATTGAATTTGGGGATCGAGTATGTGATTGTAGATGGATCATAAATTAAAGGTAAACTGTAAAGAAAAGGAGGATTTATGGGATCCTTTAACAAGAAGGGAAAATGTTAAAGTATAGTTGACTTTGTTCTTAAGTCAAAGATTAGACAGTGTTGGATATTATCGACTTGGTCGAAGCTAGATTTTTATTCAATCAGATGATTGTAATGGTTATGTCACGTTATTGTTTTGTAAATAGAATGATCGGTTAAAGGATTTGAAGCATTATGGTCAAATTGTGTCATCTTGACCCGTTTGGGTATTAAAGGCTTAAGATTGATTTTTTTTGACCCGTTCGAATCTAACAGGGTTAAGTGAATGTTTATATACATGTTTTGGGCTAAATTGGAACGGGAACAATTTTGATGGTAATAACCATGGGAGAATGAGAATGGATACTCGGTAGAATGTGTATTGGAAATTTTCGAGTGATTCCGAGGACGGAATCCTTTTAAGGGGTGGACAGTTGTAACGACCAGAAATTTGTAAATTAATTTATAAAAATTATGATAAATAAGGATAAATCGTTTAGAGAACGTAGGAATTGGTTTCGTGTCATTTGGACACCGTATGAGAAAGTTATGGATTAAACCGGGCCGAGACAAGGATGAAAAAGTGCAGCCTTGGCTGCACATGGAGTTAGCGACACGAAGTATAGATCACGATCGGGAACTGTCTACCGAAGGTTGGGCTTTTGTGCGTGAAGTAGTTCACGTTTGGGTAACGATCGCGAAGTTTGCGAGTAGGGGAAGTTAGCGACGCGAAGTATAGATCGCGTCGTGAACTTCGGACGAGCAGCTTTAAGTCGGGTTTTGGCTCATTTGATGCCATATCAAAACCCTAGCTTCTTCTTTGGCGATTTTCGAGCTTGGAGACTGATTGAGGTCGAATCCTTCACAAATCTTTGGTATATTTCACTCCTAGTTGAAGATTGAAGGTATATCTTCACTCTTTGATCTTCGTAGCTTAAGATCTATGTATTTTGATGTATGGGTCTGAAACCCTAGTTCTTGGGGTTATGGGTTATGGTGATATAAGTGATGTATACACCTAATAGATGGTATATTATCAAAGGAAACAAGTGTATGATTATGATTTGTAAGAATCTTAAGGGTTGGTTAAACCTAGGGTTTGGTAAATCACCATAATTGGGGGAAATGAGTTAATAAGTGTTGTCTAGAGATAGATGGACACATTGGTAGTAGTATGTGATGTTGATAATCTTGTGATTATTGTATTAGGCATTTGGTGAGGTCTTGGAAGGTTGACTGAATTGTGAAGCAAGGAAACTGACGTAAAGAATACGGTTGGAGCATTTTATTGCTAAGGTGAGTACGTGTGGACTTTACTGAGTACATAGCTATATGAAGTATATTGATTACTTATGATCGGTCTATTTAATGTTGTCTAGACTTATTATGTGTTGAGTTAGTATATATTATTGATAATATCTAACTAACTTGTTTGATGATTAATGTGATAGCCGAAGGCTTTGACTGGCATAACTGATAGAGTTATGATTAGAGATAGATGGTGGTGACGCGGGGGTGACCCCGGTCACTGAGACGGGTGTACATATGTTTGTACACTAAGCACACGGGTGCTACTAGTACGTATATGTTTACGTACTAGGAAACGTAGGGATCTATTGCATATATGTTTATGCATTAGGTTCGCTTGAGTTCCAATACATATATGTTTATGTATTGGATATGACTGTGTTCTGGTACATATATGTTTATGTACTAGGTATGTATGCTAGGAAAGCAGGACCGATAGAGTCACCATAGAGTGACTAGGATGTGTTGGTAAAATATAAATATGTATTTATATACGATGTGATACTTGATATTATTGGGGTCTAAACCCATGTAGCTCACGAGACATTTTTGTGTCTCACGTACTCCTTGTTTGTTTGCTATGTACTCAGGTTCTGGATCGAGGATTTAGGTGCGCATGGATTGAGATATGCGGGGCCTATAGTAGAAGGTCATTAGAGCGGATTTGTGCTTAACTTTGGTTTTGATATATTTTGTAACACCAAACCTCATACTCTGATTTTCGTATCAAAGGTTTTTGTAAATCCGTGTTTTGGAACTGGTCTTCCATTTGGCAGACTTTGATTTTCTTGTATGATGCATATGCCAGGAATATTCTTATTGCTTCAATTCTAGCAACAGGTGCATATACTTCATCATAGTCAATACCTTCTTCTTGAGTGTATCCTTGGGCTACAAGTCTTGCTTTGTTTTTTTATCACTATACCTCTTTCATCTTTCTTGTTTCTGAAGATCCATCTTGTTCAAATGGCTCTTTTTCCTTTTGGTAGAGGTACAAGAGTCCATACAACTTGTAATTTGAATTGAAGAAGTTCTTCTTGCATTGCTATGATCCAGTTTGAGTCTTTCATTGCTTGTTGAATCTTCTTAGGTTCCTCCTGTGACAGAAAATATTCATACATACATTCATTAGATATTAAACTGATGTTAAAAAAATTTGAATTTAATGATGAATTGAATTTGCTTCTTGTCTGCATGTTTGAATTGACATCACTTAGGACTAGGTCCAAAGGATGATTCTTTTCAGTTCTGGTTTCTGGAACTTTGTCAACAGGTATTTGACTATCTAGGTTTGACTCATTGGATTCGGGAATTTGGGCATCTGTCCATGTTTCTTCTTGGTTGTCTTGATTTTGTGGAGATTCTTCATTGCTACTGGTATCAGTAGTAACATTTTCTTCATTAAGTTCTGGTGGTTCATTGTTGTTACTGACACCATTATGGTTTGGTTCATCATCAAAACTTTGAGGTTCTGAGTTACTACTGGGCTCAGTAGTATCTTGAGAGTTGGAATTGATACTGGTGTCAAGAATGCTAGGGTTATCAGATTTACTACTGTCCTCAGTATCAACTGTGGGATCAGTATTAACTAAGATATATTTCATTATGTCTTGACTGCCATTGAGTGATGATGATCCTCCTTGTTGGCTTCGATTGTTTGAATCTCCTGCATTACAATCATAATTAACATCAAAAGACTTGGTTAGATTGTCAATGTTAAATAACCAATCTGGACCATTTCCCTGTTCATTCATTAAACTTTCATTAAAGGATACATTGACACTTTCTTCAATGATCCTTAGCCGTTTGTTGAATACTCTGTAAGATTTGCTTTGAGTTGAGTATCCAACAAATTTTCCATCATCTGCTTTGCAGTCAAACTTACCAATTTATTCTCTTGTAATTAAAATAGTACAAGGACAACCAAATGATTTTAGAAAGCTTATTGAGGGTTTTCTTTTATTGAAAAGTTCATAAAGTGTTTTAAAGTGAGGCTTAACTATTAATACTCTGTTTTGAACATAACAAGCAGTATTAACAGCTTCAGCCCAAAAGGTTATTGGTAATTTTGAATCTGCAAGCATGGATCTGGCTGATTCAATGATGGTTCTATTTCTTCTTTCAGCTACACCATTTTGTTGTGGAGTTCTTGGTGAGCTGTACTGCCTGTCAATAGCATTAAGATCACAAAAATCAATTAGATTAGTATTTTTAAATTCTGTGCCATTATCACATCTAATTGCTTTTACTTTGAGATCTCTTGTATTTTCCAGATTGACAGCAAGATTCTTTATAATCTCACTTGTTTCATCTTTGGTCCTAAGAAAGAAAACCCAAGTATATCTGGAAAAATCATCAGTAATAACAAAGCAGTATTGTTTCTTTCCAATACTCATTACATGTCTAGGTCCAAAAAAGTCCATATGTAAGAGCTGCAAAGGATTAGAAATAGAATTGATTGCTTTGGTCTTATGAGAAGTCTTGTGTTGCTTACCTTTTAGGCATGCAACACAGTGATGATCTCACATAAATTCCTTTTGAGGTAATCCAACTACCAAATTCTTTTTTGACTAAATTGTTCATATTTTTAAAATTTGTGTGACATATCCTTCTATGCCAGAGTTGTGATTCATTTGTGTTTGCCTTAGATATAAAATAGTTGATCGCATTTGAAGAAATGAGTTCTCCCCCTATATCGAGGGAATACACATTGTTTCTCCTTGGTGTTCTTAAAACAACAAATTTTTCATCTAAAATAAAGTCAGGAGAAAGAATGATGCACTCTACATCTGTAAAAAGAATTTTGTTCTTCTTTTCACAGACTTGTGAGACACTGACCAGATTATATTTAAGCTCAGCAACATAAAATACATCATCAAAAGTAATCTTACCATTTGATACTGTACCTTTACCTGTAATCTTACCACCTCTTGGGTTTTCACCAAAAGCAACATATCCACCTTCAAAAGACTTGAAATCTCTGAGAATTTGAAGATTTCAGTCATGTGCCTAGAGCATCCAATATCAATATGCCATGTTCTTCCTTCTTCAGGGATCTGAATGTTCTGCACATAAAGTAAATGGATTAGTTAATTATGGGAACCCAAGCTTGTTTTGTCTTGGGTTCATCCTTTGAAGAGTAAGTTTTTCTAAATGGATGAGCTTTGTATGCAGTTTTAGTCTTAGTTTGTTGGTTAGTACTGGTGTTCTGTTTTACTACTGACCTAGGTTTATACCCGTAGTTTTTGGCTTTTGAGTATTTACTACTGATGGACCAGTAGTATTTGGGTAATGTGAATTTTTTACATAGTCAGTAGTGTTTTTGTAATTGTACTAGTCAGCATTGTAATTAGGGTTTTTATCAGTAGTAAACCTGGAATAGTTCCTACTGATGTTTGAAAACTTTGAGTATTGTGGAAATTGATTTTGTTTTCCATTGTTTTTGAAATAATTACTTCTGTTTGGACTTCCATGCCTGATATTTTGCACGAATCTTTGTGCAGTTCTTCCAAATTTGGGAACTTCAAAATGTGGATTTTTGATTTCTTTTGCTTCTTCAGTTTGTTTTAGTTTCAATGCTTTCTCTTTTTCTTTGTTTTCTTTAAACTCTTTGAATTCTTTGCAGTTAATTGGATTGAAGTGACAATTCTTTGCTATGTGGTTAACTTTGTTGCAAGTTAAGCATGTTAATTTTGTTGACTTAGCACCTTCATGCTTTCTTTGTTCTTTTAACTGGTTCAAGTTTCTTTGATTTCCCCTTCTTAAAATTGTTGGTATATTTTCTGAGTTATATTTAGGAGATTCAGTTTGACTTTGTGTGGTATGAAAACTTGTATCAGTTGAATCAGTTGTATGATCATCATCAGATGAATCATTATTGGTTTCAGATTGATTTTCTATTTTTAATTCATTTAATGTTCCTTAAGTGCTTGATTTAAGAGGAGGGATAAAATTAGTTGGAGGTGGAACTGCATGATATCCCACTCCATGCACAACTTTTTCAGTGGTTTGATTACTGGTTAATTCATCAATAATTTTAGAACTTCTTTCAAATTTTTTAATAGTTAATTTATTTTGTTCTAATTCCATTTGATATTCTTCTAATTTAATTAAAGTTTCTTTTAACTTTAACTCAGCATATTCTTTATCATAAGTTGTTTGTAAGAGTTCATCTTTTATCTTTTGATCTGTTATTTTATAAATTTTAATTTGATTTTCAAGATCAGCTATACAACCATTATATTCAGTTCTCTTATTTCTGTTTAGAATCATCTCTTCAAGTGTTTCTTTGTTAAGTTTTTCTAATTCTTTATATGCTTTTATGCATTCAGGAGTACAGGATTTAGAATGTACCTCAGTAGTAGAATCAGTGAAGGCCATGAGAGCTTGATTTTGAAGGGTTTCACTACGCACCATGCGACTGATCGACCACTTGGGGCAACCACCTAGTTGACTTGGTTCGAACCATGACTGACCAAGAACATGAACTTGTTCTTGACCGGTTAAAACCAACTAGCTGATTTAATCCCTAAATGCGGAACTGAGATTAAACCTAATCCTTAAACCCTAAAGGATTGGGATGTTGGAGAAATAGATTAGGTTAACAAGAAAGAAACCTTGTACGAAGAACTCGAACACACACATACTTGTGTGTTCGTCGACCATAAACCAAAGAACCCTAGGGTTCTTTGGCCGAAATTCGTCCAAGAGGGAGAAGGGAGAAAAGGGTTTCCCAAAACATACCTTGTTGATTGCTTAAGATAGATCCACTGATGATGAACAAGTCGAGCGATCTTCTAGTTGATCTAAGCAATGAACTTGGATCTTCAAGACTTGAAGAGCACGAAGAACACGAAGAACGAAGAACACCAAACTTGGTGTTCTTGGGTGTGTTCGGTCGAAGCCAAGGAGAGGGAAGGAAGAAGTATTTCGTGTGAATGATCAAGGGTTTTAGGGTTACCCTAAGCCTCTTATTTATATACAAATAAGTTACGCTTAGAACCCTTCTAGTTTAATTAATATTAGAACTTTAATTAAACTTCCTTTTTACACTTCCATCCCTTAGAGTTTAACTAGTTTATTATTGTTGCACTTAACTATTAAATGTCTAGTATTAATACACTAATAATTCGGTACCCATATACACGATTTATATACTTGTATTTATACTTTCAATAATTAATTATATAATAACCTTTATATAATTTATACAACAATATTATCCAATTACTATATGATTTAATAGCTTTAAATCATATCATGGATAATCTATAATTAACACATTGTATATTTACTCAACTAGTAAATGTACAAATACTTGTATTAATTAGTTAGTTAAACTAATCTAGTAATAAGTTAAACTTAACTTAATACTTAACTGATTCATGATGACTATTATGAATCATTCCTCTTCGTATTATCATTGCTTATCTTGCTCGTATTACATGTACTCACCGGTGTGACCCTTAAGTGTTTCGTAGGCATGGATGTATTATCATAGGTTGACTGATTGTAACGCCTCAATTTTTCTTGTAATTGAATTAGTTACTTTATTATAATGAATTGTGTGACATTATTTATTTGAGACATTTTTGTGTTAAGTTATTTATCGTGTATTTAATTCGAGCAAACTAAATACTAGTGTCTTATTTAATGACAAGAGTGTCATTCAATGTGCGTTTCATTAATCATGCGGATTAATTAAAAATAATAACAAGTGTGTTATTCGGCGGTGCTTAATAATAATAAGATTAAGTAACTAGTATCCTAAACGTTCAATAATTCTCGAGGCCAGCCAATAGGCCAAGGCATTAGTCTTGTGTGTCCTTATTCCCATTTTTTTTCCTTTTCTATCATATGTTCGGTTAAGACAAAATAAAAATAAAAACAAAAGAAAAACAAAAGGGGACCGGAATTTGTTTTGTCAAAGTTTAGCAAGGTCAGGCCTCATTTATTTTCTTGGTTTGTCCCTCCCTCGTTTTGTTCTACTTTTAAGCCCGACTTGTATTTGGGATTTATTTATTCGGTGGTGGCCCACTTGGATTATAGTCTTTTTTTTATCCATCATAAGCCCACGTGATTGCAAAGCAGAAACCAAATTCTTCTTGATATTTAAACTTACTCTTCCCATGGACCAACCCTAAACCTCCACGTTGTTATTCTGCCGCTGCCCTTGAATTCCCCCTTTTGAATTCGCAAGCCAACAAACACAGCAACTCTCTTCAGCCGTGGGTATCGAGCAAGGAAGAAGAAGTTCTGAGTTTTTGAGGCTTCATTGATTAACCATAATCGGTAACATCCCATTGCCTCTTTTCCTTTCTGTTGTTGTTTCTCGATTCTAATAACCATAGTATTGTTGTTATGGTGGTCGAGCAGTAGGGCCAGCGAGCAAGCATTCAAGTTACAGCCTTGAGTTTTAGAGGTTGTTTTCGAGACGGTCCTCAAATCTCTAAGCAAAGTAAGGAGCAGAAGGAACGCCAAGCCATTCCATCTTGTTCTCGAACCAGTCTCCATCCAATTGATTCGGTAGTTAATCCTTGTGTTCTTTTCTTTGATTACAGCTTTGCTTGTGACTGATTTCATTCTTAGTAGGGGCTGTAACTGGACCATGTTAGGGTCCGGGTTCTTTGTGGTTTCGGTTATTGTAGAAATAATAGTCATATCATTGGGTGTTGATGTTGTTATTGCGTTTCCTATGATTATTGTTTCTGTCCAGATTTCGCGTCGATGGTGATTGGGTTTAAGTCACTGGAATTCTTGGATGTCGGGTTTCAGGGCTGGGTAAAGATCTTGGTTTATAACCTACACGTTTTGTTAACCGAAAAACCTAAAACCAAACCCGTAGGGTTCTTGGTTTCCCAAACCGAAAGGTTTCTTAAACAAGTTTGATGGTATTTTTTTTTGAACACAAGTTCCTGTAATAAAAAGTGATTTTTGGACTGTCGGGAGTCTCGGGAAATATCGGGTTGATGTCGGGATTTAAAACGGGTTCTATTTTAATATGCTGAATTTTAACAGAATCTGTTTGCTGACTTCGGGACTGTTTTTACCACACTTCAAATACGTTTTTTGATTTTTGGCCCCTGATGGTCACTAGCTTTCTGAGTCCTCTTTCCAATGCCGCTAACGGCTCGTAAATCTGATATACGGTTTAAAAGTTATCGATGTTTTAGTAACCTATCGCAGAATAGTTTTCGGTTCAGCTATTCTGTCTTGTGAGCCTGTTTCGACCCCTTTATGTTTGGAATTAGTTCCCGAAGTCTTTTGACAAATTGTAGTCCTCTGATCCGTGCAGCTACTGTAAAAATTTGGTTAAATTCTAGTGAACGGTTTAGGAATTATAACAGTTCCCGCGGGGGCGTCGGGTTCTGGCAGAATGTTGTGAAATGAGTTTTGAGCGAAGTTTTAATTCGAGTTTTATTATGCGATGTAGGACCTTCTAGGAACTGATCGGTGACTCGTACGTGCCGAGGATACTTCTAGGAGCTTACGGTTATTCGAGATGGGTAATCTCACTATAAACTTGTACTTACTTTCGATTCATGTTTTTGTGCTATGTGTTGTGAATTGTCGTGTTGATTGAGCTTGAGTATTGATTGGGTGATTTATTTGAGTTATCTGTGATTTGAGTTATCTGTGATTTGAGTTATCTAGAGCTTGAGTTATCTGAGTTTTGAGTTCTTGAGTTAAAACATTAAACATAATATACTTGAGTTATCTTGGCACCGAAGAGTACTGGTGCCAGACATTTTGACTCAACACCGAAGAGTACAGGTGTTGAGCCTTGAGTTGTGTGAGGCGGGTCGAGGTTGATCTCTCGTCCCAAGTCACACAAGCGCGCTATATAAATTTAAAATCTGAGAAAATAAACTTGAGTAATTGAGAATTGAGTAGAGTCTCTAGGGATCACTTATGTGGCTTGAGTTGTTTGTAATTATTTGTTTATTTTGATATTATTCACTCAGCGGTGGCTGACCCCAATCACTCCCCCTTTTTTCCAGGTACTAGTAAGGGCAAAGAGAAGGTCAACGATTGATGCGCTGCATCGTTATTGGGTTTGGAGTTTTTAAAAGTTTGTTTTTAGTCAAACATAATTTTTAACCTTTTTATTTATTTCCGCATTAAAGACCATGAGACGGTTATATTTTTATCTGAGTTGGGACCTTTTCATTACTTGTACTTGGAGAAATTTTATTAATTAAATGTTTTAAAATTTTTTAAATTTCTCATGATTTTTGGGATGTTACAAGTTGGTATCAGAGCTTTGGCTTGAGAGAATTGGGTTCACAAGGGGTGGATTCCAAACTCAAGTCGAAGCATGAGTTTTCAAAGTGAGTTTCAAAAATGTTTTAAAACGAGTCCAAATCCAAATCGAGAAGCAGCGCATCACGACAACCTTATGCCTCTAGTACTTTAAATTTTGAGCTATTTAGTTTATTATAAACGTCGCGAGTGACGCTAACTATTAAGAGGATATTAGAGTTTTGACACGAGACGAGCGTGAATTGTGCGACTATATATATATATATATATATATATATATATATATATATATATACTATATGATTACTGTTGTGAATTACTTGATTATGTGGATGGTATAAGGATGGGAGATCGTGGAATTTTTGAAGCTGGCTCGAAACCATGTCGTGGGTAGGTGCGGATAATAATAGAGGGCCCCTATTATTATACGCACAGGACCCATGCCTATGTTTCGAAAAGGATTCAAGGAAACCATTCGTCAAGCATCTAAGTATCATTAAAATTCCCGATTCTTATATATACTTTCTTTCATATAGCAAATGGCACGCAACAGACCAACCGCTGAGGAGATTCGCAACATGATTGACGAGGCTTTGGGACAGAGACTACCGGAATTGTTTCAGCAAATGTTTACTGAGATAACTGGGCAGGTCGGCACCTTGATGGACGAACGGCTCACGAACCACGCTGCAGCAGGTACTCAACAACGACCACCAAAAGAGTTCACTTACCGCGACTTCTCCGTTTGTTCGCCCCCAGAATTATACGGAGAAACTGACCCTAAAGTTGCTATTCGATGGCTCGCCGACGTAGAAAAAGTGTCCCGAGTCTCCAAGTGCCCAGCAAACTTGAAGACTACCTATGCGTCACACTTGTTGAAGAAAGAGGCGAATGACTGGTGGGAAGAAATGACCGCGAAAATGACCGATGGGGAACTGAATGCTATGACTTTTGAATCATTTTCTGAGCAATTCAAGAAACAATATGTACCACATGCTGAAGTAGAGAGGATTACTAGAGACTTCTTGGAGCTCAAGCAGACTACCGAGTCGGTGAATAAGATTACTGCTAAATTTCATGAGTTGGCCGCCTTTTGTCCTGATCATATGGCTACGGAGGAAATGAAGATGACGCGCTACAAGTCCATGCTGCGTAGTGACATCAGGGAGTTTGTGAGCATAGTGCCTCGCAATACACTAGAGGAGATGATTGATACCGCCCGAAACCGGGAGCTAGAGCTTGACCAACAGAGGCGTGAAAGTAAGAGGGCCGCGCCAGCTTTGTCACACCCCGCCAAAAATGATTTTATACTAATAAATGATTTGCGGAAGAACGGGATGTAACATTCATGGGTAACACAACTATGATTATTGCAAACATTTAATAGTTTTAAAATGTATTAAATACTTGAAATAAGTATTATCCAAAATTTATATGTAACTGAAAAAGATTAAAATAAAAATTAATGTTTAGAAATGAAAATGACGTTCGTGGCATCTCGACAGTATGCATGCTCATGATCCAAAGTCTAAGGACTCAATGCTTCTCCTATTTACCTGAAAAACATATATAAAACGATCAACAAAATTGTTGAGTGAATCCACAGGTTTAATATTAGTTTTGAAATACGAGGTTTTGTAAGCCAATTATGGCAAAATCGTATAATAAAAGGGTATTTAAAAATGATTTTAAATGAAAAGTTTTTGTGTGCCAACCGGCATAAACTGTATTGTATAATAAAATATAAGTTTGAGTTACCCAAAATGTATATGTGCCAACAAGGCAAAAATATGTGTGATGATAAGATGTTAAAAAAAATGACTGATGTAAAGAAATTTTGTAGCAAATTTTGATATGTAAAGACATGTAAGTAAATAAAATAGTAAGGTTTTAAAAAGTAGTAAATATTGAAAGTGCATGACTGGTGTCCCCAACAGTTAGCTACGCCATTGAGTTAATATGTCGACCCTAAGCCCATAATCAAACTGCAACTCTAAGTGTGATGTTTCTGTTCTCTAAGATATGCACTCCCCTGACGGTTGGGTAGAACCGTTAAGTAACAACAAAATGTGGGAGGAAGAGTGTCAGCCAATGGTACCATCTGCATATACAGGGCCTAGTCGCAACTAGCTAAGATTATGGCATGTAAGCATCTACCTATGCACTACACCTACTTAGTCCGAGCATAAAGACTGTTTGTCATGGTTTGAATAATGTATCATCACAATAAAAATAATGTAAACATTTAAATAAAAACAGTTGATATATTTTTCACCCCAAATATTTGTAAAAGCAGTAGATAAAATACGTTAAAAAGTGGGGCTGTGGACTCACAGTCACAATAAGTTTTATCAAATACGAAGTGATAAAAATGTAAACATATATAAAAGTAGTTGATATGTTTTTCACCCCAAATTTGTAAAACAATAAAAAGAGTAAAAAGGGGCTGTGGACTCAGCTGATGCAATGCTATCCCAAAAGCAATTTAGCAAAATGCAAAATCCAACCAAATGACTTCTAGTAACCTAAATGCATAGAAGTAACTATGAGCGATACGTTGGTGACTTTTCTGAAATGGTATTATTGCACTTTAAATACTTTGATTTGTATTTTGTATGTTTTCGTAAGCAGTTTTGCTTGATCGAAAATATTGGGTAGTTGCATAATAGATAATTATTTGAATTTTAAATAATTTTAAATAATTTTATTAAATAATTTATTGATTAAGTAATTACATAAATAAAATGATTTATTAATATAGTAAATGATTATTAAATAAGAATCTGATTTATTTTTATATGTATATATACACATATATATTTTACCTTGCGTTTGGGCTTCTAAATGGGGTTTGCTGGGCTCGATTAACACATCAAGCGGATTGAGTTTAACAACTTATTGGGTCCGACTGATGCGCTGAGCCAAAGATGAGCTGGGCCGGCCGATAGGCCACGGCCCTTAATGGAAATGGAGACACAAGTTGGTTCATTCCTCGGAAGCTGCTCCCTGGATTCTTGTCGGCGACGTACGACTGAAACATGCTCCCACACGAGCACCCACTGGAAACACATACACAAACACACGCATAATCTGAAGACGGAGGTTAGGTTTCAACGTTTTACCTTTTCCTAGGTTCGAGATGGTTTCTTGAGAGAGTAAGCATAGACAGAGACACAAGCTGATGGTTGCCGGACTTCTTGAGTTTCTTGTCGGATCTTCCTGGTTCGTTGGAGATGAAGCTGTTGCGTTGGAACCTTTTCTGGGTTTTGTTGCTGCTGGAAACTCGAAGAGAGAGGGGGCGTTACTGCCGGAGTTCATCACGCACACGATCAAACACCCGCTCACACTTAAATGAAGGAAGCGATTCTTCTTCATCGGAGATGTTTCTGTTTCGTGTCGACGGAATCTCTGAACTTCGCCGGTAATGAGAATGGTGATGGTGGATGCGGTGGTGTTTTCATGTCTTCAAACGTGGAGAGGGACAGAGGGGAGATGGTGAATGTTAAAGGGAGAGATACTGATGGGGATGTTTCGGTTAACACCTGATCCGCCGGGAACGATGTTGATTATCGGAGTTGGGTTGTCTGGGTTATTGCGGAAAACGAAGAAGAAGATGTTGGGGGTTGGTGTCGGCTGGATTAAAGGAAATAGGTGTAGGGTTGTAAGTTTTATTTATATGTTTAGGGTTTAGATGGTGTCACCCTCTAATTGGTAGACTTTTAATTCACCATATAATTATTATTATATTTAAATACCTGATTCGGTGGGGTAAAGGTTGAGTCACCGAAAAAGAGAGCTAGATGGATTTTTAACTTGTTTATTGATTTATTTAGACATTGTGTATATACTGATATATATTTGCCTGATGAAATAATTTTACCGGGATTTACTCCTTTTTGGTTGTAATGATTTCTTGGTTGAAAGTTATGAGTTCAGATACACATTTGATTACTTTCTGTATTTTTTGTATTATACGAATGTTAAATGTTATTACTTGTTTATTTAATCGAGTATGATGTTTCGTAAATTAATTTTCGTACCAATTGATTTGGTTGATCTATTGAATCATTATACATTACAAAATTCATATCCTTGATTTGATTCATAATTATGTTGAGTCACCAACTCGCTAACTAATTGATCTAACGATAACATGCAAATAGAATGATGATGAACAAATGATGACGTCTATTTTAATGAGACATGATGTCTAGGCTTTCACCAACTTAAGTGCCATTTAGTTAACATTATAAATGACATTAAGGTTTATCGTTAGACTTAAATGAAATTAAATGCTCTCATAAATTAAATTAGGGCTCTAGGACACTACTAGGGTTACAATAAATGTCAAATTAAATGTGTAAATTTTAGGGTTGTCACATTCTCCCCTTGTTAAAGAAATTTCGTCCCGAAATTTAAGACAATTGTACTAATAGGTTGATGATCGGAAGAAAGGTGTGAATGTTGGCGTTTCATGTCGTGGTACTACTTCTGTTTAGATGAATCCTAGTTAACTTTCTCATTTGATTGTTTTCGTTCATAAGAATAAAATGTGTAGATGTTTTTAAGTGATCAACGATTTCCTAAATCGTATTGTGAATACTACAAGTTTTGACGTTACTAGTGATAAAAGAAAATCTATGGAAATTGGTTCCCATTTCTATTTTCGGAAGTCTCGAGCTGTTGCAGGAGACTTGAAAGTAGGCATAACAGGTTTAACACTTGGTGATATAGATTACAATTTTATTTTATTTTATTTTTTTTTTGTTTTTTTTTCATATTTGGCCTCCAGTACATCCCCTTCATATGTTTGTACATTTTATCAGCACTGTGATTAATTGAGTATTTAGATTTATGATCTTCACCCAAAATGATGTCGCGAAAGCTTCCAAAGTATGGAACTTATATCCTATTCATGATATATACAATGTTCCATCAGGCTTGGTTTCTAGTTGTTTCTCCATACTACAAAGGAATTCTCCTTTAATGCTCTCTTCTTTTAGAATATCGATTTGGAAACCGCGGATTTAGGAAGAGTGATTTGTGTAGAGGTTTGTATGAATAGGGATTCTGAATGCTCGTACTCGACATGGTTGACTCCTTTTTTTGTTTTCTTTCCGACGGGCGCCGGCCACTACGTTTGGCCTTCCCGAGATGATACATGATTTCGTAGTCATTATTGTTTAGCAATCTCAACGTAATTTCGTTGCCTCATGTTTACGTTCCTTCTGATCGAAAATATGTTGAAGTCTTTAATGGTCGGTAAGATAGTATATTATGTACCGTACATATAATTAATGTCTCTAGATTTTTAACGCGAATTCTATGGAACCTAGTTGGAGATCATGGGTAGTGTAGTTCTTTTCGTGGATTCTCATTTGTTGAGAGGCTTTAGTGATTTCTCTTCCATTTTGCTAGAACAAGCAACAAAATCTTTGATATGACGCATCACGATATACGATGACATTTTTTGTTCCTTTAGGTTTGGGCTAGGATTGGTTCACTACATAGATTTTCCATGAGGGCTTGAAATATAGTTTCTTATTTCTCACTCTAGTCTAATTTCTCATCCTTTTAGGTTGGAGAGTTTAGGGTTTGGGCCACTTTGGTATAATCTCGGATAAACCGTCAGTCAGTAGCCGGTAAAGACAAGAAATTGACGTACTTCTGTCGATGACTTCTCAAGTTTTAATCGCCTCAATCTTTGTAAGATCTACATGTATTCTCTTCTCATTTATCACATGACCCAGACATTTGACATAAAGTTTCTCCTTTTCAAATAGTTTCAAAATTTGTTTAGGGTGTTCTTCGTATTTAGCTTGGGTTTGGGAATAGAATATGATATCGATAGATACAGTGGTAAACTAATCGAGGTATTGATTACACAACAAGAGTTAAAACAAAATGGCATAACGAGAACAAAAGTGACAATAACGAGTTTTGAATGGGGCCTTAGGTACATTTTTTTTATACATAATTTTAACTTGTATAGCTCGAGCACAAATAAATTTTATAATATGAGACTGATCGTTGTAATTGGTAGAATAGATCATCAGTACGCAGAAGTGGATATCAACCCATAATGGATATTTTGTTTAATTCTCGATAGGCTATTAACATTTGATTATATCTACTATGATATTCATACAAATGGGAAAAAATTATTTGAAAATGCTAAACCGGATAGATCCTAATTTTATAAGTTTTTGGTAGCTGTAGAGACAACTCTCACGACTTGGGAGGAATTTAAAAAGAAAGGTTGTCATGCGATCAACGAGGCTCTTGGGATTAGTATAATTAAGAACTCAAAACGAGGATGATGGAAATCTTAGTAAATCCTTCTGGAGTATTTTCTAATAGCTTTGTAGGATAAGTATGTCTTTGATTCGTCATTTGATCGGGTTTTTTTTCGCGTAAACTAAAGATGATGAGTGTATGTTTTTCTAGGAATCTTGAACCTTGTGTACTTCTCCATATCTTGATACTCATTCCCTTCTTCACATCGGCACTGAGGATTCTGTAAGAAGTAGTTGAATTTGTACAGATCTTCCAAATCTCAAATCTTGTTGAAATCTTCAAACAACGGTGCTTTTCATTTGTACCTTAAGTGACACCATTTAAGTCTATGATGGCAGAATGATTCTCATGGGTTAGGTTCATCATAGGATAACTTTTCCAGACTAGTTAAATTTTACTATATTAAAATTTTATGTTATTGTTTAACCGGAGGGAGGCAAAGACTAAATTTTGTGGTCTAACTTTGATAGCGCGGAGGTAGAATGATTAAGTTTCTATGAGATACTAGTGTTGGTGTTGGAGTCTTGGCGCGCTTCTCATTCTTTGATTATGACAATTTTCCAAGTGGTTGGTCAGTTCAGTTGGTCATCCTTTACGCGAAACATTTTCGGCATGTTCTTCGTTATTTGTTCTCATCGATTCTTCTCAAATGATTTGTTGTTGTAGTTGCCTTCGTCATCTGTCGAGAGGCTTCATTCCAAAAGTCAACTCATTTCTATATCGTTCTCTAATTCCTAACACTATAGAGGATAATTGTATTCAATTGTTTGATTCCTTTTAATAATCCATGACTTTGATAATTCCACATTGTATCATGTAATTATAAACTCGGTGGCCAGTCGCTTTTATAATTTCATCATACAATATTTCCTCATCATTGTCACTTCATAGCTTCATTCATGAATACTAGTGATTTCTCCATACTCCTATTGTATGCGAAATCCAAGGATTGTATTATTGTTTCTACGAGGATTTGGGTTCTTTTTCCTAGTAAAGCATTGTGGAAATTTTAAGAGTTGTGCTTAAAGTTCGTTCTAAAGATGACGTTCAATCGTCGGTCACGAGAAGGATCTTACGTGTCTCAGTATTAGTGGAGTGGAAAAATTAGGGTTGAGGTGACGATACTCAAATGAGGTACGATGTGAGAGAGTGATATATAGTGTGTGATTATAGTATGTGATGCACGTGTAGATGTGTTTTCTTATGCAATATCTACTGATGATGTGCCATCATGCTCCTTGTCCAGTAGAATAGAGTAGTAAAATAGTCACTGCTGTCGACGTTCTATATATTAATCCTAAAGTACGTGTCTACGTGTAAGTGTTCAGTGAAGTGTGAGTGATTAGTGAAGTATAAGTAGGTATCGAATATAAGTGTATATGGTATACGGTGTGAGAGTACATGGAATGATGTAGTTGATTTTATAGTGTATCAAGTGTGGTTTTAAATATAAGCATTTAATGGTATCAAATATTCTACCTAAGTCAAATATACGGCAAGAGTAAAAACAAGGGGCAAACTATTAAGGCATAGGTCTTGTGAATGATTTGAAATGTATTTTATATGTAATGAGACTCTATATGAAAGGCAACTCTGTATGAAAATTAGCTCTATATGAAATGCAAATCTATATTAATGAGACTCTATGTAAAATGCAACTATATATGTAATGAGAATCTTATATAAATGCAACTCTATATGAATGAAACTTTGGATGCCACGAACACGTGTTGACTCAAAATAATTTCGTTCAAAAATATTTTTGAAGTTATAGATTAGTTTTACTAATTCACTATAACCAAGGTCTCTGATACCAATCTGTCACACCCCGCCAAAAATGATTTTATACTAATAAATGATTTGCGGAAGAACGGGATGTAACATTCATGGGTAACACAACTATGATTATTGCAAACATTTAATAGTTTTAAAATGTATTAAATACTTGAAATAAGTATTATCCAAAATTTATATGTAACTGAAAAAGATTAAAATAAAAATTAATGTTTAGAAATGAAAATGACGTTCGTGGCATCTCGACAGTATGCATGCTCATGATCCAAAGTCTAAGGACTCAATGCTTCTCCTATTTACCTGAAAAACATATATAAAACGATCAACAAAATTGTTGAGTGAATCCACAGGTTTAATATTAGTTTTGAAATACGAGGTTTTGTAAGCCAATTATGGCAAAATCGTATAGTAAAAGGGTATTTAAAAATGATTTGAGATGAAAATGTTTTGTGTGCCAACCGGCATAAACTGTATTGTATAATAAAATATAAGTTTGAGTTACCCAAAATGTATATGTGCCAACAAGGCAAAAATATGTGTGATGATAAGATGTTAAAAAAAATGACTGATGTAAAGAAATTTTGTAGCAAATTTTGATATGTAAAGACATGTAAGTAAATAAAATAGTAAGGTTTTAAAAAGTAGTAAATATTGAAAGTGCATGACTGGTGTCCCCAACAGTTAGCTACGCCATTGAGTTAATATGTCGACCCTAAGCCCATAATCAAACTGCAACTCTAAGTGTGATGTTTCTGTTCTCTAAGATATGCACTCCCCTGACGGTTGGGTAGAACCGTTAACAACAAAATGTGGGAGGAAGAGTGTCAGCCAATGGTACCATCTGCATATCCAGGGCCTAGTCGCAACTAGCTAAGATTATGGCATGTAAGCATCTACCTATGCACTACACCTACTTAGTCCGAGCATAAAGACTGTTTGTCATGGTTTGAATAATGTATCATCACAATAAAAATAATGTAAACATTTAAATAAAAATAGTTGATATGTTTTTCACCCCATATATTTGTAAAAGCAGTAGATAAAATACGGTAAAAAGTGGGGTTGTGGACTCACAGTCACAATAAGTTTTATTAAATACGAAGTGATAAAAATGTAAACAATTATAAAAGTAGTTGATATGTTTTTCACCCCAAATTTGTAAAACAATAAAAAGAGTAAAAAGGGGCTGTGGACTCAGCTGATGCAATGCTATCCCAAAAGCAATTTAGCAAAATACAAAATCCAACCAAATGACTTCTAGTAACCTAAATGCATAGAAGTAACTATGAGCGATACGTTGGTGACTTTTCTGAAATGGTATTATTGCACTTTAAATACTTTGATTTGTATTTTGTATGTTTTCGTAAGCAGTTTTGCTTGATCGAAAATATTGGGTAGTTGCATAATAGATAATTATTTGAATTTTAAATAATTTTAAATAATTTTATTAAATAATTTATTGAATAAGTAATTACATAAATAAAATGATTTATTAATATAGTAAATGATTATTAAATAAGAATCTGATTTATATTTATATGTATATATACACATATATATTTTACCTTGCGTTTGGGCTTCTAAATGGGGTTTGCTGGGCTCGATTAACACATCAAGCGGATTGAGTTTAACAACTTATTGGGTCCGACTGATGCGCTGGGCCAAAGATGATCTGGGCCGACCGATAGGCCACGGCCCTTAATGGAAACGGAGACACAAGTTGGTTCATTCCTCGGAAGCTGCTCCCTGGATTCTTGTCGGCGACGTACGACTGAAACCTGCTCCCACACGAGCACCCACTGGAAACACATACACAAACACACGCATAATCTGAAGACGGAGGTTAGGTTTCAACGTTTTACCTTTTCCTAGGTTCGAGATGGTTTCTTGAGAGAGTAAGCATAGACAGAGACACAAGCTGATGGTTGCCGGAGTTCTTGAGTTTCTTGCCGGATCTTCCTGGTTCGTTGGAGATGAAGCTGTTGCGTCGGAACCTTTTCTGGGTTTTGTTGCTGCTGGAAACTCGAAGAGAGAGGGGGCGTTACTGCCGGAGTTCATCACGCACACGATCAAACACCCGCTCACACTTAAACGAAGGAGGCGATTCTTCTTCATCGGAGATGTTTCTGTTTCGTGTCGACGGAATCTCTGAACTTCGCCGGTAATGAGAATGGTGATGGTGGATGCGGTGGTGTTTTCATGTCTTCAAACGTGGAGAGGGACAGAGGGGAGATGGTGAATGTTAAAGGGAGAGATACTGATGGGGATGTTTCGGTTAACACCTGATCCGCCGGGAACGATGTTGATTATCGGAGTTGGGTTGTCTGGGTTATTGCGGAAAACGAAGAAGAAGATGTTGGGGGTTGGTGTCGGCTGGATTAAAGGAAATAGGTGTAGGGTTGTAAGTTTTATTTATATGTTTAGGGTTTAGATGGTGTCACCCTCTAATTGGTAGACTTTTAATTCACCATATAATTATTATTATATTTAAATACCTGATTCGGTGGGGTAAAGGTTGAGTCACCGAAAAAGAGAGCTAGATGGATTTTTAACTTGTTTATTGATTTATTTAGACATTGTGTATATACTGATATATATTTGCCTGATGAAATAATTTTACCGGGATTTACTCCTTTTTGGTTGTAATGATTTCTTGGTTGAAAGTTATGAGTTCAGATACACATTTGATTACTTTCTGTATTTTTTGTATTATACGAATGTTAAATGTTATTACTTGTTTATTTAATCGAGTATGATGTTTCGTAAATTAATTTTCGTACCAATTGATTTGGTTGATCTATTGAATCATTATACATTACAAAATTCATATCCTTGATTTGATTCATAATTATGTTGAGTCACCAACTCGCTAACTAATTGATCTAACGATAACATGCAAATAGAATGATGATGAACAAATGATGACGTCTATTTTAATGAGACATGATGTCTAGGGTTTCACCAACTTAAGTACCGTTTAGTTAACATTATAAATGACATTAGGGTTTATCGTTACACTTAAATGAAATTAAATGCTCTCATAAATTAAATTAGGGCTCTAGGACACTACTAGGGTTACAATAAATGTCAAATTAAATGCGTAAATTTTAGGGTTGTCACAATCTTCTACTGGTAACGTGAAGCAGGGAAACCATAAGCGTCACAAAATCGAGTTTAAGCCTTACAGTGGGGGCAACGCACGTGGAGGTGCAAGGCGTGGCGATGAGAAGAAAGATGTCAGGGGTGGCGGTTTCAGTGGTGGGAAGCTTGATCCGATTTGTTACAAATGTGGGCAGAAGGGACACATGGCTGATGATTGCAGTGTCAAAGGGGCAGTGTGCTTTTACTGTCACAAGGAGGGTCACGTGAAGACTGAGTGCCCGAAGTTGCAGGGTAGAGGTACACGATAACCTATTTGTTTATTTTTGTGTTATATATGTGTGTACAATATGTGATACGTAATTATTTGCTAGAAGGAGGTGGATACGGGGTAGTGAAAAACCCTGCTCCAGCCACCTTAAGGATTACCGACGGGGTGCAGACCAGAGCTCGGGGGCGAGCTTATACCATGACCGGGGAGGAGGCAAAGAGGGCCCCTAACGCCGTTGCTGGTACTATTTCTTTTATACTTGAGTAACATTATTTGAGCTATAATGTTTGTGACGAGATTTTTATATATACGTGAGATTATGTGTATTGTGTGATAGGTACATTTTGTGTGAACAATGTGCCTGCTTTTGTGCTGTTTGATAGTGGGGCCACCCACTCTTTTGTGTCTTATGCTTTTAGCACCTTGTTGAGCCATAGGGTAGGAGACCTGAGTATGCCTTTGACGATAGATGTAGCTAATTACAAGACTCTATCCGTGACAAAGGTATACCGTGACTGCACAATTGAGCTGTGCGGGGAGAAATTCCCCATTGATCTTATTCCTATTGCCATGCGAGAGTTGTGCGTCATAGTTGGGATGGATTGGATGTCAGAGTACCATGTCGAGATTCTTTGCCACAGCAAACAGATCCGTATCAAACCTCCAAGTGGAGTTGAGCTGTTGATCCAGGGGGATGTTGATCGATTGGTGCCGGCACTGTGTTCGGCTGCGAGAGCGAGGAGACATCTTCAACACGGTGCCGTGGGGTTTTTAGCGTATGTGATTGATACAATTCTTGAGAATAAACCGGGGATGATCGATGAGGTGCCAATCGTGAGTGAGTTCGCAGATGTTTTCCCCGATGATTTACCTGGAATCCCTCCAGAGAGACAGGTCGAGTTCCGCATTGATTTGGTACCGGGCGCGGCGCCGGTTGCCAAAGCTCCTTATCATCTGGCGCCACCTGAGATGAAAGAGTTATACGATCAGTTGCAAGAGCTGCAAGAAAAAGAGTTTATTCGCCCTAGTAGTTCACCATGGGGAGCTCCAATTCTTTTTGTGAAGAAGAAGGATGGGTCGCAGAGGATGTGCATCGACTACCGTGAGTTGAACAAACTTAAGGTGAAGAACCGTTATCCACTACCGAGGATCGATGATCTATTTGATCAGTTGCAGGGGGCATCTTGGTTTTCCAAGATTGATTTGCGTTCGGGGTATCATCAGATGAGAGTGAAAGAAGATGACATTGAGAAGACCGCCTTCAGAACGCGATACGGTCATTATGAGTTTGTAGTGATGTCTTTTGGACTCACTAATGCACCGGCAGCGTTCATGGATCTTATGAACCGAGTATGCAGTACCATGTTAGACCGCTTCGTCATTGTTTTCATCGACGACATTCTTGTCTACTCCAAGACCAAAGAAGAGCATGAGAAACACCTGCGCGAGGTGTTAGAAGCGTTGAGGAGAGAAAGTTTGTATGCAAAACTTTCCAAGTGCGAGTTTTGGTTACGTGAGGTACAATTCTTGGGGCACGTAGTGAATAAAGAAGGTATCAAAGTGGACCCAGCAAAGATTTCAGCAGTAATGAAATGGGAGGTGCCAAAGACTCCGACAGAGATTCGTAGTTTCTTGGGTTTAGCGGGTTATTATCGGCGATTCATTAAAGACTTTTCCAAGATCGCGTTGCCATTGACCAAGTTGACCAAGAAATCATCAACGTTCAGTTGGGGAGAGAAACAACAAGAGGCTTTCGAGGTGCTGAGGAAACGCCTGTGCGAGGCGCCGATTCTTTCACTACCAGAGGGTGTAGAAGATTTTGTGGTATACTGCGATGCGTCTATTCAGGGTTTGGGTGTAGTGTTGATGCAGCGGGGAAAGGTGATTGCCTACGCATCTAGACTGTTGAAGCCTCATGAGGGCAATTACCCCACACATGATCTCGAGTTGGGGGCAGTGGTGTTTGCTCTCAATATTTGGAGGCATTATCTCTATGGTGTGAAGATCACGATTTTTACCGACCACAAGAGTTTGAAGTATCTGATGGATCAACATAACTTGAACATGCGACAGAGGCGATGGTTAGATGTTTTGAAGGATTACGACTGTGAAATCCTTTATCATCCGGGTAAAGCTAACGTGGTAGCAGATGCACTGAGCAGAAATCCGATTCGCGGCATTTGTATGAGGCTTACAACAGTAGCATGGTGGTTAAATGTTTTGAAGGATTACGACTGTGAGATTTTTCATCATCCGGGAAAAACTAATGTGGTAGCAGGCGCACTGAGCAGAGATCCGATTCGTGGCATCTGTATGAGGCTTACAGTAGTAGCACCTTTGCTAGATTCGATTCGTACGGCACATATAGAGGCTTCAGAGACCGAGCAGACCAAGAAAGAGCGTGTTTATGGTATTATTTCTGATTTCACGAAGGACGGCAGAGGTTTATTGACACATCTGGGTCGAGTATGGGTTCCTTCTCATGGAGGAAATCGTATTATCTTATTGGACGAGGCGCATAAGTCCAAGTTTTCTATTCACCCCGGGGCGACAAAAATGTATCGGGACCTTCACGACAGTTATTGGTGGCCGGGGATGAAGCTTGAGGTAGCTGAGTATGTAGAGAAATGCTTGACTTGTCGGAAAGTCAAGGCTGAGCACCAGAAACCACATGGGTTGTTGCAGCCGTTAGAGATTCCGGTTTGGAAGTGGGAGCAGATAACCATGGATTTGATCACTAAGTTACCAAAGACTCCGGGTGGTTTCGATGCTATATGGGTTGTGGTCGATCGTTTGACCAAGAGTGCTTACTTTATTCCTATTCGTGAGGCGTCGTCAGCAGAAAAGATGGCCGATATATTTGTGAAGGAGATTGTGTCGAGACACGGGGTGCCGTGTCTATTGTTTCTGATAGAGATACGCGTTTGGAATATATCCAGATTGATGAGAAACTCAACTACATCGAGAAACCTATTGCTATCTTGGATCGGAAGATGAAGACATTGCGTAACAAAGAGATCGCTATTGTGAAGGTGCAGTGGCAGCACCGAAAAGGGTCAGAGTGGACTTGGGAGCCTGAGGCTGAGATGATAGAGCATTATCCTGAGCTGTTTCTTAGCGATGACTTCGGGGACGAAGTCTGATTCAAGTGGAGTTGAGTTGTAACGCCTCAATTTTTCTTGTAATTGAATTAGTTACTTTATTATAATGAATTGTGTGACATTATTTATTTGAGACATTTTTGTGTTAAGTTATTTATCATGTATTTAATTCGAGCAAACTAAATACTAGTGTCTTATTTAATGACAAAAGTGTCATTCAATGTGCGTTTCATTAATCATGCGGATTAATTAAAAATAATAACAAGTGTGTTATTCGGCGGTGCTAAATAATAATAAGATTAAGTAACTAGTATCCTAAACGTTCAATAATTCTCGAGGCCAGCCAATAGGCCAAGGCATTAGTCTCGTGTGTCCTTATTCCCATTTTTTTTTCCTTTTCCATCATATGTTCGGTTAAGACAAAATAAAAATAAAAACAAAAGAAAAACAAAAGGGGACCGGAATTTGTTTTTTCAAAGCTTAGCAAGGTCAGGTCTCATTTATTTTCTTGGTTTGTCCCTCCCTCGTTTTGTTCTACTTTTAAGCCCGACTTGTATTTGGGATTTATTTATTCGGTGGTGGCCCACTTGGATTATAGTCTTTTTTTTATCCATCATAAGCCCACGTGATTGCAAAGCAGAAACCCAATTCTTCTTGATATTTAAACTTACTATTCCCATGGACCAACCCTAAACCTCCACGTTGTTATTCTGCCGCTGCCCTTGAATTCCCCCTTTTGAATTCGCAAGCCAACAAACACAGCAACTCTCTTCAGCCGTGGGTATCGAGCAAGGAAGAAGAAGTTCTGAGTTTTTGAGGCTTCATTGATTAACCATAATCGGTAACATCCCATTGCCTCTTTTCCTTTCTGTTGTTGTTTCTCGATTCTAATAACCATAGTATTGTTGTTATGGTGGTCGAGCAGTAGGGCCAGCGAGCAAGCATTCGAGTTACAGCCTTGAGTTTTAGAGGTTGTTTTCGAGACGGTCCTCAAATCTCTAAGCAAAGTAAGGAGCAGAAGCAACGCCTAGCCATTCCATCTTGTTCTCGAACCAGTCTCAATCCAATTGATTCGGTAGTTAATCCTTGTGTTCTTTTCTTTGATTACAGCTTTGCTTTTGACTGATTTTGTTCTTAGTAGGGGCTGTAACTGGACCATGTTAGGGTCCGGGTTCTTTGTGGTTTCGGTTATTGTAGAAAGAATAGTCATATCGTTGGGTGTTGATGTTGTTATTGCGTTTCCTATGATTATTGTTTCTGTCCAGATTTCGCGTCGATGGTGATTGGGTTTAAGTCATTGGAAATTCTTGGATGTCGGGTTTCAGGGCTGGGTAAAGATCTTGGTTTATAACCTACACGTTTTGTTAACCGAAAAACCTAAATCAGTAAAGATGGTGTTTTATATATTTTGGATGACGGTTATATTTTTATCTGAGTTGGGACATTTTCATTACTTGTACTTGGAGAAATTTTATTAATTAAATGTTTTAAATTTTTTTAAATTTCTCATGATTTTTGGGATGTTACACTGATTATGCACATAATTCCTTCAGACTCCCACTTGTGCAACTCTGTAACCTTTGTCTTAATGATACGAGCTACAGTGGCCTTCTAGATGGGCATGTAGGTAACCAACCCCATAAACACAGCTTACGTAACCCAGGTATAGTTTATGACAAACTCTTTAATAGCGTCTCCTAGTAAAGAACACCCTGTCTTTACTTCTTGGGCAAACTATGTTAGGCTTATCCCTTGCAGCACGATATTTATGATAACGAATACGAGCATGGTAGAAATTATCAACTCCTGTATTCGAAATCATTTTATGACTTCCTGATTCAAACTGATGTGATAAACGACAAAGAACAGATCAGTTCGTTTGGGCACGGCCGTGCACTTGCCAGTTTCTTATCAAGTCAAAGGACCTATAAATATCTCTCCTAAAGAGGAGGTGCAATTGCCATCTTGTATATTTCGATTTAAAAATACAACTTCCTTTGTACCCAGTATCGCCTCGTATGACAAACGTATTTCAGAATTGTCTGAGTTGAACCAAAGCACATTAGTCATTGTATCCTAAACCAAATACCTCAGGCTTAAGGACAATCCTAGTGAACAATACTTTTGAACTATTCAACCACGAAGTATTGTCACGGTGGTCAATCCAATATTCGTTGAGCCTCCAACAGAATATCACCCATATTTGGTTTACACAAAACTTGTGTAGCTATCTTCGAAGAACTTCGAATCTACCACCAAATACTGTGATGACGTTAACGTCCCATCAAGGTTCCCACCAAGACGAGTAGTCACGGATTTTGTGTCTTCTTGAATAAATAGACTTTTATTCATGGATCTTGTAAAACATACAAAGTCTGAATAAAAATGATACTAACTCATGTACTATTCCTCACTGGACATAGATACTGAATTATTACTGGATCATTACTTATTCCTTTCGTTCGTGTTGATTACTTAATAATTCTTACAAACTTAATTGTTACTATATCACTAAACCAATCATTTCTATTAAACTAAAGACATAAGACGAGTATTTAGGAATACTATTACTTTTGCCTTTGCTAGATATTGTTCTTGCAACAATTTAGAACATATTCTAGTCTTGTTTTTTATGTAATTCGGTAAACATAGGAGGATTGGAAATTAACTCCTTGGTTTCTTGAATTCATAAAATTATCCTTGTAACTAAAGCCTCTTTTAGTTACTTGATTTGTAGATATTCTTACTAGTTAAAGAAATTTCCTTAAATGACTATGTTATCCACTGAAGGGTTAACAACCTTATTAGATATGCAATAATTAATCACAAGACTTGTGATCACGCTATTAGGTTTGCAATAATCTAATCAACGATCATTTATTATTTCTCTTAACTCTTTGGCTAACGACTTGGTAAAACCTTGTTGTTAATGTCTTACTAACTTACTGAATTCATCAACATCTTTAATGAATTACGTTAGTCATAGCTCCCACTTACTTTTATGGATTTTAAGCATCTCTTAAACTACTTTGACCTAGTCAATAACTTGTAGTTTAATCTTTTAAGAATTCTATCAATAATTAAGATCATCCTTTGGATTTGCGAATATCCAACATTCCTGTTTAGGGAATTATGATCTTTATTAATTACTGTATCTAACAAGTATGAAACACTTGAAACGATACTATCAATCCATAAACACATTAGTATTCTTTTAAGAATCTTATTTAATGCCAAAGTCATTATTTGGATTTCTCAAATATTCATTATTCCTATTAGGGAATTATGACTTGATTAAATATTATATTTATTACAAGTGTAAAAAACTTGCAATAATACCTTTTAATTCTTAAATACTTTAATATAGTTTGTCCCTTTTAAGAGTCGTTTAATGTCTAAGTCATTTTACTTGGATTATACGAATATCCAATTATTCCTACTAGGGAATTATGACTTCATTAAAACCTTTACTACAAGTGTAAAAGACTTGTAATAATACTCTTTAAAGTCTATCTTGATTATATCCAATATAATCATACTATATTAATACTAATACTTTAAAACTTTCTATCATAAGTAATGACTATTACTTAAGATGTTTTAACTAAGTTCAATAACCTTTGAACCTTATGCTTCCATAAAACTCTTAAATACTTTCATTAGAAAAACTTTCTAATTACTAGCATCTAAGTACCTTGAGCTATCAAGACATTATTTATACAACAATCAAACAAAATATATAAAACATGAAATATAAGTAAATCAAAACTTGACTTACAATCTAGTCATAAACCTTGACTAGTGTAATTATCACACATGCACACAATATAATTCAACCATGGATTCGAGATTAATTAAAACCAAAATGAAACTTGTTTTAACAAAATAAAATTATCCACACAATAAAGTAAAATTGTTTAAAACGAATCCACAAAATACTGAATTATAAAAACTTGGTGCTCGTGGGATCATCACCATCTCATGCCGGTCACTATCACTTTTCATCTCCTCCTGCAATAAACGATTGCAAAAGTTAGATTACTCGTAATGTACTTTACAAGTATCTTAAAGTGATTAAGAAGTGTGGTTGTGTTACCTGAGGAACTTGCGTTTCCTCCACTATCACTTGCACCCTTTGGACAATTCCTTTTCCAGTGCCCAGCCTCACCACACTTGAAGCACCGGTTCTCGGTTCTCGCAGTGTTAGGCTTAACTTTCTTGACCTTTTGTTTGACACCTTTACCATTTGGCACTCCTTGGTTAGGATAGGTTTTACCCTTTCTTTTATCACCATGCCTATCCTCATCGCTGCCATCAGTTATGCGACCCCTTTTAGAATTGGTCTCAATATTCAACTCAACAGCCTCGAGCATAGATTGTAGCTCGGGAATGGAATTATCCATATTACGTTTGCTGTAGTTGGCTACAAAAGACTTGTAGTCATTAGACAATGAGTTGAGTATCATGTCAATTGCGAACTGCAATGGCATGTGGTGACCAAGTCTAGTAAGGTGATCAACGTGCACTTTCATTCTCATGACGTGTGCACCACTGATGCTCCCTCAGCCATTTTGCAAGAAGCGAATGCCTTACAAGCATAAAACGCTTGTACTGGTTCGTTTTCTTCATCCTTGGCAGGGGTTTTCAACACGTTTCTTTCTCGGTCAATCCTATCCCTCTCTTGTCTGAGCATGATCTTAAAATCACGCTTCCAATTGAGGAAATTTGACCCAGTCTTTTCTTTCTTTCCTAGAAAGAAACGTTGCGAGAGTTTGTTGTAGGTTATCGTTGTGTTTGTTGCTGCCATCTACAAATCAAACCCAGTTTAATTAGTAATCATCAATAAACATTCTCTAAAATATATTATAAACCCATAATTAATATTTTAGGCCTAGGATCCATATATCACATTCTCGCCGCAAGGTTTGGGCACTTCCCGACGAGACATGCTATTTCTGGTAGGTAACTTCCTTACAGACCGTATCAAGACTTGACACGATTCCTAGGGTCGTAGAATCTTTAGACTTATAACTTATTACAACTTTGTACAATCTAATTGTACATTTCTAAGTTAGTAATAAAGTCTAGTATGTTTATTCTACTCAAGTACTTTTTGGGCCGGAACTCCCGATTATCACCAAAGTAGATCAGACCATCTAAGACAGTGTGATGTTCTGCGCCGGGACTCCCGATTATCACAGAACCTTACACACCCTAACACTCGCAATGATTTGAATCCATATCTAAGGTTCTTTATCCTTACAATATGAATATCGTTTAACAAGTGATGTGTTCCATTAGTTGGATAGTACTTAGATCTAAGATTTTCTTGGGTTTGTTTAAGTCTTAAACTAAACTTAAACCTTTATTCCAATCTTAATCCTTGTTTAAAATGTGTGACTTGTGGATTGAAGAGTTCTACAAGACACCCTTTTTAAAACATAAGAACTATTCTTTAAAACTTATAGTTTCAAGAATTTACACGATTTTACATGTATACCTAAAACGAGGTGTACAAAACGTTTTACTAGATTTTGTGAAAAATCTTATCTAGAATAAAACTTACTTGTTTTATCTTACTTTGAAAAACTTATAAACTTATGTTAAACTTTTAAATTCTTTTATGATTCATGAACTTGAAACATAAACCTAGTTTAACACATCTAGTTTTTCATATGTCTAATAATCAAATCAAACATGTCTTATGACTTATTAGATTCGGCCAAAACTTATGTCTTAACGACACACTTACAAACTTTGTGATTTTCTTGTGTAGCTCCCACTAGCTTCAACAACCATGATGAAACTTAAGCTAACACAATCACCAGTTTATACTTGGTGAAAACTAATAAACTTATTATATAAAAACTATATATAATAATTCTTAGTTTGTTTAAACCTCTCTTATATTTAACTTGAACTAGTTAAATATAGGTTCTTGTCATTTTTCACTTGATCATTAATCTAGTATGTTACATAACTTGTAAAATTCTTATATTATACTTGTATAATTATCTAGTTATAATAACTTATAACTTTATACATCTTAATATATATAACTTTGTATATTTCTTGTTAATCATATAATTTCAACTTGTACAATTTCTAGTTATAATGAAATCATAACTTTGTACTTTCTAGTTTTAATTATATTATAACTTATACAATAACTAATTATAATATTATCTTTTATGATCAAAATAACATTACCCTTTTTAATTGTTCCATTTTTATCTTGTATTTTAATGTATTTTAATGTATATTTTATAATAAACTTGTAACATTCTAATAAGAATATTACATCTAGTTTATACATGTGTATTTTAACTTAATCTAATTAAAATACGTATAAACTTATTATATCTTTTAAAATTCAATTTTACATAATAAATAAAAAATTCCGAAACTTTTAATACATATATATAAATAATTAAATACACCTTATTAATTTTAGAACTTAAAAATTAACATCCTCTTTATCAATTCCCTAAATTAATTAGATGAACCCTAATCTTGTTTTTGACCAATCAAAACTAGGGTTTTGACTTTCTTGATCAAAGACATTGTTTTTAATTAAAAGACTAATTTTTAATCAATCCTTTTAAACAATAAACTTTGTTTAAATTCTAAGATAGATTATAACTTTTAATAAATTTATTTAAACCTTTTAATTTAAACCTTATAGACAATAAAACTTTGTCTAAATTACCAGGTTTAAACAACTAGCTTTAATAAATCTATCAAAATAATAGTTAAACCTATTAGACATAAACTTGTCTAATTAACTAGGTTTTAGATTATTATCCTAATTAATATCTTTTAAACTATTAAACTTAAACTAGTTTAATGTTCTAGGGTTCTTTAGGGTTTCGAAATTCTTAAGGCTAGGAAACTTTTCCACCAATTAAACTAGGCTAGTTTAATAAACTTGGTGTCCAAGTAACCTCTAGATATTTTGAAATCTCTAAGGGACTAGGAAAGAATCATTTTGATCAATTAAACAAATCTTGTTTAATATACTTGATCCTAGGGTTTTCCTTGGTCACGAAATTTTAAGGGATTATGGAAAGAATCCTTTTGATCAATTAAACATATCTTGTTTAATATACTTGATCCTAGGGTTCTTTCTAGGGTTTTCGAAAATTGCTAGGGTTTTTTAGAAACCTTCTTGACCAATTAAACTTAGACTAGTTTAATGTTCTTGGTCCTAGGATTTCTTCCCTTTTTCCGAAAATATGAAGAACAAGAAGAAAGCTTGAAACAAAAAAAACTTAAATTAAAGTAAACAAACAATTTTTGTTAATCTAGTCTAGATCTCTAAACCAACGCTCTGATACCACTGAAGGGTTTCACTACGCACCATGCGACTGATCGACCACTTGGGTCAACCACCTAGTTGACTTGGTTCGAATCATGACTGACCAAGAACATGAACTTGTTCTTGACCGGTTAAAACCTACTAGCTGATTTAATCCATAAATGCGGAACTGAGATTAAACCTAATCCTTAAACCCTAAAGGATTGGGATGTTGGAGAACTAGATTAGGTTAACAAGAAAGAAACCTTGTACGAAGAACTCGAACACACACATACTTGTGTGTTCGTCGACCATCAACCAAAGAACCCTAGGGTTCTTTGGCCGAAATTCGTCCAAGAGGGAGAAGGGAGAAAAGGGTTTCCCAAAACATACCTTGTTGGTTGCTTAAGATAGATCCACTGATGATGAACAAGTCGAGCGATCTTCTAGTTGATCTAAGCAATGAACTTGGATCTTCAAGACTTGAAGAACACGAAGAACACGAAGAACGAAGAACACCAAACTTGGTGTTCTTGGGTGTGTTCGGCCGAAGCCAAGGAGAGACACCTCATCACTTTACAATCCTCTCATTGGCTGTCAATGCCACCTGTAATTCCTAAATCACCGTGTCTTCACAGCCCTCAACCACCGCCTCCTCTAAATCATTGTTTCTTCACAACCCTCAACCACCGCCTCCTATACGACTGCTTCTTCACTAAAACCCTAATAGGGCGTCTTCAAAACCCGACGGTATCTTACCTGTTCTCACGACTCAAGCATCACCGGCCGCCGCCGTGTAAGTATCTAATGCTTTTTGGTATACATAGTTTAAACCTAATCTTATGTTCTCTTTAATTTTCTATTGCTTTAGTTCATAACATGCTTCAGTTGTCAAGCGCTCTTCTTCTATATTTTTCGGTGATTGATATGAATGTTCTAATTAGCTAATTACATTCCTGATGATAATAATGAAATCCAGGATGCTAACATTTAAAATAACTATAATACTTTATTGTATAAATTGGGCGAAAAATCAATTTGCATTTGAATCTAAGGACCAAAATTATGTAAAAATTGGGAATTATTGCAATAGTTATTTAAATCTTGATAATCTACAATGAACCAATTTCGGTTTGCGATGTTGTATTCTACTATGAATAAGGATCATTTACTTTTGAAATTGGGATGAAATTTTTGTTATAGATTTCAAATTTTACATGTAATTTGAAATGTGGTATTCTTCTATGAACAAGGATCATCATACTAATTAAATGATGATTAGTGGTTTGATTTGTTTGTCACTATAATTAATCAGTGGTTTGATTTGTTTGTCACTAACCTTAATTTTATAATTGATATTCACTGCATTGTATGATTTACTTGACCATTTCTGATTATTCATCAGAATCGGATGGATTTGAAACTGAAGGGGACAACCCAATCAGGCAAGTGACTCAAGGATCACATGGTGATAACAAACTAGAATCAGTTGAAAAAAACGAAATTTTGAAGTTAAAAGCAGCTGATCGTACTTTTACAAAATTTATAATTTAGCTTAATCTATCTCAAATGTTTTATAAATACCCCTATATATAATTTGACAATTTTTTAAAATCTTACTAAATATAATATTTTTTAAAATATTTTCATACATAAATATTGTAATAATTAGCATTAGATATTATATAATTTATTTATTAACTAATTAAAATATAATAAAGAATTTATATATAACATATCTAAGGTTTAAAATGAAATGTTGTTATACATGGGGGATTAAAAAAGACAAACATTAAAAGATGGTTAAAAGCTTAGTAGAGAATAAGTCTTTGCAATAAGCTTTTCATAAAGCTAGGTATTCCAATGGTAAAAAGTCTTTCAAAGACTTATTGTAATAGTAATAAGCTTTTGAAAAAACTACCATTGGAGATGCTCTAATAGGCTAAAAAGAATTAAGGAGGTGACATAATATATATGGAAGGCTGCCACACTCACCAATATTTCTGCATTACTAGTTATTAGGTCATTTGTCATACATAATATTAGAAAGTTTCTTTATTAGACCGGAGAAAGTGGAGGTTTAGCAAAAGGTATAAGGTGTTTGATTGGCAAAATTTTGGGGCTGGCGATGTATATTGATTTTGTTTCTTACATTTTTTATAAGGTTTTGTTTCTTTTATTTTATTTTAGTATTTAGGATTTTGTTTCACATTCAAGTATTTTGCTTCAATATGTTAAAATTCTTAGAGTATGATTGTTGATTATAGGATATGGGTTGTGAACTTGTGATTTCAGGCCTGAGATGTACGTACGTACAAGAAAAATCCAGTATAGCTACGGATGAATTCCATAGTAAAAAGCTGATTTTCCGTAACTAAACGTCAATAGCTACGGAAAATGCTATGACCCAATTCCGTAGCAAATTTCTTCCTAGCAAATGAGTTTTGGTAGCAAATTCCGTAGTCATATTGCCGTTGCAACTTCCGTTGCCATTTTGTCGTAGCAAATTTCGTCACCATATTACCGTAGCAAATTTCGTTGCCATATTACCGTCGCAAATTCTGTAGCCATGTTGTCGTAGCAAATTCCGTTGTCGTATTACCATAGCAAATTCCGTTGCCTTATTGTCGTAGCAAATTCCGTATCCATATAACCATAGAAAATTCCGTTGCAATATTGGCGTAACCAATTTCGTTGCCATATTATTGTAACAAATTTCATTGCCATATTGTCGTAGCAAATCCCGTTGCCATATTGCCGTAGCAAATTATGTAGCGATATTGCCATAGCAGATTCCATTGTCATATTGGCGTAGCAAATTTCGTTGCCATATTGTCGTAAGAAATTCCGTAGTTATATGGTCGTAGCAAAATCCATTTTCATATTGTCGTAGCAAATTACGTAATGATTTTGTTGCAACAAACATTGTCATTTTATCATAACAAATGTTGCAGTCGTATTGTCGTAACAAAAATTATAATCATATTGTCATAGAATACATAATCAAATGAAATAGATTAGGTGCGAATGAAAAAGAATGATTCTTTAAAGTCTATACATTTACAATTTCTTCTAAAAAAGACTTAAATTTAAATCACCGGAGATATTTGACAAAATTACAAAGAAATATATTTGAACTTCATTATTGAATAGATCCCGAGCTTACATATGCAAGATGATTCGATACATGGAAATATCTTCATAATAGGTTATCATCCTGCAAATAGAATGAACGGTTAGTAATTCTATACGAAATTCAAAGTCAATTTATTATGTTATACAATAAATTTGCAAGGCTAAAAAGACGTAATTATTTGCACAATGAATTAACTTTGATTATTACTTTAACTTTCACATTAATAAAATACTAACTGAAAATTACTCCACAACTTATTTAGGGTTAGTATATATTAATCCATATCATTTTAAACAATGAATATGGTTAATGACATAACAATTAGATTAAACGAGCCATTTGACGGGAATTAGTAGAAAAGAAATTGAACTGATACCTTGGAAGAGAGATTTAATGGTTGTGATAATGGTGGGACTGAATGGCGGTTCGTTTGGGGGTTTTATTAAGGAAATTAACTGAGCGGGAATGATAAAATATTTAGAGGTTCAAATTTATCCTAATGACAAATGTGAGCCGTTGGATTTATGGGGAATCGGACGGGTAAGAAACAAATCACGTACGCGGATTGAGATCCAGGTGTGATGTTTTCTCGACTATATACTTTCTCCGTTTCTAAAGTGATACAATTTTTATTTTTTAAAGCTAATAATTGTAATTAGAAATAAATTAGGTTTATTTGGATAGTTAGTGACTGATTAGTACATATATTATGATTAAGATAAGTTTAATAATGTTCAAAAGTAAAAATATGGGCAAATGAGTCATTCCACTTTATTAAAAGAGATAGTTATTGCCATACTATTTTTTACCAAATAAGATAAATTTCAAAGTGTGAGTCGTATTTAAGGAATTCCTTGATTTTTATAAAGTCTCCATGGACAAATGTTAGCCATTACATCAAAGATTCCTTAATCACCATCATAATCAAATCACATGTGATTTAGTATACAACCACCACCATCATCAAATCACATGTGATTTAATATAAAACCACCATCGCTGGCCAATGCTGCCGCCGACCACCTCCGGCTGCCCGCGGTCGCCGCCGCCACTGACCATCGCCAGCCGTCGCCGCCGCCGTAATCACATGTGATTGGATACACAATCACATGTGATTGAAAAGCATCCGACGGTGCCCAGGGGTTGCCGGTGGTGGAGACAGTGGCCGGAAGAAGTTGGTGGTGCTAGTGGTCATCGGCGGTGATTAATCACATGTGATTTAAGACATATGGGGTGGTGGTGGTGGTGGTGGTCGGCGGTGTGCAATCACATGTGATTTAATACACATAGAGAGGTGATGGTGTTGATGTGTTGAATCACTGTTATTTTGATGGTGGTGATTTGGGGGTTGATTGATCCAAGGGCTAAGATTTGTCTCTCAGGACTTTACAAAAATGATGGACCTCCTTGACAGTTTTTCTATAAGTATATCACTTATTTTGAAACACTCCAAAATATAAAGTATATTACTTATCTTAAAACGGATGAACTATACACTAATGATACTTCTAGTTTGCCAAAAGTATTTAACGAACATCAATTTGAAGGATTATTTTCTTAAGAATATTCATACTCAAAAGATACTGATGTAATTTTCGAAATTTTAAGGAATACACATGAAACATTTGGCAAACTAAAAAGAATAAAATATCATTTGTCTAATTTACTCGTTCGAATTTTGTAATTGTGTTAGGGGTAATTACTTGAGATTTATTTTTTCACTAGGCTAGCTTAATCGTGTTTGGTTTATGTTAAAATATTAAGTAATGATATGTATTTTTATCATTTGGTCATACTCATAGTTCTACTTATGAGAGGAACAAATGTTAAAAATCAAACGATAATATTAAGAAAGTGGATTAGTGGATTACACATGTTATCTTATCAAATATGTATGATTATTAATAGAACCAAATGGTAGGACTAAGAACATCTTCAATGGATGCTTTTTTTAAAACTTATTACTGTTGTAGCAAATTTTGTAGCAAAAAACCTACGGAAAGACAATTTGTAGCATATTTCGTGGCAAAATTTCATTGCATATTACCTGCTACGGAATGAAGTTCAACAAATTAACTACATAGTTTTTCCCCGTAGCAAATTAGCTAAAATTTCATTTTCATAGCAATATTCCGTAGCAGAATAGTTACAGCATCTAGTTCCGTAGCAAAATTCCGTTGCATATTTGTTATGAAATTTCTTTTTGTAGCAAACGTGCTACGGAATTAAGTTCCATAACATTATCTGTAACGAATTAGCTACGGATATTTTCCCCGTAGAAAATTAGTGACAATTTCATTTTCATAGCAATATTCCGTAGCAGAATAGTTACAGAATCTAGTTCCGCAGCAAAATTCCGTTGCATATTTGTTATGAAATTTCTTTCTGTAGTAAACCTGCTACGGAATTAAGTTCCATAACATTTTCCCTAACGAATTAGCTACGGATATTTCACCATAGCAAACTAGCTACAACTTCATTTTCATAGAAAATTTCGTAGCGGAATACTTACGGAATCTAGTTCCGTAAAAAAATTCCGTTGCATATTTGTTATGAAATTCTTCTTTGTAGCAAACCTGCTACGGAATTAAGTTCCATAACATTTTCCGTAACGAATTAGCTACGAATATTCTTCCAGTAGCAAATTAGCTACAACTTCATTTTCATAGAAAAATTCCGTAGTGGAATTGTTACGGAATCTAGTTCCGTAGCAAAATTTCGTTGCATATTTGTTACGAATATTATTTCTGTAGCAAACCTGCTACGAAATTAAGTTCCATGACAATTTCAATAATGAATTAGCGATATTTTCCCCGTAACAAATTAGCTACAGAATTCATTTTCGTAGCAATATTCCATAGCGGAATAGTTATGGAATCAAGTTCCGTAGTAAATTCCATAGCAAAATAGCTACGTATAAAGATTTCGTAACAAAATTCCATAGCTAATCTTGGATTTGCTACGGTTTGAAATTCTGTAGAATATTCCGTAGCAAAATTTCTACGGAACCTCAATCTGTAGCATATTCCGTAGTAAAATTGCTACGGAATCAAGTTCGTTGCAACTTTCCGTAGCTATATCGGATTTTTCTTGTAATGAGACGCTCAAAAGGGGTTGGAATAATCAACCACAAGTTCAATTTACGATTTAGGACTTTGTTTCCCATTTAAGTACTTTGTTTTATGCAACGGGATGCGTATATGGGTTACAACCTATAATAAGATGCCTTTCAAATTGAACCGGAGAGGCGGAGATGTTTATGTATGAAGTTTGCTTTGCTATGACTATTAATAAAAGTCAATGTCAGACGTTGTCGCAAGTTGGTTTGTTTCTTCAAAAATCAGTATTCTCACATGATCAACTGTATGTCGTTGTCTCAAGAATTAAGAGCAAGAAATGATTGAAGGTTATTTATTGCAACAAAGATGACAATTACACTAACTTAACAACAAATGTCGTTTTACAAGAAGCTTTATTTCGTCTTTAAATTTTCTATACCATTTATTCATGTATCAATAATTGTTTATCATCATTTCAGTTATGAATTGTTATGTTATTTCAACATTATCACTATTTTGTTATTTTCCTATATCTCTCTTGAAACATGTCCGCTCAAATGGGCGGGCTTTGAAACTAGTAAGTGAATATGTGTCAAAATGTGAATGGTTGAGTTACTGTTTTATGCTATGATAAATGTTATATAGAGAATTTCTCTAACATTTGAATTTTCTCAATCCTTTCCAATTTGGTGACCTAATACAACCATACAAGTACTAAACCTTTCATAATCAATAAGCTTCCTTACTAGTTATCAAGCATCACCAAATTTGGTGATAGTTGAAGCCCTAACTAAATTGGTTCATACTGTATGGAATTATGTAACAATATTGCGAATCTATAACTAAAATTCCTTTCTTAAGGTTAATCATCTTCAGATTCATGGTTTAGACCCAACCTGAAATTTCAGGGTTCAACCTCAAATCCTTATTTCACCCGATATTTACACTTGCATGAAGATAAGAAAGATTCATTTTAGGATTCGGCACCTTATTTCGTATAACGCTTCATATGGTGCAATTCCAATAGACGAGTGCTAACTATTATTATAAAAGAATTGTCAATGGACATTTACAATGGTTTTTCGTTAAGTTTGGAGTTTAGAGATTAAGGTCGATTGGGGTAATTTGCTACATTTAACAAATCATACGTACATATCCGTCACAAATCCGACTCAAATATTTACATTTGCGATTCTATTGTACATAGCAAATAATTTAACAAATCATACGTACATATCAAGTCAAATACCAATAGTATTCCATTTAACCATTTTTCCATTTATATTGTACATAGTAAATATTCTTTATATAGCCCTTAACATAAAAGATTGCAAAAATTTATTGCAATATAAATGTAACGGTGAACTACATGTAGGAAGTATATAAAAAAGATCAACAAATTATAAATTGCAATAAACGGTTATCTTATTTAGCAAGATACATTCACCATTATATCAAAAACTTAATATACCTTAATGCAATATAGATGCATTCACCTCACTTCTATCTACAGTTAAAAGATATATATTCAGAAAACTTAAATTGAGAATATATGCATAGCAAGAAATATAACTTTACTTAATATACATACACTATTATATCAAAATAAGAAGTAATGGTAGTATACATAAGTGCATAAACGAGAATCATGCATATCGCACTATCCATCTAACATGGCTCTATATCTTAAAAACCCTTTTCTTATTTTCATTTTTATGTCTTTAATATCATCTCTTTTCATAAATTATTCTTCAAATTTAAGCTCAGAACTCCGTATTACAACTCAAAGATTTTCTCCTGCTTTGGGAACATGGTATGGGGATGCAAGAGGCGCTGGAAGTGGTAATAACATCTTATTAGCATTAGCTTATATATGAAAAATAGTTATTTAATTTATTAAAGAAATCATAATTATATATTTTCTTCATTTCTATGACTAATTGATCATACACAGGAGGAGCTTGTGGATGGGGTAATTGTTGGATCCCAACAACACAAACGTGTTGCGTTATGACCAAGTAACGAAGATAAAATAAAGAACACACAAGATTTCAATGATTAAGAGTTTATTAAAACAACTTAATACAGTACAAAGTTTGCGGAAATAGATAGTACACACTAACTAAAACTTTCTACTTGAAATGACACATTTGTTTGCTCAAACTAGAAGACTATGCAAGGAGAGTTCTATATCAGCTGATACTAACAGCTGATATTGAATGCATGAGTAATAACTATGAAGAAGTTAATACCAGACAATAACAACTCTCAGAGAATGTTCTTGTGCTATGAATTCTAAAAGGTGTGTGTAAATGCAAGCATTTACGTCTCTATATATAGCCCAAGATCCGTGTTCCTTTGTCCACAAGGTAATCGATGTGTAAACATATCATTCATCGATGTGGACTTGCCCACGGAAACATTTAATGCTCTGGCATATGTTGTAGTCCCAAGTGTACTTTGTGTCAACTCCTTTTGCTACCTTTTCTGACGCACAGTGAAAAGGTGTACTATTATAGTACAAAAGTATTGACTTTCCGTTTACATGCTTGGAGGGACAAACGATGATGTACTGACATATTATCTTCTATTCCAAAATAGAAGATCTTCATCGTTTTCTTCTTCTTTGAGCGGGAAGGGGAAATGTTCAAAGTGTCAAGAACATTTCCACTAAGTCTTTATCTGCAACAGGTACCATCAGTTGATTCCACAATCAGTTGGATGGTCTTCTTCTTGTCTTTGTCCTTTGGCCATAGACTTCGAATGAACACTCTTTTATAGCTGCTGATTTGACTTGTTTTCCTAGAGCTAAGTACGTACTCAGCTGAAGGTTTATTGTATATACTTGCTTCAGCTGAGATACATACTTCAGCTGATATTATTCTTCTTAGCTATCGATCATCAAATCTTATTTACTTAGTCTAGTTACTAACAATCTCCTCCTATTTGATGCAATCGAATAGCTGTATAAGTATGAACCTGTAATGATTCAGCTGTTTGGATCAGCTGAATGTTTATGTGCTTTGACCCTTTGGGTTCTTTTGTATCTTTTTACAATGTTTACTAGTATATTACAAAATTTGTTTTTCTATTTAAACGAAGCTGAAAAGTACAAGGAAAATAAAAAAAAACAAAATTACAATGTCTTGGGCATTGCTTCCCCAGTGACATTGTGATACAGTGAGTTGATAGCTGAGTCGATTAATTTCTTCATTTGTCTTCCATCTTCAGTGGAGGAACTCAACGACTTGTGATAGATCAAAAGTTGATCAATATCACACATATACAGCTCATCAGCCCGTTGAAAGCAAGACACCTTCTTCTCCAGATAACAAAAGTCGTAGATTGGTTCTTTCACAATCAGCCCAGGGACAAAGTTTACTCCCATGGGGACAGCTTTTGTGATATTAAGTCTTGGTCGTTTTGAAAATATGATTGATGACCCAATACCAAGTGTTCTGGAGTCAGCAAAGGGGTCAGGAAGAACGGACTTACGTTTCTCCCCTCTTGCTGAGGAGCCTTCACCAGCAGGTTCTCTGATAGCAGCTTCTTGAGAATCACACAATTCAGCAGGTATGCGATTTGCCAACTCAGGAGAGTGTCTCCTGATATTGTCGCATAGAGTCTTGAAGGTGAAGATTGCGATTCTTATCTCACTTTCCAGATCTGTTAAAGTATCTGACGGTTTTGCAGATCTGGCAACTGCTAGCAACTCATTCCACTCAGCATAGTTGAGTTGAGTGCTGATCTTTATCAGAGAAATTTTTTCAGTAGCAACAAGTCCTCCAGCTCTAGTTATTACTACTTCTTGTGGGGAGCTGGATGAAGACTTGGGGGCCCTTACGCTGGTGATTTTTTCCTCCTGCCTACGTTGATAAAGAACCCTGTTGAACATCCTAATGTTCTCAACTCTTTGTGCCTCAGCTTTTTGATACAGCTCTTCTTGAGTTTTTCTTTGTGCCTCAGCTTTTTGATACAGCTCTTCTTGAGTTCTTCTTGAGTTTTTCTTTTAAAAGGTAAGCTTTAACTGCGGCAGAAGTAGGCTCCCCCTCAGCAGGTTGAGGATTCACCTGTATAATGGGCTGAGGGATTTGGATTTGCGGGGCTTGGACTTGTGGCCCCTCAACTGGTCCAAAGGAATCAACGATTTTAACTCCGGTTGAGGGTTCTCCTGTCCTGAGGCCTTCAGCAGTGGTGAGTGTTGATTGAATGGAAGTCTCACCTGCTGAAGTAGTTACCTCAGGTGTTTCAGTAGTGACGAGTGGTGTTGGAATTTGTGTCTCGTCTACTGAAACGTCTTCTTCTTCTGGTATCCCAGCATAGGTGGTAGGTGGAATTTGTGAAGCAATGTGTTCACCTTGTTGTTCACCTGCTGAAGTAGCTTGATCTTTCTCCCCCTCAGAGAGTGCCTGAAGAATTAAGGTACTCTCTGGTACTGAAGCAGGACGGACAGCAGCGGCACCCTCATTGAGCTGTTGAAGAATGAGGTTGAGGGTGCCTTGGAGACCAGCGACTTGGGAAGTCAGCGAGCTGACTTCAGTCTCCAATTTGTCCATTCTTGTGGACACAGCAGAAGCAGACTCCTCAATAGCCTGAGAGAGGTGGCTATGAGTGTTGGTTAGCAGAGACTCTTGCTTTGACTGTGCAAGAGCCAGACGATCGACAGCTGGTTGGAGAGGAGATACCTTGGAGGACAAGGTATTCAGCTGTCTTTCAACTTCTGCTTTTGTTGCCCGATATTCAGAGAGAAGCTTGTCTTTCTCGACTCTGTCAGATTCGCGAATGGAGTTCAACTCTCGATGAATGTACATTTTGAGAGTGTTGAACTCGCTGGTGTTGAGACGAATCTGCTCAGAAAGAAGAAACAGCTGAGGAGTCTGAGTGTGAACCTGAGTGTGCAGAGAAGTTATGTTGGAAGAGAGATTCTCAGCAGTTTTAGCAAACTTCTTTGGAACATCCCTGCGAAGGGTGTCCATCTGCTGACTCGGCTTGGCCATCCCAGGTCGAATCTGGGATGTTATAACTCTAGACATCAGAGCAGCAACGGCTCTGATGGGAATGCTTCCTCCAGCTTTGCAGGATTCAGCATGGGACACTTGGACACTTTGGGAGAGGGGGTCCGGTATGTCTCCAGCTGGAGGGGTAACCTCAGCTGTGGGAGTGGGTGTTCCTGAGTTAGGAGGAATCGCTCCTATGGGATGCTCAGAAACTATGGAGGTGAGATGGGTCCAGCTGACACTTCTAGGTTTCTAACAGAAGGGCCGGCATCAGCTGTCGAATCAATTTGAAGCCAAGGAGCATCTACTTCCTCGTCAGCTGATGAATAGTAGGGCTGAAGAGGTTCATCAGCCGAATCAAACATCATATGAAATGTTGTTTGATCGTCTTGAGCTTCGGTCTCACCAGCCGGCGAAACTGGTATAGAGACTGGAGGAAGAGTTCCTCTGGGTGGTGTATCAGCTGCCTCACAGCTCAGTTGGAGAATACGTTCACGATCACTGGCAGCTGGGGTGGTTGCCTCAGTAACAACTTGGTCTAAAGTTGTCTCTTCATTGGCGGTGGTGGTTTCCTCGATCATCTGCTGGTTTAAACTGGTGACGTTGTGGGAAACAGAAAGAACAACTTCAAGATTGACTTGGTTTCCAGTCAATCTATCATCAGCTGATGACTCAGAAAGTGATGAAGAAGTTGGTGGTGGTGTGTGTGCAGCTGACTCACGGGTGGCTTGGGTTGAGCCGAAAACTTCACCAGCAGTCTGTCGAGAGACTGAGCTTGCTTGTGGAGTTTGTCCCCTTATTACAACGACTGATAATGAATAAGTCGAGGAGCTACGCAGAAGGTTGGAGCCGGCACTAACTCCTGAAGAACGAGATTTCCGTATTGAAGTCTGCTGACTTGTTGAGAAATCAGCAGATGGAGGTTGAAGAGCAAAAGAGAGAAAAAGAGAATCAGCCGGGAGTGTTTGACTAGGAACTCCGATTGTTGGTGGAGTTCCTTGATAAACACTGTAAGAGTGAAAATAAGAAGGATTATTCTCAGCAGCGGGCATAACTTCTGATCATAATCCCTCCAATCTGGGACTCAAGTGAGTACCCAGAGGATGCCGACTGAATCCTGATGATGCTACTGTCGCCAGTTCAGCATCATCAGCCACCACACTTTCTCCACGGGTAGCAGACCCTCTTACCCTCAGCTGAGGAGAAGAAGGAGCACGTGAAGTGGGAGAAAATGGTAAAAAGAATGAAGAGGAAGAAGGAGAGCGATGAGCAGATCGCGTAACTCGCTTCTTCACCACCAGTGGAATATCACCCGTTTCCACATTTTCCACATCAATGGGCATGGAGAACCCAGTGGAAGTGGTGGTATTTCCATCAACAGTTTGTGGGCGTCCAGTTGATGGAAAACACTCTAGATGAGAAAAGGACATACCTTTTTGTAGGGCAGATTCCTCCGATGTGGTGCCCTTTGTTTGATCCTTTTTGGATCTAGTCCGACCATTAATGATCTTCAGCATATACGGGGAGAGGGGAAAATCCTTACCAACTTCCTTCTTGGTGTTGAAGATGGTGTTGGATAAGGTACGTACCTCAAACCATTCCCCTGGAAGGTCGTCATAATCAACCTTCAGCTTCTCAACCATCACATGTTCGATGCACAATGTGAAGAAGAGAAGATAGGGAATGTGATTTCCCTTGGCCTTCAGCTTGGCCTTGACCTCCTCGTACACCAGTCTCCCATAATCGATCCGCTGACCGGTGATTAGGGCTTCAGCAAAGACTTGCAAGCTGGAGTTGCACTGGTTGAGACACCCGGAGTTGCCGCTTATGCACTAAATGATGTGCGTGAAGAAATAGGCCCAGGGTCTCGTCAGCTGAGACTTCTTGAACATCTGCACCTTGTCGTCTTCATTTTCCAATCTGTATCCAGTGATACGGATTAGACTCTCTTTAGCTTCATCAGCAGATTTTGTCTGCTGATAGTCTTCGTCATGTAGCAGATAATCAAACCCGCAAGCAGTTCGGAAATCATCAACAGTAATGGTGATTTGATGACCTCCAACCTGCGCAACAATGTCGTCTCCAGAAATGGAGGCAGACATCCAGAAATCACGCAAGAGTTCGTAAAAACTCTTGGTGAATCGAAAGAATGCACCTTTGATCGGACAATGGCGCAAGAATTTTCCAACCGGTCGATAAACCTCGACGAGTTTTTCCGGTGGAGAGGTGTTGCCTACCAGATTCGAGTTCTGATTGAACTCGATGGAAGCCCTAGATAGAGCAGCTTTTGTGGATTTCTTCGACATTTTAGGAGAGGGAAGAAAGATAAAAGCTTGAAGATTGAGGGTTTTTGAGAGAGAAGTTTGAGAGTGGTGCGGATGAAGTGAGGGTGAGTATGGGTATTTATAGGGTTTTTGGGACGGTTTGGGTAAACATTTGAAATTAAACTGGATCATTAATGGATAGTTACAAACCAACTAAGGAAATATTGGTTATCGTGCGAAAAAGTCGTTGGATGTGACAGAGAGGGGTAGTGGATCCGTTTCGTGTGTCAGGGTGTCTTGTCCCTCATAAATGCCAAATATTTTCACTCGAGTGGAAATATTTGCCACAGAGATCGTATGGATAGGGATAAAAGATGCCTTTTTGAGGAAAAACCAAACGTTTTTACTTTAAAAACTTGATAAGTTATCATTTTGAGAAGTTTTATTCGGCTGACTGATGAATTCAAAACACTTTTAGTCAGCTGAATGTACTAAGTGACAAGGTGAACTTATCAGCTGCTGATAGTACTTCAGCAGTTGATTCAGGCATTTAATATACCCAGCTCGCTGATTAAAAAGTTGAAGTGTTTTTCATCTAAAGGTTTAGTGAATAAATCAGCCAGTTGAAGGTCTGTAGAGATAAAATGAAGTTCAACGTCACCTTGTCCGATGTGATCTCTAATGAAATGATACCTTATATCAATATGTTTGGTTCTTGAATGAAGAACTGGATTGTTGTTGATTGCAATAGCACTTGTGTTATCGCAGTAGATAGGAACTTTGCAAAAATTCATATCAAAATCAACCAACTGATTCTTCATCCAAAGGACTTGAGCACAACAGCTTCCAGCAGCAACGTATTCTGCTTCAGCTGTGGAGGTAGAAACAGTATTTTGTTTCTTGCTTGTCCAGCTGACTAGCTTTCCACCAAGCAGCTGACATCCTCCGGTGGTGCCCTTTCTATCCAGCTTGCAACCTGCAAAGTCTGAATCTGAATAGCCAATTAGATCAAACCCAGAGTCTTTGGCATACCAAAGACCTAGGCTTGGAGTACCTTTAAGGTACCTCAAAATTCGTTTAACAGCTATTAAATGAGATTCTCTAGGATCAGCTTGATACCTAGCACACATGCATGTAGCAAACATAATGTCTGGTCTGCTGGCGGTGAGATAGAGCAAAGATCCAATGATTCCTCTATAGAAAGTGACATCAACTGATATCCCAGTTGTGTCAGCATCTAGATGGTTTGGAGGAGCCATTGGAGTTTTCATAGATGAAGATGAGTTCATATCAAATTTCTTTAAAAGATCTTTGATATATTTTTCTTGATTTATAAAAATACCATTTTTAGATTGCTTAACTTGTAAGCCAAGAAAATATGTTAATTCACCCATCATACTCATCTCATACTTTGTAGACATAAGTTTTGAAAAACGTCTACAAAGTTTTTCGTCAGTAGCACCAAAAATTATGTCATCCATATAAATTTGAATAAGAATGATATCACCTTTGATTTTGCGAATGAATAAGGTTTTATCAATCTTTCCCCTAGTGAAATCATTTGCTATGAGGAACGTGGAGAGTGTGTCATACCATGCACGAGGAGCTTGTATAAACCCATACAGCGCTTTATCCAATTTAAACACATAGTCTAAATACTTAGGATTTTCAAACCCTGGTGGTTGCTTAACATACACTTCCTCTTGCAGTTTCCCATTTAGAAATGCACTCTTTACGTCCATCTGAAAAACTGTGAAGTTCTTGTATGCAACATAAGCTAGAAATATTCTAATAGCTTCAAGCCTAGCTACTGGAGCAAATGTTTCATCGAAATCGATTCCTTCCTTTTGTCTATATCCTTGAGCAACAAGTCTAGCCTTGTTGCGAATAACAACACCTTCTTCATCCATCTTGTTCCGAAATACCCATTTAGTACCAATTATAGTGTTTCCAGCTGGTGGGGGCACCAACTACCATACTTTGTTGACCTCAAATTGGTTAAGTTCTTCCTGCATCGCTTGAATCCAGCTCGAATCTTCTAAGGAAGCTTTAATATTTTTCGTTTCTTCAGCTGCTACGAAGCATGACCATAAGCAGAGATTGCATGATGCTTTACTTCTTGTGACCACTCCTTGTTGTGGATCTTCAATGATTAGATCAATTGGATGTTCTGAGGTCCAGTTAGATTGAGGAGTGGCTGTAGAAGAGGAAGATTCAGCAGAGTTAGATCTTTGTTGAGCGGCTGACTGCTCAGCAGGATGATTTACTTCATTTTGAACAGATCCTCTTGAAGTATGAAGAGGTGACTTAGAGATAGCCTTGGATGATGCTCTAGCTGTTGGAATCTCTTGTTGGACAGCTGCAATATCTACAAGATAAGTGGGAGCATCATCGAATGTATCATCTGGATCATTTATTGGAACTTCAAAAAGATTCAAAGCATCAGAAAATGCTTCAGCTGTATCATTATGAGGTGGTACAGCTGAACTCTGGAATGCGTCAGATGATTCAGCAGAGGTGGGATTTAAGGCTTTAGAGTGTTCTTCAAAAGTAACATTTATGGATTCTTCCAATGTTTGTCGTCTTTTGTTGAATACTCTGTATGCCTTAGATACAGTGGAGTATCCCAAGAAAATTGCTTCATCAGCTATTGAGTCGAACTTACTCAGCTGATCTCGTGTGTTTAACACAAAGCACACACAACCAAACACATGAAAGAAACCAATGTAGGGTTTCCTTTGACGGAGAATCTCATAAGAAGTTTTCTTGTGTCTCTTCACATAGAGAGACCTATTTTGAGTGAAACAAGCCGTGTTAACAGCTTCTGCCCAATATTGCTTTGGTATATTTGACTCAGCAAGCATTGTTCTTGCAGCTTCTATTATGGTTCTGTTTCTTCTTTCAGCGACACCATTTTGTTGAGGTGTTCTAGCGGCTGAAAAATTTTGTGAGATCCCAACTTCTGAACAGAAATCTTCCAATGTACGATTTCTGAATTCAGTACCATTATTTGATCTCAACTGCCTTACTCCTGACCCATTTAGAAGTTCCATCTTCTTGATGAATTTGATGATTTCATCAGCTGCATCACTTTTGTTACGAAGAAATATAACCCAAGTGTATCGTGAATATTCATCAACGATAACAAGTGTATATTTCTTCCCACCTAGACTTTCTGTACTCATAGGACCAAAGAGATCCATGTGAAGCATGTGAAGGCATTTGTCGATGGAAAAACATTGCTTTGATTTGAAAGAGCTTTTATGTTGTTTACCTTGTTCACAAGCTGAACAAAGCTTATCTTTTTCATACTTGATTTGTGGCAAGCCATTCACTAGCTGTCCTCGGGACAGCTTGGATATGTTTTTAAAATTCAAGTGAGATAGCCTTTTATGCCACAACCAATTCAGCTCTTCAGTAGAATGAGAAAATAGACAAACTTCTTGATTTTGAGGATTCATGTCAAGTGTATAAACATTCTTGGTTCTTGGAGCAATTAGTACAACTTTTCCACTTTTATCCGTCACCGTTCCTCTGTATTCATTAAAGTTCACTGAGAACTTTGCATCACATAGTTGGCTGATGCTGATTAAATTATGTTTCAGCCCATTCACATAACCAACTCTTGTGATTTTTACGGATCCATTTGAAATGGTTCTATAACCTTCAGTTGAGCCTCTACCATTATCACCAAAAATTATTGGAGGACCAGCACACACTTCAAACTCTTCCAGCAGGGATTTGTATCCAGTCATATGTCTCGAGCAACCACTGTCTAAGAACCAGACATGTTTGCTTTCATCACCCTGCACATAAATTAAAAGAGTTAGTTCTTTTTGGGAACCCACACTTCTGTGGGTCCTTGTGACTTCCCGCTGGAACTCACAGAGTTTGGCTTTTCAGAGGACTCACATGCTGATGTTGGGGAAGGTCTAAGGCATGTGCTGTCACATTCACTTGCCATATGCCCACGGTCTCCACACTTGTAACATTTTCTATTTCTTTGAAGTGGAGTAGAGGGTGAGGCATTAGGATTGGGAACTGGACCCAAAATCCTTTTCATTTTCTGATTTTCAGAGATAGTCAGAGTTTGAACAAGTGATGTCAGCTTGCTGACCTTTCCTTTCAGCCGTCTGACAGACACAGCTGAAGAAGGACTTGGAGTGTTTTTAGAGACACTCTTACCTTTGTTCTTTGCAGCTCGAGTACGAACTCCAACTGGCTCACCCTTGGAGGGTGTAAGAACAGTTTTCTTTCCTGCTGTTTTGCTAGTCTTCTGCTGAGGTCTAGCAGAGGAAACAGCTGGTGCTGAACCCAAGATAAATTTTCTTGGCTCAACAATTACTACAGTGGGTGTCCTAACTACCATGGCAGAGGAGTCAGCTGATGACTCTTCACGAGTAGCTTCAGAAGGATCTTCTGAGGACATCTCAGTAGCAAAGGTTTTGGTAGACCTAACAAAGGAACCAAAAACCAACTCTTCAGCTGGCACAAAAACATCAGCCGACGAGTAGCACAGATCATCTGCACTGCTGTCAGGTACAGCAGCTGCAGCAAGGAAATCTCCTCCTAGTATCTTGAAGTTATCTTGAAGTTTTGGGTGATAGGTAACCATGTGGGATAACATGCGAGTTTTCCACATGGGATAGTTGGTTTGGGTGAGTTTGGGAGGTTTTCCAGATGAGGGAATATCGGATGATGTAGGTTCAGCCATAACAGATGCTCAAAGTTGATGGAAAACAACTTTGACACTTGCTCTGATACCAGTTGTTGGATCCCAACAACACAAACGTATTGCGTTGTGACCAAGTAACGAAGATAAAATAAAGAACACACAAGATTTCAATGATTAAGAGTTTATTGAAACAACTTAATACAGTACAAAGTTTGCGGAAATAGATAGTACACACTAACTAAAACTTTCTACTTGAAATGACACTTTTGTTTGCTCAAACTAGAAGACTATGCAAGGAGAGTTTTATATCAGCTGATATTAACAGCTGATATTGAATGCCTGAGTAATAACTATGAAGAAGTTAATACCAGACAATAACAACTCTCAGAGAATGTTCTTGTGCTATGAATTATAAAAGGTGTGTGTAAATGCAAGCATTTACGTCTCTATATATAGCCCAAGATTTGTGTTCCTTTGTCCACAAGGTAATCGACGTGTAAACATATCATTCATCGATGTGGACTTGCCCACGGAAACATTTAATGCTCTGGCATATGTTGTAGTCCCAAGTGTACTTTGTGTCAACTCCTTTTGCTACCTTTTCTGACGCACAGTGAAAAGGTGTACTATTATAGTACAAAAGTATTGACTTTCCGTTTACATGCTTGGAGGGATAAACGATGATGTACTGACATATTATCTTCTATTCCAAAATAGAAGATCTTCATCGTTTTCTTCTTCTTTGAGCGGGAAGGGGAAATGTTCAAAGTGTCAAGAACATTTCCACTAAGTCTTTATCTGCAACAGGTACCATCAGTTGATTCCACAATCAGTTGGATGGTCTTCTTCTTGTATTTGTCCTTTGGCCATAGACTTCGAATGAACACTCTTCTATAGCTGCTGAGTTGACTTGTTTTCCTAGAGCTAAGTACGTACTCACCTGAAGGTTTATTGCATATACTTGCTTCAGCTGAGATACATACTTCAGCTGATATTATTCTTCTTAGCTATCGATCATCAAATCTTATTTACTTAGTCTAGTTACTAACAATCTCCCCCTATTTGATGCAATCGAATAGCTGTATAAGTATGAACCTGTAATGATTCAGCTGTTTGGATCAGCTGAATGTTTATGTGCTTTGACCCTTTGGGTTCTTTTGTATCTTTTTACAATGTTTACTAGTATATTACAAAATTTGTTTTTCTATTTAAACGAAGCTGAAAAGTACAAGGAAAATAAAAAAAAACAAAATTACAATGTCTTGGGCATTGCTTCCCCAGTGACATTGTGATACAGTGAGTTGATAGCTGAGTCGATTAATTTCTTCATTTGTCTTCCATCTTCATTTGCATGGAAAAGGATGCGGGGATTGTTATCAGGTGTAAAAGAATAATTATCTACAATTATAAACTTTTATATATTTATACACATTATTATTGATATATTAATTATATTATTGCACACGTTTATTTTTTCCAGATTAAATGTAGTCGAAGGCCATATTGCTCTGGAAACCCTATTATAGTGACCATAACATATGAGAGCCCAGGTGCATGTAATGGTGTTCCCTTCCATTTTGATTTAAGTGGAACTGCTTTGGAGCAACGGCTAGTCATGGACAAGCTGATAATTTACGTAATCTTGGCCAAGTTGATATTCAATACCGAAGGTTCATACACTATTTGGTTACTATTTCAGTTCTTATACTTTGTTACTGTTATAAGATCTTGAATCCCTAAATTGTTATTAATGCTGAAAACCTGAATGCTTAGGGTGCCATGTAACTACGGTAGAACAAAGATTGCGTTCAAGATTGATGCAAAATAAACTCTAATTGGTTCGCGACTGCAATAGAATTCGTACATGGAGTTGGTGAAGTAAGCTATGTGGAGATGGTATCAGCTAATTCAAAACACATTAAAATGTGTAATATATGGGGTGCAATGTGGCAAGCAGACATCAACCCACAATTTAACGGTCCATTCTCATTCAGGCTCAAGTCTCCATCTTCTAAAGTATTAATGGCTGAGAATGTGGTTCCACTAAACTTTATTCCCGGAAAAACTTACTACTCGAAAGTGAACTTTTAGTACCTAGCTAGACATTGTTATAATTAGTAGATTTCTAGAATAAAATGAGTTGGTGTCTATAATACAGTCTTTCACAATGAACACTCCTTTGATTTTGCACCTAATTTCGTCTCGAGTCTCTTTAAATCTCCAAGAATCTGCCACACAAGCTAGAGAGGAAAATGAGTATGAAAAATGAGTTGTATGGGGTAAAAACTCATTTTTAGTCGTTTGTACAGCTCTCGTCGCAAGGAGGTAGGCTCGCGCCGCGAGCCCCCTTGTTCCGTGCTTTCTCGTGCCACGACCAGTTTCTTCGCGCCTCAAAGCCTCAAAAACTCGTGTCGCGAAACTTTGCCGCACCCGTGAAGAAAGGGTTCTGTTCGATTTGAGGATTTAAAGTTCCGTTCTTCACGCCGCGAGAGTCGTGACTCGCGCCAAGAATCCCTTCGCGTGCTAAGATAGCGTCGCGAGCGCCTATGCGAGCGCCGCAAAAGCCTTGAATGCTGCAGCTCTTGACTTTATACTCTATAATACTCATACCAATTTGGTGAAAACACTAAATATCAATCCAGCCTTATGATATAACATCCTAACACTTCACAATCAAAACACAAATGCAGAAAATAACGTTATCAAGATTTTCCATGTTCGGTTTAACATCAAACTCGGCTTATCACTTAAAACCAAAACATATTAACATTTAAATCTATATCCAATTGATCGTACACTTAGCATGATAAAACTCATCTAGATTACAACGATAAAATTAATCACTATAATAAAAACACGTACGTAGCAATTACCTCCTCCTTTTGAGAATTTCATCCCCGAAATTAAGTTGAACCGAACAAAAAGTGGATACTTGCTAATCATCTCGTCTCTCTTTTCCCTTATGCAATTCGATCCTCTATGATGCTTCCATTTCGAGTGTACCAATTGTATTTCTTTATTCTTAAGGTTGACCGACTTTTGGTCAATAATTTCTTCTAGTTCCTCCACGTACCGCAACTTCTCGTTGACTTTGACTCCGGTCAACGAGACTGTTTCTTCATGAATATATTTTTTTTTTCAAATAGCTAACATGGAACACGTCTTGGATACCCGCCAATTCTACCAATAACTAGAGTTGGTAAGTATGTTTACCGACCCGTTCCAAAATCTTGAACGGCCCGATAAAACGTGGACTTTCAAATCTCATAATACCCTCCATGGAGATACTTTCAACATAACATAATCATTCACGGAAAATTCTATCGATTTTCGCCTATTATCCGCATATGACTTTTGACGATCATGGGCCGTCGTCATCCTTTCCCGTACTATGTGAATTTTATCGTTTGTGTGTTGGATTAGTTCGGGTATAGCCAAAATCTTCTCCCCTGTTTCACACCAACACAAGGGTGTTTGGCACCTTATTTTGTATAACGCTTCATATGGTGTCATTCCAATAGACGAGTGCTAACTATTATTATAAGAGAACTCGGTGAATGGACATTTGCAATGGATTTTCGTTAACTTTAAAGTTTAAAGATTAAGGTTGATTGGGGTTACTTGCTACGGGGGGTAGTCGTAGTGTTTTATCTAGTTTTAATACATTACATTACCTTTTTCGACGGATTTGCTTCAAACCCTAACTCTTTTAGAGACCAATTAAACATAATATATGAATATTGGGCGCACTTCTTACGCAAACTATTTACATTTTGGTTGTATTTGGGATGGCTCAGTTTTAAAAAAATAATTTAACAAATCATACGTACATATTCGTCACAAATCCGAAGCAAATATTTACATTTGCGATGGATGTGAATCGGCTAAATAACTAAACCCGTTGACCATTGAATAAGGGAAATCCTAAAGCGCCTTAATTTCATCTCTAGTCTCTTTAAAGCGCCAGAATCTGTCACACAAGCTAGAGAGAAAAATGGGTATGAAAAATGAGTTGTTTGGGGTCAAAACTCGTTTTTATTCGTTTGTAAAGCTCTCGCCGCGAGGGAGTAAGGCTCGCGCCGCGAGCCCCCTTGCTCCGTGTTTTCTCGTGCCATGATCATCTTCTTCGCGCCACGAAGCCCCAAAAAATTGCGTCGCGACACTTGGCGCATCCGCGAAGACTGGTTTCGATTTGAGGATTTGAAGTTCCCTTCTTCGCGCCGCGAGAGTCTTAATTCGCGCCGCAAGAATCTTAACTCGCGCCAAAAATCCCTTTGCCTGCTAAGATAGCGCCGCGAGTTGCGTGAGAGCTCACGCAACGAAAGACCTGAATGCTGCAACTCTTGACTTTATACTCTATAATACTCACACCAATTTGGTTAAAACACTAAATAACAATCCAGCCTTATGATTAAACATCCTAACACTTCACAATCAAATCAAAAATGCAGGAAATAACGTTATCAAGATTTTACCATGTTCGGTTTAACATCAAACCCGACTTATCACTTAAAAGTGAAACATACAAACATTTAAATCTATATCCAATTAATCTTTACTCTTAGCATGATAAAACTCATCTAGATTACAACCATAAAAATAAACACAATAATAAAAACACGTATGTTACAATAAGAGTCTTTATAGACAATAATCGTTTATTGGGCCGTCGCAATTTGTTTTTCATAATTCATCCCTCCGGCCCAGCTTTTTGTATCGCTACAGTAGTATCAAATTGCTCAACAGTGTCGCTGCATCTGCGTCCCCCAATCTAACGTTGATCTCATAGTTTTTGTCCCTTTTGAGGTTGTTTATCATGTATGAAACTCTTAATGTCCTTCATTCTTGGTTGTTTAAATGTAACTGTAAATTGGAAATATGAGAGACAATTAAATCCCGTGTTGTAAAACTCAGCCGATAGTGGTGTGCCGAGCAGGGGTGGAACTAGAACTTTCCATCAGTAGTAGCTCTATTACATAAACACCATGTTTGATTATAAAGTCTTCAATGACTAACTATTAATTCCATAGATCTACAAGACATCTACTAATTTTATGGACCTAAAACTATAAACTACAAGACACATACTTTGGATTCTTTTTTTATTTGGTTTAGATTTTTGTTTGGCTTTGTGTTTATTGTAGTTCTTTTTAAGATTGATTTGGATTATTGATAGGTTTTTAAATCCGGTAGAAGCACTGCACCGTAATACTAAAATAAATTCTAAAATTTTACCCTGTGGGAAAATTTTAGGTAGTGTCCCGTGCCACTGCGGGACCCATAACGGATCCGCCCCTGGTGCCGAGTCGAGTTGAGTCAAAACTTGCCCAACTTGGTCAAAACTCGAAAACTCAGACAAATTCTCCAAAATGCTTAGTTTCCCACCACCACACTCTCCAAAATACATTTTAAGTTATTAGTCTTATTATTTATTACACATAGAAAATATTAGTGCGATACAATTTACTTATAGGTTTTAAAACATGACATGTTTTTTGGAACTAGGAAAATTATATGTAAAATTAATATTTTTATACAAATTTATATATAAAAATCACAACCCGAATTCCAAATACTCACTCTAGGGTCGTCAAAAGAATGAATACCGGGTAGTGAGTTTTGCAACCATGACCGAATCTACCAGTTCAAAAATTAATCTGAAAATCAGGTTGGAACAAGTAACTTGTGAAAAACACCACTGATGGGATAAATCCAGTTATAAAATGAAACTCCTAAATACTACTACTCTAGACTACCACATTCATAGGCAAGTATACCTAATCGTGGGTAATATAGGTTAGGTAAGTATTTCGGGTTATCGAATCCACAAGGAACGGTTTATGTAATCCAGTGAAAGCACGCTAAATAGTTAATCAAGAAAATTGTTTTGATCATGTTTTGATTTTTTTCAATAACAAAGAACGTTATTTGGACGTTGATTTGATAATTAAGAGATATTCACTATGAATGGATTCATCTAGTTCTAAGTATGGTTATTGAGCACCGGTTAGTTTAATGTTCTAGAAGTCACGACATTAGATTTTCTCTCAATCCCATTTAATAAACTAATTACAACTAATAGGAATTGCTTCTCTCAAAAGTTATAACTAATCACACTTCTACTTGTTGAAATTACCGTCTTGAATTACCTAAGACTTCTAACCTAGAATTCTCATTACTAGGGTTGAACTTCTTGTTTTAATCTAACTTATTGGGATCTTGTCTCTAATCCCTATTTCTAGTGAATTACCAACTAGGTCATAATGAAAAGTTGGGGAAGTAATCAATTAAATCAAGTGTTGTCAATACCTAATTAAATCAATTACCAACAATAAAAAAACGAAAATTCATAGATTAAACCAAAAGAGTAATTAAACATCAACAATTATTTTGAACATAAACATAATCCTAAAATTAAACCATACTTAGTTCTAGAATCATCCAACCATAATGAATATAAAGATTACTAGCACATAGACATGCTAGAAATCGACAAACAAGAAATAAGGAGTAGAAATACAACCATTAATTTAATCCAAAATGTTTGAAGATCAATAATTGCTGTAAACTTGAAGAATTTCTTGATGAAATGCTCTCTAATTCGTCTCTAACTGCCCAAAAACGTACTAGAGGAAAAAGATAACTGATTTCTTGACTTGATCTGCTATTTAATCAGCTTTCGGACGCAGAGTTCGCGATCGCGAACTAATGTTCGCGTCGTGAACTCTTGATGATTCAGAATTACCGATCGCTAACTTCTATTCCCGAACGTGAAAAGCAAACAGAAAATTTGGGTATTGATCGTGAACTAGTTCACGTTTAGTTCACGATCGGGAACTTTTAAATCTTCAATTCTTGTATTTTTTTTCTTGTCTTTTGACCCGTTTTTGACATCTTTTCCGCTATATCACCTGAAATGTAAAATAAACACACAATTGAGTAATATCACATGCATTTGCTTCTAAAACGTACTCAAAATGAACGATATTGACGGGTTTGAACGTGTCTAAAAACGTCAATATCAACCACTAAACGAGGAACTCTAGAATTATTTATTGGTGTTTTAAGGGCTTTATAAGACGTGTATTTAGGAGCAGGTTATCTATATTTGTGCTACTGTTTGTAGACTATTCAGGGACGTTTTTGGTCCTTTTTTTGTACATTATGCAGCCTAGGACTTGGTTTGTTGCATGCGTACTCTTTACAAACAGAGTTGTGTATTATTTTAGGCCATTCAAAATCGTGCTTAATAGAAAATTCATCTTCGATATTAAAATACATATTTATAGATTATCAAATCAACTTGAAATAGAATTATTAGTTATCTTAATGAAGTATTTTATTTTCTATTTACTATCCTTCAGCACGTAGACATGACTTATGATGCTATGCCTAATTTATTTTGTCATAATTTCCCTATTTATATTTCTGGAACAGAGTAGAATGCAAATTTCTTTCACAAACTTATACTTCAAATGGTATTAACTAATCGTTTGTATCTTGTATTGTGTACTAAATAATTACCTCACAAACCGGTTTTTTCTTCATTCCAGACCGATTCGATTTTAACCTAATCTTAGAGAGTGGAATATGTATCCGGTTCGAACTAGATGTAAACCAGTTTGGACCGGATCCTAGCCGGTTTGGCATCAAAATCACCCCATGGGCCACTCAAAATGGTTCAATTTGAGCCTGAATGCCAGATCCAATGGGCCACGTAATATTTATAAAATAACCCGACACGTCGTAATTGATTCATTTCCATCAATACCGTTTGCTACTCGAGTTGCAGATCCATCCTCTCTCATATCCGATTCATCTATAATTTTCAGGTTTGTTTTCTCATCTAATCTTTTTATTGTTAAACTATAAAATTAGTTACATTTTTGTTTTGTTTGTAAATGGATTGAATGAAATTAGGGTTTTATAAAATCACCGATAGGAGAGATGAATTCCAATTAAGTAGTATGCAGCCACTGTGTGAAATTTATTAGGATTGTCCACTAAAACCCTAAATTTTCATGGAAACCATGTATTAGGGAATAACGATGTCAAAGTTGCGATTTTGAATCATTGATTATAACTATCTGCAGTAAATTGTGAATTTAAAATGGTTAAAGTTTTTGGTTAATTGAAATATTTGCTTAATTTGGTCAAGTTTTAGTTAACTGTGAATTGGTTCAGTTAGGTATGTTTAGTTATGGACTTGCAAACAATCAAACATGACCTTTACTTTGTTATTTGATTAAAGGTAACTAACTTATGGTTCTGAGGATAAGTGAATGAATACTTATTTGCTGCAGTTATCAGACTCTATTATAGTATTACATAATAATCTTTCATAACTTGTGATCTAGAAAATAAGATTATACTGCTATGCTGTCATGTGGTTGATTCTGCATTTTCTTTTTTCATAACTGTTAATGCACCAAGCAGTAAGTATAAGTCTCAGAATATATTTTTTAACAATCAACTGATCATATGTATTTTTAATTGATTTTAATTTCTTCAAATTTGTAAACAGAAATGGTGATCCCTCCACCAGTGAAAGCACAAAGAATCACAAACTTCCTAAAACCGTATCTCTTAAAGATGAATTTCTCAAACAAATACGTGAGTGCTCAAGTGATCCATTCACCAACTGCAACAGTTGCTTCTTCTGCAAGTTCACAAGAAAAAGCCATACGCGAATCTTGGAGTAAAACGCAAGAAAGCACAAGAGACGTTGCAGCTGCTGCTAAAATTGGGAAACTTTTGGGTGAGAGATTGTTACTTAAAGAAATCCCGGCTGTTTCTGTTGTTTATAAAAAAAATCAACGGTATCATGGTAAGGTGAGAGCAGTTATTGATTCTTTAAGGGATGCAGGAGTTAAGTTGCTTTAAGTTTTCATTTTGTTTTTTTAATAAATGGTAAACATTGTTTGGTAGATGACTCTTTGTTTCCTTAAGAGGAGAGATATTGCTTGTTTGATTTATGATATTGTAGGTTGTTTTTACGTTTCTTCATATTTCAGAGTGGTCTTGTGTCCATGTTTTCATTATTTGGTTGTCGAATGACCCAAAAAGAAAATACGAGACTCAAAGCCATCTTCAATATATGATCAATTGTTTTTGGGCAAAATTAACGATCCAAATAATTCGATTTCAACCGCTTTACTATCTACTTTATAGTGAGATTATCCTTGCACACTTACTTTTACTTTTAAATATTACTAACATCCATCCACTAAGACAGGTACCAACGGCACCGCCGGTTGGCACCGCCAGTGGTCCGCCGGTTGGCACACCGTTGGCACGCCTCGTCCCCTTTTCCGCCGGTTTCAATCTCGACAGTTTGGAGACGGGGATGGAGGGTTGCGCCGGTTTGTTGGGTGGGTCCAAAGGGGTATTTTGTGTGTGTGTTTTGTAATGGTGGGTCCCAAAAAATTATAGGGAAGTGGTATTGTTGGCATGGTTACCTCAGTTTAGTGTCGGTTGGAGGGTGAGCTGACGCGTCGCTGATTTGACAACAACTGACGGTATCAGTTTGCCAAACCGTTGGGGGTGGTCTAACTATCCACTTTAATCTACCGTAACCCTCACTTTAATCATTTGCCTCAAAATCCGGTAACTCTGAATGTATCACTTATTGTGATACGGAGGTAGTATTAAAGAAACGTAGAATATTATCGTGATAATATTACTTTTATAATCCTATTTGACATTGACTTTGGATCACAAGCTCAAATGTTTTGACCCGACTCTTTTACCCAACATGTCCAATCTTTCGCCTATATTTGTGACCTTATCGTGTTACACATTTGTTTGTGTCGGGTTAGGGAAACAACCATTTTAGTAAGCTTCAAAATAAACAATCACATAAACTTAAGGAACTATAAAGTGTTGCTCCATTGGGTTACAACATGTGATATAAAAAGTTTAAAAGTGGAGAAATACATATGATGGCTTATACAAGCATTTGGTCACTAATGGCAGTACTTTGATTAGGCACAGGACCGATCCAATCAATTTTTGGGCTCTGGGCAAAATCTTAATAATATGCTTCCTGAAGTAATTTTTTTCTAAATAACTAAAACTTTTATGCCAAATTAAAAGTGTCACCTCAATCCCCAAGTTAAATGCCCGGATCGGACCCCTGTAGTTCACCTATTTTTAATATTTCGTTAGACTTAACTTAATTCAAATGAGTTTACATATATATATACATGAGCTATTTTTTTTAAAACGGGCCCCTAAATTTTTTGGGCCCTGGACGACCGCCCATGTCGCTCATACCCAGGAACGGCCATGATTAGGCATCTCATTGCTGTCAAAAGAACAATAAAATATGACAAGTGCAAGGAATCAACTTTTACCTAACTATTAACATATGGGAATCAATAATGACCTATCAACATCAAAAGCATAAGATTTTCTGAGTATATTTATCAAATAAAGAAAAGTACTTTATTTTTAGATCACTCCTAGCAGTATGCCAACTGACATTTTAATTAATGTCAAATTAGCATCAAGTCAGCTCCCATGTCAACTGACATTCAACTCACATACTCATGTCATCAATACAATTTTTTTAGTTTTTTGAGCTACACCATTATAAAATAAACACACAAAATATCAAATATCATAATAAATTACCTTGGTCTCCACAAATTTCCCAGCTCTACACTTCGGAAGAGCATAGATTTGACCCGTTGAGTACAAATTGATGAGGCGTGTCATCGGCACTTCACTCGTCGGTTTGAGGAGATGTTGAGACTGGCACTCTCATTGGGAGTGGTCTTATATCACAACTTTTACTTCATTCACTACAATCATTACTTATAATTATACAATTAGCTGTAAAACTTCTAATGTGTAGTGTGTTAATTAAAACTTATAGTATATAAATGACTTCCTTGGAAGAAGTATCCTATTATGGTGTTTTCCAGTTTAATATATAAAATTTATGTTCAAAATCCTAAATGACATTGTCCTGTGTCAATTTGGGAGGTTAATAGTCATAAATAATTAATATATTAGATATATAACCGTTTGTACAAAAGAGGAAATCGTGAAAAGTGATTCGTTAACCTAACGGAGAGTACATGTATTCGACGTATTGACCGATCATGTTGTGGAACGTTTTTATTGACTCCAAATTTTTGCAGAGGGGCTATTTACCCTAATTAGAATGTGATATTAGACGTTAGCAAGGTATTTTACATAACGATATTTATAATAACAGTCCTCAGTAGATATGTATCAGAATTTTGTACTTCAATTTATAACCAACCTTTATATTTTAGGAATTACCACTCCATAAGTTAGTCTTCTCTCTCTCTCTCTCTCTCTCTCTCTCTCTCTCTCTCTCTCTCTCTCTCTCTCTCTCTCTCTCCCCTTTTCCCTTCTATCTATATTTCGCCCTCTATCTCTCGTTAGAAGAAACCGATGAGTTAGTGAATTCGTCAGATTCACGACGAGTTGAAGGAAAAAATGAAACTGACGAGGTGAAGACACGTTGGTGCCAACGGTTAGTGAAACCGACGAGTTTGCCATGTCAATATACAAGATGGAAGACACACCGTTGGTAGTGCTCTAGGAGAACAGGATGTGGCTCGCCAAATTTCCATTAAAGGACATTCGGCGACGCAAAAGCGATACCGACAGTCTCGCCAAATACCCGTCATCGGCTGGACGCCAAAGGTTTCACGGGTGTTAAATGGATTTTCCTCTTTACTTATTTTTCTTTAAATTGTGCTTGATTTTATGTATTTTTTATGAGTAAAAAATGTGTCTTGTAAGAATGTTAATTGAATGACACTGATTATGGTTCAGTCAACCTAAATAATATTTCGAATGATTTTAAACTCTCCTAAATTCTTTCATACAACAAAATATATATAATGAATATTAATCTCCTTTCAGTATACATTTTATTAACGGATTATCAGCTACTAACAACTTTCTAACTAACTATTAGTACAATTGACTAATTTGCCCTTTCTCTTTTTGTGTAAAGACAAGTCTACCCTTACTTCTTTCTCCTTAAGTATACTTCAATGTTCCATCCGCACATGTATGAATACATGAATATTATTATCGGCACATAGAGTATTATTTCTGAGTTATGTAATTCCACATCATTAATTTTTATTTTTATTCATATTTTGTAATATAATTTTTCTTCTTCTTTCCAGCCAAGAACACCCACCATAACCAACTGTTGGAACAAATCACAGTTCAACTTATTACTGATGTTGCAGTTAGTACTGATCATAGTTAATACTGATGAAGACTATGATTACTACTGATGGGGCAGAAACACTTGTTACTGATGAAGTTGATACTGGTGAAGACTATAACTAATATACTACTGATCATGCACATATTGAAGTTACTACTGATCATGAGTATTACTACTGACGTTGATATTGGACTTACTACTGATTACCAGAGTTACTACTGATGATGCATATTTACTACTGGTGATTATAGTTACTACTGATGTCAAAATCTCTAGTTACTACTGATGTTAGTCGATACTACTGATGTTTCATACTGATGTCTAATTTACTACTGGTCTTTAAAATATTAAATTACCAATCTAACCCCCTGAAAATAGCCGTTGTGTTATAATTCAAAGGGCAATTTAGTCTTTTTGCAGGATAAATCGTAAGATATAAATAGCCAAAGTCGATTAATTTAGCATTATCCTTTCATCGATTTGCTAAACCCTCTCGATAAACCCTAAATTGCGATCATAAACCCTGCACCAGTAACAACCGACTTACTTGTTTCTCTCAAATCAAACGATCAAAACCTCTCCAAATACAAATTCGATATCAATGGCAACTCTACAATCTCTCAACGTTAATACAGATCTCAAATACTCAGAGTTCCACAACATGTGTGCATTTTTACGAAATCCAGACGGAACAAAAGATTTTCGTCCAATTGTACACTTCTTGAAAAATTCTTACATAAAGTTTGCTTTAACTGTAAATCCGAGAGCATATCAACAACACTTGGTTGACTTCTGGACAAATGCTGAAAGAACTGAAGGGTCAACTAAGGCTATGATCAAATCAACAGTGGATGGAAAAACTATCACTATCACTGAACAATCTATCAGACACCATCTACAACTACATGATGATGCAGGTATGTTTTCTCTTCCTAAGGAACACCTTGTTGAAATTTTAAACAAAATGGGACATGAGGGAAGACTTGACATTGTCACTTTCCAAAAAGGTCTTCTCTCCCCACAATGGAAATTTCTTGTACACAACATTCAACATTGTATTTCTCCTAAAAGAAGCTCTTGGAATGAGTTTAACAAGTCAATAGCATCTGCTGTTGTTTGTTTATGCACAGACCAAGTCTTCAATTTTTCTAATATGATTTTTGAGGGAATGTTGGGAAATCTGTCTACTTCAAAATTTTTAATGTATCCCAGATTTCTTCAACATATAATAAACTGTGAATTACAAAACTTGTCAACTCCTAAAAATATTTTTACTACTCCTGAGTTGAACAAGAAAGTTTTCTCTAATATGAGAAAACAGTTTAAATTTTCAGGCAAGGAAACCCCTCTGTTTCCTAACATGATCAAAGATCCACAAAATCTTGGAGAAGGTTCAATCAAAGACACAACCCCAATTGAACCTCAGCCCACTCCATCACCCCCAAATGCAGCCAAACACAAACTCAAACAGTCACTCAATCAACCACCCAATTAGATGTCCTGAATGTGTCCCAGGAACATGAAATAAATCCTCAGAGTGCTACTCTTCACTCTGTGGAAGACCTACCAAATTTAACCCAAAATATATCCATCAAATATAAAAGGAAGAAATCTTCCTTAAAGGACACCAGGGGACAAATTGAGTCACACCCCAGACTCCAAGAGTTGATCTCACAGGAGGAGAGAGATCATGAGGAAAGGGCTCTCACTACTGATGCCCCAAAGGTGGGTGCACAGGCCAGTGAGAACATCAATAGGACCCAGACCTCGGCAACTCTAAGTGATGACTCATCTTTTGAGGCAGCACTAAGAGGACCCCGGTGCCAAGAAACCACAAGGGGGGGCACTACTGCTTCTTCTAGGAAGAAGAGAGTGTCCAAACAACCCATTTCATCACCAAGAAGTGATGAGGGTAGAACTGAAACCATTGAATTGACGGAAAGGATGGACAACCTTAAAGCCAATGTACCTGTTAGTGAGCCCGATGATCTTGCTAGATGGAGTGAGGGCAGTATTAAACAAATCAAATTGATGGCTAGGAAGGAAAACCTTAAAACCAATGTACCAGTCAGTAAGCCCGATGATCTTGCTAAAAGGAGTGAGGGCAGTATTGAACAAAACCAATTGACGGATAGGATGGAAAACCTTGAAACCAATGTACAACATTGTCTGAATTTCTTAACAAATCAAGGGAAAACCATGCTCTATATGAAAAAGCACATCAATACCATCAACAAAAGAATGAAACTATATGAGCACAGACTAATTCAACAAACAAAAATTATTAGAAAGCTCAGAAGAAAGGTTAATGATAGTGAAGCTCCACCAGTTGAGCTCACTAAGGGGGAGAAGGACAACATACAAAGTATGATAGATGAATCCATTGCAGCAGCAACAACTTCTCTCCTAAATCTCAAAGAAACAAAAGTTGATGAAGGCCAGTTTAATGATGAAGGCCCAGAAATGATGAATATTGATGATGAGGCTACTACTACTGCTCCCATGGAAGAACAAAATCAACAAGAAATATCAGTAGTAATTCCTACTACTGATGTTATAGCAGTAGTAAATCAAGAAGAGGAAATCACTGCACCAAACACTACTGATGCCCTATCAGTAGTAATTCCGGAAGACATACCAGTAGTAACTACCTTGGTTACTACTGAAGAGGAAATTGAAGAATTCCCTGAACTTCTTGAAAGTGAAAGACATGTCATCATTACCAAACCACCAACTCCTGATCAACCACTTATCATACCTGACATTGATGATAATGTGAATTGGTTTGAAGTAGATGAATGTACACTTCCTCCACACCCCAAAATACTATCAGAGGATGACCTTCATTTGTTTTATCCAAAGTTACTACTTCCTGGTATCCCTGATATGAAATACTCTCCACCTCCATCTGTACTTCCTGCTTGTGTTGGAAAGGGAAAGGAAATTTATGATGATGATTATCCCAACAGAGCATTAGGTCACCACATGGTGAACAAAATCAATCATGTCAGAGCTGAAAAGCAATCAAGATGGAGAGTGAAACACAAGAAATACTTAGAGAGAGTAGCCATGTATCAAGCTCTTGAAGAAAAGAAAAAGAAGGCTGAAAAAAAAAATCAAAATCTCAAGAAGCTGAAATACCTGTTCAAATAAAAGATGTTCAGATAAAAGCTCAAATAGCAAAATTTAAAAGATTGAGAAAAGTAGAAGAAGAACATCTTAATTGTCTTGAAGAGCTGGTTGCAGAAAGCAAAAGAACAAAAAGTGCTCTAACAGATGATGTTTTTGAACATAAGGCACATATGATTGACTTTCTAAAGTCAAAAGGGCATAGTGCAAAATCTTTTGGCAGAATGAAGATGGTTACTATTATAGACAAATATTGTACTGCTAAGAAGAGAGAATTGGCTGAACAAGAGGCTGAAGAAGAAAAGAACTTAAAAGCCTTAAAAGCCTTGATTCCAATAAATTCAAAGTTGATCAAAACTGGTAGTATATCTACTACTGGTGAATCCTCATCTCCCCAGACAAAGAAAAGAAAGGATGATACTCAAGAACAGAGTGTTAAAAAGAAATCAAAGACAGACAAAATTATTCATGTTCTTGAAGTACCTGTTGCTCCCCTTCAAAACAATCCAATCATCAATTGGAGAGTTATGAATAACAATGTATTAGAAGTTGTAAGGGAAGACAAAATTATTCAAAGATTTACTGGATGGTTACCATTGATCAGATCATGTTCAAGAAGTGATGTAATCAAACTTCTGATCATTGGAAAACCAAGAATGTCAAAGAAATCATGGAGAGAATCTGGTGCTGGATACTTAACAAGAATGATTGATGCTGCATTTTATCCAGACAACTATCCAGAATTATTTACAAATCCAGAAAATGTCTATGCTTGGAATGTACTCCCAACTGCTAATATGTACTTCTTTGAACGATCAAGTAAAAACTGTGAGCTTTACTTATATGAAAAAGAATATCCACACTCAGAAAAGGTCATGTATCAGATATTCATTAACATAATGATGAAGCCATTCGATGCTGTAATGTTCAGAAATAAATTGAACTATTTTACAAAGAAAAACAGCAAGTACATCATTGAACAAAGAAAGCAACAGAATCAAAGAACACTGGAGAAGAGAAAGAAGGAAGAAGAAGAACGAAAGAAACTTGATTGATTAAAAGATAATCAATAAGTTTAGGGGGAGATTGTTGGAACAAATCACAGTTCAACTTATTACTGATGCTGCAGTTAGTACTGATCATAGTTAATACTGATGAAGACTATGATTACTACTGATGGGGCAGAAACACTTGTTACTGATGAAGTTGATACTGGTGAAGACTATAACTAATATACTACTGATCATGCACATATTGAAGTTACTACTGATCATGATTATTACTACTGACGTTGATATTGGACTTACTACCGATTACCAGAGTTACTACTGATGATGCATATTTACTACTGGTGATTGCAGTTACTACTGATACGTATATTTGGAACATATCAAGTCCGAGATCTTCGCAGAAGTAGTTATAGAATGTTATTCAATGTATATCTTTTATTATTCGATGAAAATCAAGTCCTAGAATAACTAGGGTAAATAGTTAGGCTTCAAGGACTACTATAAGTAGTTCCTTACGAATTGTAAACGTACGTGTGTATTGTTAATCAATAATATACATTGAAGCTTTTTGTGAAACTGTTCTTCATAATATTTCTTATTATTCATACAGTTATTTGTTCTTAACATATCGATATAGTGTTAATCCGCTGTAACTTCTATCATCGATTAGATCTAAAGGTGTTTATTAACTCATTATAGTTAATCGATCCTGACACCAACTAAGATTATCCGTAAGAGGTAACCAAACTCAGTTTGATAATCACTATCACATCAGCGTCATATCAATTTTTCTCTTCCAACCAAAAATATCATCGACCAAACTCATGTAGCAGACGACCAAATACCTTCCCTTTTAAGTACCCCTTCCCCTTTGAGTTAACCATTTCCCTTTGATATTTGAAGCGACCCACAATAGTCGCCACAGTGCCCAAATGTTGCTAGGCGACGCGTCGGGTAAGGGAAGCGTAAAGGAAGCGATACGTCAGAGGATTGGGGACGGAGGGCGAATGGGGTTGGCGACCTTTTCCTTTGAAGCAATAACCGCAAACACACAAATCTAGGTCCCCCAATAGCTTTGTGAATAGTGATGTACTTGGGACTTCAAGGAACCGGTAACACAAAAGAAAAAGTATTGTTGTAAAATAAAGAAAATAAATTCATTAAAAATGAAAAAACGTGCAAGAAATTACTTTCTTAAAGTTGACATTTGATTATTTAATGTGTTATTAATTTATTTTAACTGGGCTTATTCACTTATAAGTAATTGGACTTAAGTCTTCACTACATAAGTTTTATAGGTGTAAACCGTATAATTGATTAGATAATGAACGTTAGTCATGGATCTAAAATAAAAAATAAACGTAACGTCACGCTACAATATCAAAATTTATTTGAATATGTACGAACCTAATCGTTTTATTATAGTCCATTTCCGTCGGGGGCCACCTTGACAACTTCTTATGAATTTTGAAATGTCAACATCGAAAGTAACGACGTTATGATAATAACGATGTGTTTTGTTTAAAGAGAAATATATTTTAATATATTTTGACAATAACGTAATCAAGTATAAGCCAAATATCTCATAATCACGGTTATACACTGTTTTTGTTGGGCTCGTTTTTGTTTTTTCATTAGTGCTGCTTTTGTTATAATTTAACTTTCCGTTAGTGATCAGTAATAGTAAACATAGCATTAAAGATTACACAGTTTGAGTTGAAACATATCGAATAATGAAAACTTTGATATAAATTTTATTGACAGATCAACTATTATAGATTATATGAAATAATTTTTACTGGACCCCAAGTCCACAAACGGGTTTGAACCAACTAACAAAATCAATCATCTAATATCCCTTTCATATTAAGAGCGGTCAAATTGCAAAAGCATGGAGTAGAATACTCTAAACATTAAAGTGAAGTAAATTGTTGATATAAATGTACGGTATGTCTGTATCAAGAGCGAAGTTTTTGAAGTCCTTGTAAGACTCCTTCCAACGGCAGTTCCAACGGCAGGAACATATGACTTCGGTTGGGGAAACCGATTCCGTCACTATTAGCACTCTCCATGTCTTTAATTCCGTTAGTGAAATTCTTCCCCTAGGGGAAGAGGAAAAAAAATGAAATGGTGAGGTTATAAAAATTAAAGAAAAATAGTATTATTATCATGAGTATGTCAGTTGAAGTGTAAACTGACGTTACACTAATTTGACAAAAATTAATCGCATCAGTTGCATCGTTGACCCGTCTAATGTAGTTGAAGAGAGGACCCCCAAAAATGAAGGAAAATGCATTGTGGGCGTGATGTGAAAAATATTGCGTTTTTTAATTGTCAAATGATGTGGGGTTCACTACATGTAAGAATTAAGTTTTAGTGTGGTTCTTGATGAAGGTAAGACTTGTAGCCAAGTTGTAAATGCGTATGGTGTTGTTCATTAGCTATCGCTAGGTTATTAGTTCAAATCCCACACTACAAAAAAAAACACTTTTTGCGGCGACAAAAAACGTCGCAAAAAGTCGAAAAATCGCCCCAAAAGAGTTTTTGCGGCGACAGATCGCAGCAAAAAGATCGTCGCAACAGTTTCGCAGTTATAGACCTTTTGCGGCGAGGTTTTTGAGCTTTTGCGGCGAGGTTTTTTGCGGCGAACATTTTGCGGCGAGCATTTTGCGACCAGGATTTGACCTTTTGCGGCGAACCTTTTGCGGCGAGATTTCACTGTATTTTTTTATTTTTTTTATTCTGCTTTATTTGGCAATAATTTCTAAAAACATGTTTTATCTAAAAAACCCAACAAACATTAACACAATCAAATATTTCAAATATAACAATTTCATACAAAAACCTCACAAAAAGTTAACAAAACAAACATGTTTGAAAGTTAACAACATAAACATTTGACGTAAAAAATATTACAAACTAGTTATCATCATTACTTGCAAATCTGCTCCATATACGATTCGGTGATCTGCAGTACCGTTTACCTGAAAATAGTTTGCATAATACAGTTACTGTTAATATAAAAAAATTTAATTTAAATGCTAAATCTTTTATTAAGATGATGATTAGAGGTGGCCAAACGGGCAAATCAAGCGGGTCATAAAAAAGTAACTTTTTATACAGGTTGATATGGGCCGGGTCGGGTTGTCCGAAGCACTTTTTTGTCCATGAATTTTGAATTTTTATAAATAAATTATTAGTTTGTCCAATATGATTACAAAAAAAATTCATTTTCAATAATAATCTAATTTTATGAATAAAATTGATTTAGAGGGGTTTATCTTTATGCATTGAAAATAAACTTCTGGCGATTTTCGACCCGTTTGGGCCCATTTTCTACCTAAACTGTTCTTTTTTCCATCTCATCTAAGATTATAGTTCAAATCATTTTAGAGATCATTGCAATAAAGTTAATATAATTCAAGATGTGAAAAACTCACTGTCATTTGACTTTTCACACTGAAATATCCATCCTTTATCAGCAACAGCTTTAGGCTTTGAAGCTCCAACAGCCATAATAGCCCCCTATAACAAAACAAACAGACATTTTTGTAAGAAAAAAATCAACCTTGAACAAATTATATAATCATACAAAATTATAACACATACCTGTCCAGGAGGAAGAATAGCATCAAAGCGATCCACTCCAAACATGCCTAAGCTTGACAGAGTAAAAGTCCCTGCAACCAAAAGCCACATCACTGAATACCATTTTGTAAGAATAAAAATAAAAAATAATAATAATAATAATAATAATAATAATAATAATAATAATAATAATAATAATAATAATAATAATAATAATAATAATAATAATAATAAAAATCCAAATTGGTAGTTACCTGAGTTGTACTCATGATGCTAATCCTTGATTGATTAGATTATCTACTTCTGATGATTTTCTACTCTGATGATTTTAACCTTAAAGTACTAAGAAAATAATAACAACTTCACTCAAATATAAAAACTGATTATTGAGACTTCAAATTGCAATGATCAGTTTAAAGTTTAAACACATATCCACACGTGTGTGTGCATGCAAATAGACATTCACATTCAAATAATCTGAAGAAACAATCAAAGGTACATACATTATTTGCCACTGCATTTGAGCACAGAGACAAAGGCATGTTCTGGATCAATTTTTCATATAGATTACTAATCTAGGGTTTGTAACATCAATAAAAAAATGATAAAGGCATCGATCGATGATCAAATGAAGTTCTATGACTAATTTAAAGTCTAATTTGAAGTTAATTTTAATAAATCGAATATTAAACGAATAAACATTGAAGTAAAATTGTTAAATTTAATACCTGAATCGGAATACAGTTTCGTTGGAGGTGGTGACTGGTCGGAGGTGGTGAGGCGTGAAGAATGACGCTCGGTCGGCGATCCGTGTCTCTGCTCAATCTATTTCTCTGCTCAATGGTCGCCTGAAACGATTTGTTCGCAGGAGGTGGTGGTTCGTCGATCGGAGGTCTTATGCGTTAGCTAGGTCTGTGTTCGATTTGCCGGTTTCGGTGGTGGTGGCGGCGATTCGGTGGTGGTGGTCGGAATGCGACGGAGGAAACATTGAAATCACTTGATCGCTCGTTCTCTGCATTCGTATCGCTCGTTCTCTGCGTCTGCCTCCAAATGAAAGAAGGAAAAGGAAATATAAAACCCTACATAGCGTTTAAGCTTCTGCGGCGAAGGGCAATTAAATATTAGGGGGAATTTTTCTGTTGAAAGTCAAACACGAGACGCGTTGTTGTTTTTGTCTTTTTCTGGCTTTTTGAGGCGAGAAGGGGTCGCCGCAAAAACCCTCCATCGCAAAAAATGTTTTTTCTTGTAGTGCCAACATGATAAAATGAAGTAGATAAAGTGTTGTTTAAAAAAAATATTCAAACTTTGCACACTAGATCCAAATGTATTTTATTTAATTTTAAATACCCAGTTGTTAAAGTATCTAAAATATACAAAAATATCTGAAATGTCCTAATTTATTTATTTTTGAATGAGTAAATATAATTAAATAATGGGCATTAGCAAATGAATTCGAATTACAACAAATAAAAAATGTTTGTATTACGTACAAATCAAATTCAGTATTATAGATTATTCAAACACGCCTTGAATTTTCAATTTACAAGATATTATCGTCGAAATTTATCTATACTCGAGAGGGTACTTGTACTTCCCCCAAAAGTGATTGTACGTGTCAATAGTGCAGAGGCGGCGGACCACCAAGCCCCTTTTCGTAATTTCCGCATATATCGAAGGGTAAAGCTGATTAAAAGTAATGGGCGCTCGTGACCTTTAAACTCTAGTAAAAGACCCATCACGTGGCACTCTCAGCTAGTATTTTGACACTGATCTTATCTCTACGCCTACCAGATCCAAAATCAACGGCCAAGATCTGTAACAAATTCTTCGACTTTTAAGCCTCCGTTCGTCAATAAATACCTGCTTAGCTAGCCACTCTCAAATATCACTCCATCTATCTGTTGATCACTGTTGCACTATGAGCGTACTTGACCAGCTTTGGGACGACACAGTCGCCGGACCTCGGCCGGAGAAAGGCCTCGGCAAGCTGCGAAAACAGTCTACTTTTAGTTTCCGGTCATCGGATTCCGGCAAGGGTACGCTGTTACCTGCCGCTTTTGAACTGCAAAATTTGTTGAAACAATATGTTAAAACTAGTAATTAGAACATTTTACTTGCAAATTCCGTTATCTTAACGGTTAGAATCATGTTGATCATAGCTCAGTCGCTTACTGTGGTCATTAGGTTTTTATTTTGGCGCGAATTTTACAGTATTTTAATTAGATTGATCATATACTTGCTATTTTAATCGATTACTTTTAATACCGTAGTTTAAATTTAATGTCTCGGGATAATCTTAACTTACAAACGAAACTTTATCGAATTAGTCAGTGGTTTCAGATCCTGAAACCTAGGGTTTGTGTCAGAGAGAACATTATTAATTTGGCGAAAATATTGTGGATCTGTACTCATACTGAACGTACTACTTCACTCTCTGGAACAGAATCGCCGCCGGTGACGAATACGGCAGTTGAGGATCCTTCGATGAGAGTAACACGGAGTATAATGATCGTAAAACCTGAAAGAAATCTGAGCGACACGCCGCCGGCGTCTCCTGCCGGATCTACAACTCCGGTATCTCCTTTCCCCGGTAAGCCTTACGTTTTATAATTTTGCTCGTCGGAGTACAGTGATCTAGAATGATCCAGGAATATAGGAACGAGGGTATTCTGGTAATTATAACAACTGCTTTTGACCGTTTCTTATTAGATGTTGGATAACAACTATACAGAATTTGTCTGTTAGCAAATGTAATTATAGATTCATTTCCCATCCTACCTCCACGAAAAGGACATTATTTATCATATTAATCGCAATAATTGCGCACTACATTTAACCTAAGTTATAATTCGGACTAGAATAATACCGAGTTACCCCACAATAGGAAACAAAAATCAGTATATGTAGAATAAAAAATACCTAAATAGTTATTCCACTTATCTTTGAAAGAAAAATTATGTTATTTCTTATTAAATTTTTGTATTTCATCAATTAATCGAAACATTTGTATTGATCAAATCAGTAATAGTTTAACGAATATTTGGTGTCATGTTCTAAATATATAACATTCAGGAGGCAGATCAGAGGCATTTAGGTTTCGTAGGAAGTCTGCATCAGAGGCTTTCGAGAAGGCAAGCGGGATTGGAACCAGGAGCCCTCGTGCTCCTTACGACCTGTGAAATGTGACCAATCTCTTCGTGCATTGTGTTCGGGTATACGGTCTTGTTCGAGGGAGTAGAATGTGCGTGTGTTGTTTAATGTGTATATATAGTGTTATATGTAAATATGCGTGTATGGTTACGACTATCGAGTTTGGTGGATTTTGTTTGAGGTTTGTGTTACTCGAACTTTTGTATGCATGTAGGGTTTACTTTGCCTTTATAAAAGAACGCATCCATCGTTTATCAAGTCTTCCCGACATTTATCGCGAAATTAGTATTTGGTATTGTGGGCATTTGGGTTAATGGGTGAGCCTACATGAATATTACATTTGTGGTTCTTGTAATGTTATGGAGGTGGTTATGTTCATGTGGTTGTAAATGATCGCCATGAAGGCACCATGCATGTAGCCAAGAGCGTGGTTGTTTAAAGCAAAAATATGTGAACTTTGGAAATTTACAATAAATATGTTGTACTTTTCCATTAAATTGCTCAATAAGGGCAATCGTATGATCATGTCCACGTATCAATAGAAGCCTTTAATTATTCTAACTGTCAGGATCGATTAACCTAGAAGGATTAATTAATCACAGATCTATAAACTATTAGAAGTTGCAGCGGATCAATACTTATAGTTTAATTGATTAAGAACAATGAATACTGTTAATAAATACAAATGTAAATAAGAACACAGTAATCACAAAAAAACTTCAATGTATATTAATGTTGTCGATCAATACACACGTATGTTTACAATTCATAAGTGTTAGGACCATTTATATTGTATTAAATAGTTTAGGGACTAGATATGACAAGTTGTAATAGTTTCAATCTAGTCATTAGCCTTAGTCAAATGGAGTCAAGCTTAATTAGTGTTAATTAAGATTGTTTAGCTATGAGGTATAAATACCTTATGTTAAGGCTTAATTTGTAAGCTTTCCTTTCACTAATTGAATTACATTTTTGAAAGCTCCAATATTCCCTCCATCTCTCTCAACTACCTCACACACACTCAAACACCAAGAACACACACACTTAAGCAAATCTTCTATTTCTCACCTTGAATCATCATGAATTAGCTCAATCTTAGTTGATTACGATCTAACAAGTGGTATCAGAGCAAAATCTCTCTGTGAGAAGATCCAAAATCGAGCTAGATTGATCAAGATCTGAGAATTTTTGAAGAAAAGTTGATGTTCGTCATGCAAAATTAATGTTGTAATTTTTCGTTTCAAATCGATGAATTGAAGACAGAATAGTGTTTCTCCATTGATTTTAAGTAGAATAGAATCAATTTCAGATCAATTCCATCAACATTCGATCTTCAATTTGATGATTTTAGAGAAAAAGTGAAAAGTTAAAAAGTTACTGAAAATCGAAGATTCGAAGCTTATGTGATATGGATTGAAGAAATTGATCGGATCAAACTGTTAGAAAGTGGATTTCGAACGTATAGAAAAAAGAATCATTGAATTTAATGAAGAAATGAGTGCAATCGAATCAAATTTGTGAAGAAAAGAACATACTGTTGGTGTACGTAGAGTAGTTCGGCTTCATGAACACTATGATGTTCTTCGGCCCGAACTACTGGTGAATCTCGGCCCGAACTACTGGTGAATCTCGGCCCGAACTACTGGTGAATCTCGGCCCGAATTACTACTTATTCATATGTGATTCTAGTTCGGCCCAACAACAATCAACACCTGGTTCGACACCCAGTTCGGCTTATTCAAGATCAACAGAATTCTTCACTGTTCGGCTTATTCAACAATCACCGAATACGTATATCTGTTTAATCAATTCTTCGATCCAGAATCAACATGATATCTGTTTTAAACACATAATCAAATTCAAGAGTTCGATCCAGAGCTGTGTTCGGCAATTTCAAATCAAGATTCAAAATCGATTCAACACAAATCGATTCATCCTATCAATCAGCTAATCAATTTCCGAAATCATAATCGATATAGAAACTTTTGAAATCAATTTCTGAAACCAAAAGAGTTCGGCAATTGACAAATTGGATTTACGCTCGATCAAAATTGAAACATCTAAACTCAATTCTATTTGGATTCAGACTTCAATTATCCATACAAATTCGATTCAGGCTATTCGATCATAATCTCGTATTCCATTTTTAATATCATCTGATTTCATGGTGTCTGTTTTTAGTTCTTGATTTGTCGAACAAGATTTATGTTCGACCAGGTTTGTTAGTTCGGCAATCTCAACATTAGGTCCAAAATCACACAAAGTTACATAAGCCCAAATAATAATCAAACTTCTTCTTTAAGTCCAAAGCCCAACAAACACCGTCATTTTTTTTTAAAGCCCACAATCAATTAAACCTATCCTATTCAAAATTCACTCTTTCAATTTTTGTTTAAAACAATTAAACAATTAAAAATTTTTGTTTAAACAATTAAAAACTTGAACATTTCTTTAAAACAAATTTTTTGTTTCAACAATTAAAAATTTGAACCCATTTCAATTTTAAAAAAGTTCGCAAAGAATGGAAAAATCTGCCTCAACCACATTTGATGATATGGAACAAGACCCTCAGGCAGTGCTAAAGGCTATGTCATTTATTTCAACCTATAAGAAGAAACGATATTCAAAGTCTACAAACAAAAATCTGATATCTTCATTCGACATTAAGCCTGATATATCTGCTACTATCTCAACTAAAAAGCCAACTGTCTCACCTTTGGATGCTACAAAGAAACCAATCGTTCGTGATTCAGAGTATTATGAACGTAAGATGTTGATGGCTAAACAAGTTGAGACTGAAAAAGTGTTCTCAGTTGAAGATAGTAAATGGATGGAAGATTCAGATCCTGAAGATTCTGAAAATGCTGCGGTTGCTGATCGTTTTAATGAAGAAGTCAACAAGGATGACAAGGTACATACTTCTCTTCTTTCTAATGAAAATACTTCCACTGATTCTGATACTTGTTTTGTTCAAACTCAGATATCTGAAATTGATTCTTTAAAACAAAACATTTTAGATGAAAAATATCTAAATGATCATTTTCAAGAACGTTTAAATGATTTACAAAATGAAAATGAGCAACTTGTTCAACAGATTAAACAAACTAAAAATGTCAAACTTGAGAATCTGGAGTTACAAAATCAAGTATCAGAATTGAATGTCAAATATGATAATGATGTTAAGAATTTGTCTCATACAATTTTTGAAAAAGAAATAGAAATAACAAATCTTAAACATGCCCAAAATACAATTTCAAACGATCGAAATGACAAATATTACAAATTGTACATTGACACATGGCATGAATATCAAATAACTAAAAACTGGTTGGAACGCAAACAAAAAGAATTTGATGATAATGAAAATCAGTTTAAATCCTTAACCTCACAAATTAAAGAATTATCAGAAACCATTCATGAAAATGACATTCAAACAAAACAAGAATTAAATAGCAAACAAAATGTCATTAATCAACTTCAACATGATAAAATTCAACTTTCTTCTCACATCAAACACTTAGAAGAAATAATTGCCAAACGAGGTCAAACTGATCAAACAATTCATTTAAACAAGCCTAAAGACTTCAAATACTTCAATTCAAGAGAAGGACTGGGAGCTGATAATCCAGAATATCTGAAGATGGCTTGTAATGTGCTTCCAACACTGTATGATTCTAAATACATACATGTAGATGTTTGGCAGAGTTTCCTTCGCATGACAGATGAGTAAGAAGAAATTGAAGCGTTCAACAGAGCCAAAAAGGAGAATGCACAGATTAGTTTCAATTATAATGAATTATATAAAACATATGAAACTAAAAAGGCAAATTTTGCAAATGATGATTATTTTCCAATCATAACACCTGAAGAATTTGAGATCCAAGGTAATGTTGTACTTCAACAAAAAGTAACCCGTAAAGTTTACATTCCTTCTCTAATTCTAGAAAAGAAAAATTTTCAATTGGAAAATGAAATCGATGAAACACATCAAGCATTTGACAAAGAAAAATCTGATCTTCAAACTAAGATTCATGAATTAGAAGATAAAATTATTGAAATAAAATCTACTTTTAATCAAAATATTTCTACTTCAGATGTTTTTCCAAAGCCTACGTCTCTCAAATCTACGATTTCTTCTCCAAAAACTCCAGTTCTCTTAAGACATGATTCTGATTCATCTGTTTTAAATTTTTCGGATCGAACTTTAAAATCCACGCTTAAGAGGTCAATGCATTGGAGAGTAAAAGACGTTGAGCAGTCTAATTCCAATACATGTAATAACAAAAGAATGTTTTCTCCTGTAATGGCATATCGTGATTTATATACGATCAAACAAACTGAGGTTAATAGAGGAAATTCTAAACCTAAACCGAAATCACAAGTATGTTCCTCTACCAAACCTAAGCCTAGGAGATCCAGGGTTCCACCAAACTCTGCTCAGAAACTGAATGCTCTCAAACAAGTTAATAGAGGAAATTCCGCACCTAAAACTCCAAATAAATTAGGTTCCTCTTATAGACTTAAGCATTCTCAAATGAATAAACATGCACCATCAACCGTGTTGAAACATTCGACTCCTTCGAAGAAAATCTTTTCCAAAACAAAACCTTTAAAATATTCAAGAAAAGATTTACTTTCATTGGCACCACCTACAACGTTTCATCAAGTGCCAAAAACAACTGATAAATTGTCAACATCAGTCGATCGAGTGGTATTTACACCTAAATCGACAAACTCCGTCTATCGCGTGGTATCTGCACCTCAATCGACAAACACAGTCAATCGCGAGGTATCTACACCTAAATCGATAAAATCAGTCTATCGCGTTGTGTCTTCAAATGAATCGTTCAAATCCGGTTCTACGACTTCTTCTCCAAAATCATTCAAATTTGTTAAATATAAATGGATTCAAAATGAACACTCAAACTGGATTTTAAATTCTCCAGAAAAATCATTAAAATGGTCTATCAAATCACCAAACACAGAACTGCCTCCTTGCAGTTTTTTCAAAACTCTAAATTCATTTTTCGTTCACATTCTGCATAAGACATCGTTTACTAATCGTAAGGACCCATAACTGATTGGGTACCAAAAGTTGTTTGATGTGTTTGCAGGAAAGTGACTTATATACACATCAGTATATGACTCGAGCTTCATCTAAATGGCTTATGCACACATCAGTGTATAACCCGTTCTCAATCATAAATGACTTATACACATTTCAGTGTATAACTCGCGCTTCATCTAAAGGACTTATACATACTTCGGTGTATAACTCGCTTTTAAAAGAAATGGCTTTCAAATACATTTGTTTGAAACCCGCTCTTAACCAGATTTTCACTTAAATGTAACAACTCTTTCCCGTCCCTCTTAAACTGTGTATTTTTCATTACCTTATTTTGTCGAGGAGGAGAAATATTAATTCCAGGGGGAGAATTAGTATTTCCAGGGGGAGAAACTTTCTAATATCAATACTTTTATACCCGTTTGATTTTTTTTATCGAACAATTTTTTTTTTATCAAACGACAATACCTTCCTATGGTTTGACAGAACCGGCCTTACCTTCCAAGGGAAATACTTTTTAGCCAAAATTGGTAAATGTGAGGGTATATGTCTAGGGTATAGAATTAGGTGAGTGCACGATGATGTGAAAACATGATAATATTAAGAAAACACACCTTTGAGTGCATCCAAACCGAAAATAAACCGGGCAACCTCACTAAATTGTGATCATTCATGTGTTGAATGATTCACCAGACTTAACTGGCCCAGTCAAGCATTTGCACTCCACCACCAACCACTCAGATTCCTCTTAATAGGAATTTGTTTCAATTCATCAGGGGACGTAGCACATAATCTATCGACTGCTCATTCGGAGTATGTTGGTATTGAAATTTAACCTTCTGCCCCGGGTTACGTCTTCAATTGAATGCACAATGTGTCTAGATCTCACCGACAAATATTTCCAATTTAGGACACATACACTATTGAATATGAATCTCCGTGTATTCATCGGAACACTCATAGTGGCATCACAATCTGGTGTTTCACGAGGATTGAGTGGAAATCCTGCTAGAGCTAAAATTGCGCCAACTCTAATCGCAGGTCACACATTTGAATCAATGGTTGTGCAAACGACTATCGATTCATACCGTGTGTTAACGGATACTCTATGTGAGTCCGGTTTTACCTAACTTGTTCAAGTTGCTGTGCCTAAACTTTTATATCATAAAGGCAACAACTTATGCCGGAAACACATTTTCCGATGAAAAATCCATGTTATTCTTACAAAGTAACATCATAAATGCTGATAATTTGCACATGAGCGTTATAGTTCACTCTCAAATTACTCCTATGATCTGCTATTACCGGTATGATCTTCCCCAGGAGCCACCTACAATATAGGACAATATGTAAGGGTACATAGGTCTAGGTGAGCAGAATCAAGTATCACGGGATCTTGATTGGGGTGCGCTGAGATAAAATTTGAGAGGGGGAATGTAGTATGGGGTGCAATTCAGCTATACATGGTAAAATGAAATGAGGGAGTAGTCGAAAAATGAAAAAGTAAGCTTGAGTGAGGAGGGTGTGACAGGGTTAAAGAAAACGAAAAACCCTTACCAAACTGATAAAAAGCCGGGTAGCCACGTCTCTATCAGATTGCATGTGTTGCTCTCTGATATTGAAAAAGACATCATGGAACCTAGTGATGCAATGCACAACCCCCCCAGCCACTCAAGTATTTCTTAAAAAATACTTGTTTCATTTCCACGGAGATTAGCTCATATGCTATCGACATCTCACTTGGAGATTGTTGATATTGAAACAGAGGACAAGTCTCTCCAGTCCTCGCCTTCGTTTGTCCACTAACTGAGTCTAGAACCGCAATACACTTTTAGGACACAAGGCATAATACCAAGCTTATCTTTGTGATAACGCCGGAACATTCATAGTGATACCAACGTTCTTGGTATTCCACGATGATTGAATGGAAATCCTACCAGTGCTAACATCTATTCCAACACTGAACGTAGGTCACACAGTTTGTGTAACTGTTGTGTTAACGGGTAATCTATGTGATCCCGGTTTGCCCGACTTAATTCGATCATTGCGATTAAATGCCAAATGATTTGATCGGATATCTACGTTATCAATATCGGTTCGGTTTTCGATAATACAATATGATGTATATTGATTCATTCAAAATATGAATATATCATTATTCATCATATTTGTATTCATGGGCTTAGAAGATTTTCTTCATTTCATCTCGACGAACTTCATGTTTTTCATGATGATTCCGATAAATCTTAATCATCATGAGGGGGAGAAAATTTACTAAGAAGTTCAGTTTATGAAGAAAATGCTTACAAGACTTAAGAAGATATATTAGCCCAGATTACTCCACATCAAAAAGAAATATGCACCAATTAAGGGGGAGTAAACAAGAAACCGAAGATTCATTAAGACATAATTGTTTGTTCGAGGGGGAGCGTAAACTTCAACAACATTTTATCCCTAACAACAATTATCAATAATCACAAATCGACAAAGCCACAACTTCAACAAAAGACTTCCGCTACAAACAACTCTATCTATCTATGGGTCTACATTTTCGTCGATTTACATGAAATAATTTGTGAAGAAAAAGAAACCGTCTCATCTTCAGAAATTTCTCACAAATTCTCAACATTTCCATTTCAATTCTTAAACTGACAAATCATTCTATCCGAACCACAAATTCACATTCATATCCATCCAAAATCTAATCGAATAAATCATTCTTTCCAAATTCTATAACAATCATATCCATACAAAAGCTTAACTGTACAAATCTTTTGTATGATACAAAATACATACTATCCACATTCATTCAAATCTTAAATGTATATATCATTCTTTCCTATATACAAACATTCATACACACACACACATTCAAAACCTTTAACTTTCAAATCATTCTTTAGATAATTCAAAACCATCATTATCCCATCCTCACAAATCTCTATCCAAAACTAAATCCCCAGCATTTCTAAAATCTCTGTCAAATTCTTACCAAACAGATGTTTCATTTCCAGAATTTTAAAATTTTAAAAAATACTTGTTTGAAGAAAGACAGGGATATAGTTCTAAAAGTTCGCAAAGAGGGAGATTGGATAATGATCAAGACAAATTAAGTCAAGACTCCATGAAATCTTCTGAGTTACTTTATATTGGTTGAAAAGCCGATTAAAAGTTTTATTCTAATATGATTATCAAAAGCTGAAACTAATACAACATTAAAGCTACTCAACGGATAATTAAGTTTCAGACTTTGCTAGAGAAGAAGATTTCAAGAACAGGCTACTTCAAACTATTGATACAAAGGGGGAGATTGTTAGGACCATTTATATTGTATTAAATAGTTTAGGGACTAGATATGACAAGTTGTAATAGTTTCAATCTAGTCATTAGCCTTAGTCAAATGGAGTCAAGCTTAATTAGTGTTAATTAAGATTGTTTAGCTATGAGGTATAAATACCTTATGTTAAGGCTTAATTTGTAAGCTTTCCTTTCACTAATTGAATTACATTTTTGAAAGCTCCAATATTCCCTCCATCTCTCTCAACTACCTCACACACACTCAAACACCAAGAACACACACACTTAAGCAAATCTTCTATTTCTCACCTTGAATCATCATGAATTAGCTCAATCTTAGTTGATTACGATCTAACAATAAGGAACTATATATACTAGTCTTTGAAGCCTAAAATATTAACCTAGTTATTCTAGGATTCGATTACAACTGAATTACATAAAGATATACATTCCTTAACTAACTATGCTAGAATCTCGTATACGATCAGCACCAAAAATAGACGTCAGTAGTATTGGCCATCGTCAGTAGTAATCTTGAGATCAGTAGCATCAGTAGTAATTGCAGTTCTGCCCCATCAGTACTATTCTTCAGTATGCTTGAATCAGTACTAACTGCAGCATCAGTATTAGAATGATATATCTGATTTACATCCCAACAATCTCCCCCTAAACTTATTAATTTTCTTTTAATTAATCAAGTTTCTTTTGCTCTTCATTCTTCTTAGATTGTTCTTCTAATAATTTAGCTCTTCTTTGTCTGCCTTCAATGGTTCTTTGATTTTGCAGCTTTCTTTGAGCAATAATATACTTGCTGTTTCTTTTAATAAAATAATTAAGTTTGTCATGAAACATTACAGCATCATAGGGTTTCATCATTGTGTTTGTGTATAACTGATACATTGTTTCTTCAGAATGTGGATATTCTTTTTCATATAAGTATAATTCACAGTTTTTGCTTGATCTTTCAAAGAAGTACATGTTCACTGTGGGAAGCACATTCCAAGCATACATATTTTCTTTGTTTGAGAATATTTCAGGATATTTGTCTGGATAAAATGCAGCATCAATCATTTTGGTTAAGTATCCAGCTTTGTCATTCTTGGTTTGCCTATGATCAGGACTTTAATAATATCAGCTCTACTACAAGACATAACTAATGGTTTCCATCCAGTGAATCTTTGAACTGATTTGTCTTGTCTTATTATTTCAATAGCATCACCAACCATCCTCCAATTTATGATTGGATTATCTTCAATAGGAGCAACATGAGTATCAAATACCTGTATTTCCTGTTTTCTTTTCTTTCTTTGTTCTGTTTCAGGTTCATCTCCTTTTCTTTTCTTAGGAGGTATTAAAGGTTCACCCGTTATTGGTGTTCTAGTGAGGATTATTGTGGGATCTATTTCAACTAATACTTTTTCCTTTTCAGTTTCAACTTCCATTTCTGCTAGTTCTTTCTTCTTGGAAGTACAATATTTGTCTACTATTGTAATCATCTTCATTCTACCAAAAGATTTAGCACTATGTCCCTTTGACTTCAAAAAGTCAATCATCTTCTTTTTCTGTTCAAATATATCATCTGATAGATCAGCCTTTTCTCTTTTACATTCGGCTACAACGTCTTCAAGACAATTTAAGTGTTCTTCTTCTATCTTTCTTTGTCTTTCGAATTCTGCTTTTTGACCTTCTACCAGGACTCCTTCTATCTGTGGAATTTGTACTTCAACTTCTTGATTTTTAGGATTGTTTAATCTTTCTTTTTCAGCCTTTTTTTTGTCTTCAAGAGCTTGAGTTTTAGCAACTTTTCTCAAGTACCTTATCCTGTTCACCTTCCATTTATCTTGTTTAGCAGGTCTGACATGGTTCATTTTGTTTACCATGTAGTGACCTAAGGCTCTGTTTGGATAATCATCATCAAACTTCTGTTTTCCTTTTCCAATACATGCTACTAGAGGAGGTGGAGTGTACTTCATATCAAGAATAGGAGTGAACACAATTGATGGAGAGAATAGATGAATTTTATTCTCTGGAAGTATTTTGGGGTGTGGGGGAAGTTCACATTCATCAACTTCATACCAATTCACATTGTCATCAATGTCAGGTATGACAAGTGGTTGGTCTGGAGTTTTAGGTTTTGTAACAATTATGATTTGTTCTCTTTCAAGAACCTCTGGAATTTCTTCATCTTCTTCTTCAGTAGTAACCAAGGTGGTTGCTACTGGTGTGATTGCTACTGGTGTATTTCTGGTTCATATACCACAACTTGTTGATTTTCATTTACTACTAGTGAGGTTGCTATTGGAGTTACTACTGCTAGGGCATCAGTAGTATCCAAAAATTCTTCTTCTGGTGCATTCACTACTGGAGTTTCTTTTTCTTCGATAGGGTCAGTAGTAAAAACCTCTTGATCCTTATTTTCTTCAATTTCCATTGGATCAGTAGTCTCAATAACTTCAGTAGCAACTGGTGAGTTCATTTGTTCTACAGTTTGTGACTGATTTGCAGACACAAATACATCCTCATCCAGGTTTTCCATTTCTTTATACAGGTTCTCACCAACACTTTGACCTGTTTCACCATGGACCTCTTTTAAGTTTAGAAGGGCTGCTGCTGCTATTGATTGATCAATCATCCCTTGAATTTGATCTTTCTCCCCCTTAGTGATCTCAACTTGTTGAGCCTCACTAGCAGCAATTTTTCTTTGTAGTTTCCTGATCAAATTTGATTGCTTTTGAAGCCTATGCTTGAACCTCTTCTGTCTTCTATTCAAGGTATTAATGTAATGCTTCATGTAGGTCATGGTTTTCCCTTGATTGTTCAGTAAATTCAGACAATTTTGTACAGTGGTTTTAAGGTTTTCCTTCCTATCCGTCAATTTTGTTTGTTTAATACTGCCCTCAGCCCATTTGGGTGGATCATTGGGCTCATTTGGTACACTGGTTTGAAGATTTTCCATCCTATCCGTCAATTCAATTTGGTCAGTTCTACCCTTATCACTTCTTGGTGACAAATTGGGTTGTTTGGACACTCTCTTCTTCCTGGAAGAAGCAGTAGTGCCCCCCTTATGGTTTCTTGGCACCGGGGTCCTCTTAGTAATGCCTCAAATTCTTAGTCATCACTTAGAGTTGCCAAGGTCTGGGTCCTATTGATGTTCTCACTATCCTGTGCACCCACCTTTAGGGCATCAGTAGTGAGAGCCCTTTCCTCATGCCCTCTCTCCTCCTTGGAGGACAACTCTTGGAGTATGGGGTTTGACTCAATTGGTCCCCTAGTGTCCTTTAAGGAAGATTTCTTCCTTTTACAGGTTTTGGATATTTGTTTGGCAATGGTCTGGTCTTCCTCAGAGTGAAGAGTAGCACTATGGGGATTAATCTCATGTACATGGGACACATTCAGGACATCTATTTGTTCATTTAATTGAGTGGACTGAATGGGTTCTGTTTGGGCTGTATTTGGTGGTGGAGTTGGTTGGGATTCAATGGGGTGACTTGAACCTTCTCCAGTTGGGGGTTGATCATAGATCATGTTTGGAAATAATGGAGTATCTTTACCAGAAAATTTAAATTGTTTCCTCATATTTGCATACACCTTTTTATTTAACTCTGGTGTAACAAAAATGTTTTTAGGAATAGAAAGGTTTTGAATTTCACGGTTTATTATGTAAGTGAGGAATCTTAGAGACATTAAAAATTTTGATGATGACAAATTTCCAAGCATTCCTTCAAAAATCATATTTGAAAAATTGAATACTTGTCCTGTGCTCAGACAAACAACAGCAGAAGCTATTGACTTGTTGAACTCATTCCAAGTGCTTCTTTTTGGAGAGATGCAATGTTGAATAATATGCACTAAAAATTTCCATTGGGGTGAAAGAAGACCCTTTTGAAATGTGACAATGTCTAATCTTCCTTCATACCCCATTTTTTGTAAAACATCAACAAGATCTTCCTTTGGAAAAGAAAACATACCTGACTAATCATTGAGTTGAAGATGGTGTCTGATTGTTTGTTCAGTGATGGTTATAGACTTTCCATCTACAGTTGATTTGATCTTGGACATGTTTGAATCTTTCGTAGCTTGTTGAATCTTCTTGGGTTCTTCTTGTGACAGAAAACATTCATACATGCATTCATTAGATATTAAACTTATGTTACAGACATTTGAATTTAATGAAGAATTAAATTTGCTTCTTGTCTGCATGTTAGAATTAACATCACTTAGGACTAGGTCCAAAGGATGATTCTTTTCAGTTCTGGTTCCAGGGATTTTGTCAACAGTGATTTGAGAATCTAGATTTGACTCATTGGATTCAGGAATTTGTGAATATGTCCATGTTTCTTCTTGATTGTTTGCATTTTGTGGAGTTTCATCATTACTACTGGTGTCAGTAGTAACATTCTCTTCATTGACCTCAGGAGGGTCATTGTTGTTACTGACATCAGTATTGAGTAGATCATCATCACAACTCTGAGGTTCGGAGTTACTACTGGGATCAGTAGTATCTTCAGAATTTGTGTTATTACTGGTATCAATGGAATTAGGGTTACCAGAGTTACTACTGTCCTCAGTATCAATTGTGGGATCAGTATCAACTAAGATATATTTCATGATTTCTTGCCTTCCACTTGATGATGGTCCTGCTTGTTGGCTTTGATTGTTTGAATCTCCTGTATTAAGCTCATAATTAACATCAAAAGATTTGGTTAGATTATCAATATTAAACAACCAATCTGGACCATTTCCTTGTTCATTCATCAGATTTTCATTAAAGGATACATTTACACTTTCTTCAATGATCCTTAGCCTTTTGTTGAACACTCTGTAGGATTTACTTTGAGTTGAGTATCCTACAAATATTCCATCATCTGCTTTGCAGTCAAATTTACCAATTTGTTCTCTTGTAATTAAAATAGTACAAGGACAACCAAATGATTTTAAGAAACTTATTGATGGTTTTCTTTTATTGAAAAGTTCATAGGGTGTTTTAAAGTGAGGCTTAACTATTAATACTCTGTTCTGAACATAACAAGCAGTATTAACAGCTTCAGCCCAAAAAGTTATTGGTAATTTTGAATCTGCAAGCATAGATCTGGCTGCTTCAATGATGGTTCTATTTCTTCTTTCAGCTACACCATTTTGTTGTGGAGTTCTTGGTGAGCTTTACTGCCTGTCAATGCCCTTAAGATCACAAAAATCAATTAGGTTAGTATTTTTAAATTCAGTTCCATTATCACATCTAATTGCTTTCACTTTGAGATCTCTTGTATTTTCCAGCTTTACAATCAGATTCTTGATTATTTCACTTGTTTCATCTTTGGTCCTAAGAAAGAAGACCCAAGTATATCTGGAAAAATTATCAGTAATAACAAGGCAGTATTGTTTCTTTCCAATACTCATTACATTTGTAGGTCCAAAAAGGTCCATATGTAAGAGCTGCAAAGGTTTAAAAATAGAGTTGATTGCTTTGGTCTTATGAGAAGTCTTGTGTTGTTTACCTTTTAGGCAGGCAACACAATGATGATCACACATAAATTCTTTTTGTGGTAGACCAACTACCAAATTCTTTTTAACTAAGTTGTTCATATTTTTAAAATTTGTGTGACACATCCTTCTATGCCAAAGTTCTGATTCATTTGTGTTTGCCTTAGATATAAAACAGTTGATCTGATTTGATGAAATGAGTTCTCCCCCTATATCCAGGCAATACACATTGTTTCTCCTTGGTGTTCTTAAAACAACAAATTTTTCATCTAAAATAAAATCAGGAGAAAGAATGATGCACTCAACATCTGTAAAAAGAATTTTGTTCTTCTTATCACAGACTTGTGCGACACTAAGCAGATTATATTTAAGCTCAGCAACATAAAATACATCATCAAAAGTGATCTTACCATTTGATACTGTACCTTTACTTGTAATCTTAACACCTCTTGGATTTTCTCCAAAAGCAACATATCCTCCTTCAAAAGACTTGAAATCTCTAAGTATTTGAAGATTTCCAGTCATGTGTCTAGAGCATCCACTATCAATATGCCATGTTCTACCTTCTTCAGTGATCTGGATACTCTGCACATAAAGTAAAAGGATTAGTTAATTTTGGGAACCCAAGCTTGTTTTGTCTTGGGTTCATCCTTTGAAGAGTAAGTCTTTCTAATTGAATGAGCCTTATATGCAGTTTTGTGTTTTGTTGTTTGATTGGTACTGGTGTTCTTAGTTGCAACTGATCTAGGTTTATACCCGTAGTTTTTGGCTTTTGAAAAGTTTACTACGGATGGACCAGTAGTGTTTGGATAATATGAGTTTTGAGCATAACCAGTAGTGTTTTTAATTATGCCAGACAGCATTGTAATTAGGGTTTTTACCAGTAGTAAACGTGGAATAGTTTCTACTGATATTTGAAAACTTTGAATATTGAAGATATTGATTTTGTTTTCCATTGTTTTTGAAATAATTACTTCTGTTTGGACTTTTATACCTGATATTTTGCACAAATCGTTGTGCAGTTCTTCCAACTTTATGAGTTTCAACACATGGTTTATTGAATTCTTTTTCTTTTGTTTCTTCAATTTGTTTTAATTTTAAGGCTTTTTTCCTTTTCTTTGTTGATTTTACATTCTTTAAATTCTTGACTGTTAATAGGATTGAAGTGACAGTTTTTAGCTATGTGGTTAACCTTGTTACAAATTAAACATGATAATTTTGTTGACTTAGCACTTTCTGGTTTTCTTTGTTCTTTTAACTGATTTAAATTTCTTTGATTTCCCCTTCTTAGAATTGTAGGTATATTTTCTGAGTTGTATTTTGGAGATTCAGTTTGACTTTGTGTTGTGTGAAAATTTGTATCATTTGATTCAGTTGTTTGATCATCATCAGAAGACTCATTTGATTCATTACTGGTTTCAGTTTCAGTTTGACTTTCAACTTTCAAATCATTTAAAAATCTTTCTGTGCTTGATTTATGAGGAGGAATAAAATTTGTTGGAGGTGGGACTGCATGATATCCCACTCCATGAACAACCTTTTCTGTGGTTTGATTACTAGTTAATTCATTAACAATTTTAGAACTTCTTTCAAATTTCTTAATAGTTAGTTTATTATGTTCTAATTCTATTTGACATTCTTCTAATTTGATCAAAGTTTCTTTTAGTTTTAATTCAATATGTTCTTTTTCATAAGTGGTTTGTAACAATTCATCTTTTATTTTTTGATCAGTTATTTTATATATTTTAATTTGGTTTTCTTGATCAGCTATGCAACCATTGTATTCAATTCTTCTATTTCTGTTTAGTATCATCTCTTCAAGTGTTTCTTTATTAAGTTTTTCTAATTCTTTATATGCCTTAATGCATTCCAGAGTACAAGATTTAGAATTTACCTCAGTAGTAGAAGGATCAGTAGTAAAGGCCATGAGAGCTTGGTTCTGTGCATGTTCTTCTGCTTGAAAGCTCCAATCATATCCATGTCCTTCTTGAGATACTAAAGCAGTTGAATTTGAAGTACGATTTTTGTTGTAGTTTGATCTTTGATCTTTATTTGGACATTCTCTGGCAAAGTGACCCAGATTGCTACAGTTGTAGCATTTGACCTTGGTTTTGCCAAATCCAGCACGATCACCTTTGTTGTAAGACAGATTTTGTCTTCCAGTTCTTTTAAGAAACCTTTTGGTTCTTAAGCTCAGCATAGCCATCTGCCACTTGATGTCCATCTCTTCCAAATCATCAGGATTGAGTTGTTCTAAATCCTCACTAATCAATGCAGTATGCACATGACTAGTGAAGAAAGATTCTCTTGCTATATCTTCAATACTTGCATTCTTTGTATTGTCCTTCCCTGTTCCTGTACTAGACACAAAAGCAGCATTGTTTGAAGGTAAATTAGGAGATTTATTACTTACCTCTGATTCAAACACTCTTAGTTCATTGTAGAGTTCATCAAGCTCTTTCTCTTCTAGTGCATCTCCTTGTCTATATATCACAGTATACATAGACCATTCTTCACCTAGAGACCTGAGGAACTTTCTGTTGACATCATCATTGTCTGGTTTGTAACCAACTTGATTCAGTTCACCAATGAGTTTGTTGAACCTATCAAATACTTGAGACAATGATTCATTCTTTTGTCCTTTGAAGTTTTCAAAGTCTTGTTTCAGAACAGACTCATGTTTCTTTTTGTGCTCTTTGTACCAACAAACCTCTTTTCCAGAGCCTACCATAACTTCTTAGCATCATCATATTCAACAAAGAGATGTTGATAATCATTGGGAATGGCAAGCAAAAGAGTGCTTAAGGCTTTAAGTTCGATCCCTCTGTCCTTCTTCTCTTTCTCACACTTGAGTTTGTCAACTTCAGTTGAGGTGGTGGCTATTTGAGTTTGAATAGTCTTGTTTCCTTCAAGAACCACTTCCCACATGGAATAATCAGTAACCAGCATGTATTGCTTGATTCTGTTTTTCCACATCCCAAAGTTGTTGGGAGTGAGAATTGGAATCTTGTTTGCCTGAGTACTTTCATTGTTATCAGACATGATTAACAATTTTTTGAGATCGAAAGTATGAAACTTTTTTCTGTTCTTAATTCGTAGATCTAGAACCGTAATGCTATGATACCACTTGTCAGGATCGATTAACCCAGAAGGATTAATTAATCACAGATCTACGAACTATTAGAAGTTGCAGCGGATCAACACTTATAGTTTAATTGATTAAGAACAATGAATACTGTTAATAAATACAAATGTAAATAAGAACACAGTAATCACAAAAAGCTTCAATGTATATTAATGTTGTTGATCAATACACACGTATATTTACAATTCATAAGGAACTATATATACTAGTCCTTGAAGCCTAAAATATTAACCTAGTTATTCTAGGATTCGATTACAATTGAATTACATAAAGATATACATTCCTTAACTAACTATGCTAGAATCTCGTATACGATCAGCACCAAAAATAGACGTCAGTAATATTGGCCATCGTCAGTAGTAATCTTGAGATCAGTAGCATCAGTAGTAATTGCAGTTCTGCCCCATCAGTACTATTCTTCGGTATGCTTGAATCAGTACTAACTGCAGCATCAATATTAGAATGATATATCTGATTTACATCCCAACACTAACATACGTAGAAGTTGAGTTAAAATTGAGACACTAAATTATACGAATTTAATGTCTAAAATGAGCACAACTCTCAATGGCATATTAATATTTTAAATCTGACTACTAATAGCCAACTGTCAGGATCGATTAACCCATATGGATTAATTAATCACAGATCTACAAACTATGAGAAGTTGCAGCGGATCAACACTATAGTTTATTTAATTAAGAACAATGAATACTGTTAATGAATGCGAATGCGAATGAGAACACAGTAATCACAAAAAGCTTCAATGTATATTAATGTTATCGATCAATACACACGTATGTTTACAATTCATAAGGAACTATATATAATAGTCCTTGAAGCCTAAAATATTGACCTAGTTATTCTAGGATTCGATTACAATTGAATTACATAAAGATATACATTCCTTAACTAACTATGCTAGAATCTCGAATACGATCAGCACCAAAAATAAACGTCAGTAGTGTTTGTCTTCATCAGTAGTAACTTGAGATCAGTAGCATCAGTAGTATTTGCATTTCTTCCCCATCAGTACTATTTTTCAATATGCAAAAATCAGTACTAACTGCAGCATCAGTATTAGAATGTTATATCTGATTTACATCCCAACAATCCCCCCCTAAACTTATTAATTCTCTATGAATTAATCAAGTTTCTTCTGTTCTTCATTCTTCTTAGCTTGTTCTTCTAATAATTTAGCTCTTCTTTGTCTGCCTTCAATGGTTCTTTGATTTTGCAGCTTTCTTTGAGCTATAATGTACTTGCTGTTTCTTTTGATAAAATAATTAAGTTTTTCATCAAACATTACAGCATCATAGGGTTTCATCATTGTGTTTGTGTATAACTGATACATTGTTTCTTCAGAATGTGGATATTCTTTTTCATATAAGTACAATTCACAGTTTTTTCTTGATCTTTCAAAGAAGTACATGTTCACTGTGGGAAGCACATTCCAAGCATATACATTTTCTTTGTTTGAGAATATTTCAGGATATTTGTCTGGATAAAATGCAGCATCAATCATTTTGGTTAAGTATCCAGCTCCTGAATTCTTCCATGACTTCTTCGTCATTCTTGGTTTGCCTATGATCAGGACTTTAATAATATCAGCTCTACTACAAGACATAACTAATGGTTTCCATTCAGTGAATCTTTGAATTGATTTGTCTTGTCTTATAATTTCAATAGCATCACCAACCAACCTCCAATTTATGATTGGATTATCTTCAATAGGAGCAACAGGAGTATCAAAGACCTGTATTTCTTGTTTTCTTTTCTTTCTTTCTTTGTTCAGTTTCAGGCTCAGCTCCTTTCCTTTTCTTAGGAGGTATTGAAGGTTCACCAGTTGTTGGTGTTCTAGAGAGGATTATTGTGGGATCTATTTCAACTAACACCTTTTCCTTTTCTGCTTCAACTTCCATTTCTGCTAGTTCTTTCTTTTTGGCAGTACAATATTTGTCTACTATTGTCATCATTTTCATCCTGCCAGAAGATTTAGCCCTGTGCCCTTTTGACTTTAAAAAGTCAATCATCTTCTTTTTCTGTTCAAATACATCATCTGGTAGATCAGCCTTTTCTCTTTTACATTCGGCTACAAGGTCTTCAAGACAATTTAAGTGTTCTTCTTCTATCTTTATTTGTCTTTCAAATTCTTCCTTTTGACCTTCTACCAGGACTCCTTCTATTTGTGGAATTGGTACCTCAGCTTCTTGAGTTTCAGGATTGTTTAATTTTTCTTTTTCAGTCTCTTTCTTGTCCTCAAGAGCTTGAGTCTTAGCCACTTTTCTTAAGTACCTTATCCTATTCACCTTCCATTTATCTGGTTTAGCAGGTCTGACATGGTTCATTTTATTTACCATGTAGTGACCTAGAGCTCTGTTTGGATAATCATCATCAAACTTCTCTTTTCCTTTTCCAATACAGGCTGCTAGTGGAGGTGGAGTGTACTTCATATCAAGAACAGGAGTGAATACAATTGATGGAGAGAATAGATGAATTTTATTCTCTGGAAGTATTTTGGGGTGTGGAGGAAGTTCACACTCATCAACTTCATACCAATTTACATTGTCATCAATGTCAGGTATGACAAGTGGTTGTTATGGTGTTTTAGGTTTTGTAACAATTATGATATGTTCTCGTTCAAGAACCTCTGGTATTTCTTCATCTTCTTCTTCAGTAGTAACCAAGGTGGTTTCTACTGGTGTGGTTGCTACTAGTGTGGTAGCTACTGGTGTACCATCTGGTTCAAATACTATAATTTGTTGATTTTCATTTACTACTGGTGAGGTTGCTATTGGAGTTACTACTGCTAGGGCTTCAGTAGTATCCATAAATTCTTCTTCTGGTGAATTTACTACTGGAGTTTTTTTTCCTTCAATAGGGTCAGTAGTAACAACCTCTTGATCCTTATTTTCCTCAATTTCCACTGGATCAGTAGTCTCAATAACTTCAGTAGCAACTGGTGAGTTTATTTGTTCTGCAGTTTGTGACTGATTTGCAGACACAAATACATCCTCATCCATGCTTTTCATTACTTTATTCAGGTCTTCATCAAAACTTTGACCTGTTTCACCATGGACCTCTTTCAGATTCAGGAGAGCTGCTACTACTATTGATTGATCAATCATCCCTTGGATTTGATCTTTCTCCCCCTTAGTGATCTCAACCTGTTGAGCCTCACTATCTGCAATCTTCCTTTGTAACTTTATGATCAAATTAGATTGCTTTTGAAGCCTATACTCGAACCTCTTCTGTCTTCTGTTCAAAGTATTGATGTAGTGCTTCATATAGGTCATGGTTTTCCCTTGGTTGTTAAGTATATTCAGACAATTTTGTACAGTGGTTTTTAGGTTTTCCTTCCTATCCGTCAATTTTGTTTGTTTAATACTGCCCTCAGCCCATTTGGGTGGATCATTGGGCTCATTTGGTACATTGGTTTGAAGGTTTTCCATCCTATCCGTCAATTCAGGTTGTTCAGATCTACCCTTATCACTTCTTGGTGATAAATTGGGTTGTTTGGACACTCTCTTCTTCCTAGAAGAAGCAGTAGTACCCCCCCTGGTGGTTTCTTGGCACCGGGGTCCTCTTAATAATGCCTCAAATTCTGAGTCATCACTTAGAGTTGCCGAGGTCTGGGTCCTATTGATGTTCTCACTATCCTGTGCACCCACCTTTGGGGCATCAGTAGTGAGAGCCCTTTCCTCATGCCCTCTCTCCTCCTTAGAGGACAACTCTTGGAGTCTGGGGTTTGACTTAATTTGTCCCCTGGTGTCCTTTAAGGAAGATTTCTTCCTTTTATAGGTTTTGGAAATTTTTTTGGCAATGGTCTGGTCTTCCTCAGAGTGAAGAGTAGCACTCTGGGATTAATATCATGTACCTGGGACACATTCAGGACATCTGTGGGTTCATTTGTTTGAGTGGACTGAATGAGTGGTGTTTGGGCTGTATTTAGTGGTGGAGTTGGTTGGGGTTCAGTGGGGTGACTTGAACCTTCTCCAGTAGGGGGTTGATCATAGATCATGTTGTGGAATAGAGGAGTATCTTTTCCAGAAAATTTAAATTGTTTCCTCATATTTGCATACACCTTTTTATTTCACTCTGGTGTAACAAAAATGTTTTTAGGAATAGAAAGATTTTGAAGTTCACAGTTTATTATGTAACGACCCGAAATTTGTAGATAAATAAATTGTATAAAAATATGATAAATAAGGATAAATCGTTTAGAGAACGTAGAAATTGGTTTCGTGTCATTTGGACACCGTATGAGAAAGTTATGGACGAAACTGAGTCGAGACAAGGGACGAAAACTGCAGCCCTGCTGTGCAGGGGAGTTCGCGACGCGAACATTGGTTCGCGAACGCGAGTAGTCGACAGAGATTTTGAGTCGTGGGGTCAAAAGAGTTCGCGATGGGTTCGCGAGGGGCTCACGATCGCGAAGTGCCGGACACGGGAAGTTCGCGAACGCGAACTATGGGTTCGCGACGCGAACCTGTCAGAAAGCATATTAAATGCGGGATTTCAGCCATAAATGCAAAACATAAACCCTAGTTTCTCTCTTTGGTGATTTTCGACCATAGTGGCTGATCTTGGGTGATTCCTTCTCAAAACTTTGGTTGATTTCACTCGTAAGTGAAGATTAAAGGTATATCTTCACTCCTTGTTTGTTTTGCTATGTACTCAGGTTCGGGATCGAAGGTTTAGGTACGCATGGATAGAGATGCGGGGCCTAGAGTAGAAGAACTTTAGATTGGATTTATGCTTAGCTTTGGTTTTGATCTATTTTGTAACACCAAACTTTATACTCTGATTTTCATACCAAAGGTTTTTGTAAATCCATATTTTGGAATAGTTCTTCTATTTATGAAAAATGATTCATTTTGGGCAAATGTTTTGTATTAAAAATTTGAGGTGTTACAACTTGGTATCAGAGCTACTGTTTAAGTGAATTAGGTTGGATGACCATCCTAGTCTTAGACTGTAGTATTAGGAATATAAGATTCCTTAAGATCATAGGTTGACCTTGAGACTCTATGTTAAGTTTAGGGTTGAACCTAGGGGACCGATGAAATTTGATATAATTATGGATATTGAGTCTTATGCGACTAATGGGTTGTACACAAGGCACTAAATGTTTAATGTCTTTCGTATAGTCTTGATTGAAAGAAATGGTGACCACGCGTAGAAGTGGTAGAGCCCCGGAGGGCCGGGAGGAGGAGATACCTCATGTTGAGGTTGTGGTTGAACAAGAAAGTCAACCGTCGATGCATCGAATGGGTGAGTCGGAGGTCGGAGCAAATAGAACTCCGGTAACTATGGCGGATCTCCAAACTATTATCGATCAAATCAAAGGAACGGTGGCCGAAGAAGTGCACCGTATTATTGGAGACCGTGAGAGGTCGGGGGGAGACCGTGAATCCGAGGCTAGATCGGATGAAAGAACCGGGGGTAGTGGCACCGGTGAAGGAAAGTCCTCCACGTGTGGCCAAAGTGATGCTAGGGCAAAGCCCGTTGTGAAAGAAGGTTGTTCGTTTTAATCCTTCATGGCTTGTAAGCCAAATGTGTAAACGGGTAGTTCGGACCCGAAAGTAACTATGAGGTGGATCCGGTAAACCAAGAGGGTTATCGGTAGTAGCAAGTGTAAGGATGCCGATATGGTGACGTATGCGTCACAATTGTTAAAAGAAGATGCTATGGTTTGGTGGGATATCGTGTATGAAACCGTCGGGAGGGAGGTGATTGAGAAAATGACGTGGGATGAATTCACCACGAGATTGAAAAAGAAATTTTTTCCCGAAAGGGATTTGGAAAAGATGCACGAGAAATTCGTGACCCTTAAGAAGGGTGATTTGTCAATCGAGGAATACTCGAGGGAGTTCACGGGATTACTCCCGTTTGTTGCTAAAATCTACTCGGATGAGAGGTTGAGGGTGGTCCGGTATGCTAGTGGGTTACCGCGGGACTACCAATTGGAAGTTAAGAGGGCGGTCACACTTGATGAGGCCATTAGTGCCGCTCGGGGTGTGGAGGAAGTGAATGAGGCACGTGTTGCCGAAAGGGCCCATGTGGGCGAGAAAAGGAAAGCCGAGAGCGGCTCTAGTTCGTTCAAGAAAGGGAAGTTCACTTCGAGCTTCTCTAAACAAGGAAGTGTTGGCCCGTGCGAAAAATGCGGGAAAAATCATACCGGCATATGCCGAGGAGAGTCAAAGGCTTGTTATAGTTGTGGCAAGATGGGGCACATAGCCCGGGAATGTAAGGCCAAGTTGTCGGCCGATGTGGAGTGCCACTCATGCCATGAAAAGGGGCATTATAGCAATGTATGCCTGAAGAAGGGAATAGAGTCGATGGTGTCCACGGCTCAAAAGAAAGTGGAACCGGCAAAGGTGAAGGGGCGGTCCTTCCAACTCACTCGGGAGGAGGCGAAGGAGGCACACGATGTGGTGTCACGTACTTTATTCATTAACTCCTTGCCAACTCATATTTTGTTTGATTCAGGTTCCAATTATTCGTTTGTGTCTTATGAGTTCGGTTGTAAATTGAATGTGTCGTCCGAGATGTTAGATGAGGTTTATGAGATAGAAGTAGCCGACGGGAAAACGTCTATGGTTGAATGTATTTATAGAAATTGTGAAATAGAAATAGACGGTAGAAAGTTTAAGGTAGATTTGTTGCCCATGGGAACTAGGGCGTTTGATGTGGTTATCGGTATGGATTGGTTGGGTATGCACCAAGCCAAGATTTTGTGTGGGAAGAAAATTGTGTCGATTAGGACACCCGAGAATGAGAAAGTGTATGTGTATGGGGAGAAACGACATCACATGCCTAATGTGATTACCGCCATTAAGGCGAGGAAAAGTATATCGAAAGGTTGTGCATCGTTTATTGCATATGTATTAGATGGCTGAAAAGAAAAGAAGACGATGGATAACGTAAAAATTGTTCGGGATTTCCCCGAGGTATTTCCCGATGACTTGCCCGGTTTACCACCGGAGAGACAAGTCGAGTTTAAAATTGATTTAGTTCCGGGGGCGACGTCGATTGCTCGAGCTCCCTACCGTTTAGCTCCCACCGAGATGCGGGAATTGATGACTCAATTGCAAGTTTTGTTAGACAAAGGTTTTATTCGTCCGAGTTCGATGAGAATGTGTATCGACTACCGAGAGTTGAATAAGGTAACAATTAAGAACCGTTACCCGTTGCCGATAATTGACGACTTATTCGACCAATTGCAAGGTGCTAGTTATTTCTCGAAGATCGATTTGAGGTCGGGTTATCATCAAGTTCGGGTGAAAGAAGGCGACACCGAGAAGACGGCTTTTCGTACACGTTATGGTCATTATGAATTTCTAGTGATGTCGTTTGGTCTTACAAACGCGCTGGCTATTTTTATGGATTTCATGAATCGGGTTTGTAAACCGTTCCTTGATAAGTTCTTGATAGTGTTCATTGATGATATTTTAATTTATTCGAGAACCGAGGAAGAGCACGAAAGTCATTTGAGACTTGTTTTAGATGTATTGAAACGGGAGAAGTTGTATGCAAAATTCTCAAAGTGTGAATTTTGGTTGCGGGAAGTGCAATTCTTAGGTCACGTGGTGACGTGTGATGGTATTAAGGTTGACCCGTCCAAGATTGAAGCGGTGTCAAATTGGGAGCCTCCGAGAACTCCTACCGAGGTTAGAAGTTTCCTTGGATTAGCCGGTTATTACAGAAGGTTTATACAAGACTTCTCGAGAATCGCGATTCCACTCACGAAGTTAATGAGAAAAAGTGAGAAGTTTGTGTGGGAGAAGAAGCAAGAAGAGGCATTTAAGTTGTTGAAAGAAAAGTTATGTAACACGCCGATTCTTACGTTACCGGATGGTATGGAAGATTTTGTGGTTTATAGTGATGCGTCGAATCAAGGGCTCGGTTGTGTGTTGATGCAAAGAGGTAAGGTAATCGCGTATGCCTCGCGACAATTGAAGAATGCGGAATTGAGGTACACGACACACGACTTGGAGTTGGCGGCGATTATATTTTCCTTGAAGTTGTGGAGGCATTATTTGTATGGTACTCGGTGTACGTTGTACACGGATCATAAAAGTTTACAATACGTGTTTACCCAAAAGGATCTTAATATGCGACAAAGAAGGTGGATCGAGTTGATTGCCGATTATGATTGTGAGATTGTGTATCACGCAGGAAAGGCTAATGTAGTAGCCGACGCCTTGAGCCGAAAGGTCTATAAAAAACCGAACCGAGGAATTTTAACACGTATAGAAGTCGTCTCGAGCATCATCGAAAGAATCAAGAATGCCCAACGAGAAGTTATGGGAAAAGAAGAGTTAAGACAAGAGCGGTTAGGCAAGAACCAACATTTTCTCGAAAATACACAAGGGTTGAAGACCGTAGGCGGTCGTATTTGGGTTCCTAAGTTCGGTGGTATCCGAAGAAAATTGTTGTATGATGTGCACAAGTCAAAGTATTCGATTCACCCGGGAAGTACAAAGACGTACCAAGATATGAAACGGGTTTATTGGTGGCCCGGAATGAAGGCGAGAGTAGCCTAGTATATCTCTAAGTGTGCCACGTGTGCACAAGTGAAAGCCGAGCATCAAGTACCGTATGGGGTAGCCCAATCATTGGTTGTACCGGCCGGGAAGTGGGAAGACATAACTATGGATTTCATAGTAGGGTTACCGAAGACGAGTAAGGGTCACGATGCCATTTGGGTCATAGTTGACTGGTTGACCAAGAGTGCGTTATTTTTAGCCATTCGGGAAACGTTGCCACTTGAGAAATTGACTAAGTTGTATGTTGATGAGGTGGTTCGACTCCACGGGGTTCCGTTATCGATTGTATCCGATAGAGACGCGAGGTTTACCTCGGGATTTTGGCGGTCATTACAAGAAGAGTTGGGTACAAAGTTACGGTTGAGCACGACTTATCACCCGCAAACCGACGGTCAAAGTGAAAGAACGATTCAAACGGTTGAAGACATGTTAAGATCGTGTGTACTAGATTTCGGTGGTAAATGGGATGAACATTTACCGTTAGTCGAGTTCTCGTATAATAATAGTTATCACTCGACAATCAAGATGCCGCCTTATGAGGCGTTGTATGGAAGAAAAATGTAGAACTACATCTTGTTGGTTGGAAACGGGAGAAACGAAACTCACGGGTCCTGAGATCGTGAGGGTGACAAATGAAAAGATCGGTATTATTCAAACCAACATGAAAGTCGCCCAAAATAGACAACGAACTTATTCGGGTTTAAAGAAAAGACCATACGACTTGGATGTCGGTGATATGGTCATGTTGAAAGTGTCACCTTGGAAAGGTGTGATGCGGTTTGGTAAGAAAGGAAAGTTAAGTCCAAGGTATGTTGGACCGTTTAAGATATTGAAACGGGTCGGGCGTCAAGCGTTTAAGTTGGAACTTCCACCCGAGCTTCAAGATGTGCATGACACCTTTCACGTGAGTTATTTGAAAAGGTTTATCGGGGAAGTTGAAAATATTATTCCATTATAAGAGTTGCGGGTTGACGGCCCGAACCGGTTGATTGAGGATCCCGAGGCCATATTAGAGACGAAAACAAAGAAGCTTCGAAATAAGGAGATCAAGTTGGTATTGGTCAAGTGGAAGCATTCACTTGGGCCGAATTTGACTTGGGAAGTCAAAGACGAGATTCGGAAAAGATACCCGGATTTCGTGAACTATGATGAGATTCCGAGGACGAAATCTTCTTAAGGGGTAGATAGTTGTAACGACCCGAAATTTGTAGATAAATAAATTGTATAAACACATGATAAATAAGGATAAATCGTTTAAAGAACGTAGAAATTGGTTTCATGTCATTTGGACACCGTATGAGAAAGTTATGGACGAAACTGAGTCGAGACAAGGGACGAAAACTGCAGCACTGCTGTGCAGGGGAGTTCGCGACGCGAACATTGGTTCGTGAACGCGAGTAGTCGACAGAGATTTTGAGTCGTGGGGTCAAAAGAGTTCGAGATGGGTTCGCGAGTGGCTCACGATCGCGAAGTGCCGGACACGGGAAGTTCGCGAACGCGAACTATGGGTTCGCGACGCGAACCTGTCAGACAGCATATTAAATGCGGGATTTCAGCCATAAATGCAAAACATAAACCCTAGTTTCTCTCTTTGGCGATTTTCGAGCATAGTGGCTGATCTTGGGTGATTCCTTCTCAAAACTTTGGTTGATTTCACTCCTAAGTGAAGATTAAAGGTATATCTTCACTCCTTGGTCTTTGTAGCTTTAGATCTATGTATTTTGATGCTTGGGTTTAAAACCCTAGTTATTGGGGGTTATGGATTCTGGTGAATAAATGGTGTATACACTTAATAGATGATATATTAACAAAGGGATCAAGTGTATGATTAAGATTGGTAAGAATCTTAAGGGTTGGTTAAACCTAGGGTTTGGTAAATCACCATAATTGGGGAAAATGTTAGTTAATGGTAAGTAGTGGCTAATGGATACATTATTGGTAGTATGAGATGTTGAACATCTTGTGATCATTGTATTAGGCTTTCGGTGACATCTTGGAAGGTCAGTGAATTTGTGAAGCAAGAAATTTGGTGGCAAGAATTCGGTTGGAGCATCTTATTTGCTAAGGTGAGTACGTGTGGAAATTTACTGAGTACATAGCCTATGAAATACATTTATTACTTGTGTTATGGTATATTTGCTTAATTGTGTAGACTAGTAGTTAGTAGTTAGTTATACCGATAATAGTATTGAACTAACTTGTTTGATGATAGACGTGATAGCCGAGAGCTAGATTGACATAACCATTGAGTTATGAAATATTGAGATGATGTGATGATGCGGGGGACCCCCAGTCATGAGGTGTGGTGTGAGGGGCAGTTGGGTGGATTCCCATCGACTCAACCACGATAGTAGTCTTGCTAACTGGGGGTAGTCCGGTGAGTAAGGAAGGTATTGGTAGATTGGGCGAATCCCTCTTGCCGGTATCTTGAGGCTTATTAATGGCGATGGATTTCGGTTAATAAGTCAAGGTGGTTCTAGTTAGTTCGGGGGCAACCCGATGACTAGATATGATTGCTAGGAAGCAAGGTATTAGAGTCACAATAGGGTGACTAGTTAGATGGATGATTTACTTATATGTTTGTCTATATGCCATACGATTATTATTATTATTGGGTCTAAACCCATGTAGCTCACGAGACGTTTTGTCTCACGTACTCCTTGTTTGTTTTGCTATGTACTCAGGTTCGGGATCGAAGGTTTAGGTACGCATGGATAGAGATGCGGGGCCTAGAGTAGAAGAACTTTAGATTGGATTTATGCTTAGCTTTGGTTTTGATCTATTTTGTAACACCAAAATTTATACTCTGATTTTCATACCAAAGGTTTTTGTAAATCCATATTTTGGAATAGTTCTTCTATTTATGAAAAATGATTCAGTTTGGGCAAATGTTTTGTATTAAAAATTTGAGGTGTTACAACTTGGTATCAGAGCTACTGTTTAAGTGAATTAGGTTGGATGACCATCCTAGTCTTAGACTGTAGCATTAGGAATATAAGATTCCTTAAGATCATAGGTTGATCTTGAGACTTTATGTTAAGTTTAGGGTTGAACCTAGGGGACCGATGAAATTTGATATAATTATGGATATTGAGTCTTATGCGACTAATGGGTTGTACACAAGGTACTAAATGTTTAATGTCTTTCGTATAGTCTTGATTGAAAGAAATGGTGACCACGCTTAGAAGTGGTAGATCGGATTTTTGCAGAGATTAGGGTTTAGCGTAGGGTTTATCGAATCGAGGAGAAGATAATGCTAAACTAATCTCAGTCTGCTATTTATATTTTTCGATTTTACCTGCAAAATGACCAAAATATCCTTCAAATAATAACCCAACGACTATTTTCATGAGGGTCAGTATTGTAATTTATGTATTTTCCAGATAACGGTCTATCAGTAGTAACTAAGTGTCAGTAGTAGAAACATCAGTAGTAACCATTGTTTCTATACTTAACCTAATTCTACTGAGAAACCCTATCAGTACTAAATTATAGTAGGAACATACGATCAGTAGTAATAAATAACCAGTACTAAAGTAAATAGAATTGTACAAAACACTTTACAAATGATTTTCTTTTGAGATTTAACTTATTAAAATCATTCCAATACTGCTAACCAAGAAGCAGAATCTTCCTACATCAAATGCTTTTGTAAAAAGATCTGCCAATTGATTGTCAGTATGAATTTTCTCTACTTTAATTAATTTCTTTTCATTGCAATCCCTTATAAAATGAAATCGTATTTCAACGTGTTTTGTTTTAGAATGTTTTACTGGATTATTCACAATACTGATAGCACTTTGATTATCTATAAAAATAGGAGTTTTAAGGATAGAGATACCAAAGTCTAGAAGTTGATTTTGAATCCATAGTACTTGAGCACAGCAAGCAGATGCAGCTACATATTCTGCTTCAGCAGTTGATGTTGAAACATTGGTTTGTTTCTTGCATTGCCATGACACCAATCTTGATCCAAAAAACTGCCATCCACCAGTAGTAGATTTCCTATCTTGACATTCACCACCATAATCACTATCAGTGTAGGCTACTAGTTCAAATGGTGATGCATGTGGATACCAAAGACCAAGAGAGGGTTTTCCCTTCAAGTATCTAAAAATTCTTTTGACAGCTTGCAAGTGTAATTCCTTAGGTCTTTCTTGATACCTAGCACATACACAAACACTATACATAATGTCAGGTCTTGATGCAGTTAAATACATTAATGAACCTATCATAGATTTGTAAAGGTGTTCATCTACATCCTCCCCCTCAACATCGGGATGTAGGTGTTTGTGAGTTCCCATTGGAGTGCTTGCACTTTTGCTGTCTTTCATTGCAAATTTCTTTAAAATGTCTCTGACATATTTAGATTGATTGATCAAGATACCATCTGATCTTTGATTGATTTGGAGACCAAGAAAGAAGTTCATTGGACCCATTGAGCTCATTTTGAACTTGATCTGCATTAACTCTTCAAATTCTTTGCATAGTTGATCATTTGTTGATCCAAAAATGATATCATCTACATATATTTGGACCAGTAGTATATCATCTTTGACCTTTCTTGTGAACAGTGTTTTGTCAATGGCACCTCTCTTGAAGTTGTTCTTCAGTAAGTATGAGGGCAATGTGTCATACCAAGCTCTTGGTGCCTGATGAAGGCCATATAGAGCTTTGTCTAGTTTGTACACATAGTTATCATGTTCTGGATCTTCAAAGCCTAGAGGTTGACATACATACATTTCTTCTTCAATTTTCCCATAAAGGAATGCACTTTTCACATCCATTTGGTAGACTTTAAATTTCTTGAATGAAGCATATGCCAGAAATATTCTTATTGCTTCAATTCTGGCAATAGGAGCATATACTTCATCATAATCAATGCCTTCTTCTTGTGTGTATCCTTGGGCTACAAGTCTTGCTTTGTTTTTGATCACTATACCCCTTTCATCTTTCTTATTTCTGAAGATCCATCTTGTGCCAATGGCTCTTTTTCCCTTTGGTAGAGGTACAAGAGTCCATACAGCTTGCAGTTTGAACTGAAGAAGTTCTTCTTGCATTGCTATGATCCAGTTTGAATCTTTCATAGCTTGTTGAATCTTCTTAGGTTCTTCCTGTGACAGAAAACATTCATACATGCATTCATTAGATATTAAACTTATGTTACAAACATTTGAATTTAATGAAGAATTAAATTTGCTTCTTGTCGGCATGTTAGAATTGACATCACTTAGGACTAGGTCCAAAGGATGATTCTTTTCAGTTCTGGTTCCAGGGACTTTGTCAACAGTGATTTGAGAATCTAGATTTGACTCATTGGATTCAGGAATTTGTGCATCTGTCCATGTTTCTTCTTGATCGTTTGCATTTTGTGGAGTTTCATCATTGCTACTGGTGTCAGTAGTAACATTTTCTTCATTGACCTCAGGAGGGTCATTGTTGTTACTGACATCAGTATTGTGTAGATCATCATCACAATTCTGAGGTTCAGAGTTACTACTGGGATCAGTAGTATCTTCAGAATTCGTGTTGTTACTGGTTATCAGAGTACTACTGTCCTCAGTATCAACTGTGGGATCAGTATCAACTAAGATATATTTCATGATTTCTTACCTTCCACTTGATGATGGTCCTTCTTGTTGGCTTTGATTGTTTGAATCTCCTGTTTTAAACTCATAATTAACATTAAAAGATTTGGTTAGATTATCAATGTTAAACAACCAATCTGGACCATTTCCTTGTTCATTCATCAGATTCTCATTAAAGGATACATTTACACTTTCTTCAATGATCCTTAGCCTTTTGTTGAATACTCTGTAAGATTTGCTATGAGTTGAGTATCCTACAAACATTCCATCATTTGCTTTACAGCTTCAGCCCAAAACGTTATTGGTAATTTTGAATCTGCAAGCATAGTTCTGGCTGCTTCAATTATGGTTCTATTTCTTCTTTCAGCTACACCATTTTGTTGTGGAGTTCTTGGTGAGTTGTACTGCCTGTCAATTCCCTTAAGATCACAAAAGTCAATTAGGTTAGTATTTTTAAATTCAGTTCCATTATCACATCTAATTGCTTTCACTTTGAGATATCTTGTATTTTCCAGCTTTACAATCAGATTCTTGATTATTTCACTTGTTTCATATTTGGTCCTAAGAAAGAAGACCCAAGTATATCTGGAAAAATCATCAGTAATAAAAAGGCAGTATTGTTTCTTTCCAATACTCATTACATTTGTAGGTCCAAAAAGGTCCATATGTAAGAGCTGCAAAGGTTTAGAAATAGAGTTGATTGCTTTGGTCTTATGAGAAGTGTTGTGTTGTTTACCTTTTAGGCAGGCAACACAATGATGATCACACATAAATTCTTTTTGTGGTAGACCAACTACCAAATTCTTTTTAACTAAATTGTTCATATTTTTAAAATTTGTGTGACACATCCTTCTATGCCATAGTTCTGATTCATTTGTGTTTGCCTTAGATATAAAACAGTTGATCTCATTTGAAGAAATGAGTTCTCCCCCTATATCCAGGCAATACACATTGTTTCTCCTTGGTGTTTTCTTAAAACAATAAATTTTTCATCTAAAATAAAATCAGGAGAAAGAATGATCCACTCAACATCTATAAAAAGAATTTTGATCTTCTTATCACAGACTTGTGAGACACTAACCAGATTATATTTAAGCTCAGCAACATAAAATACATCATCAAAAGTGATCTTACCATTTGATATTGTACCTTTACCTGTAATCTTACCACCTCTTGGATTTTCTCCAAAAGCAACATATCCTCCTTCAAAAGACTTGAAATCTCTAAGTATTTGAAGATTTCCAGTCATGTGTCTAGAGCATCCACTATCAATATGCCATGTTCTACCTTCTTCAGGAATCTGGATACTCTGCACATAAAGTAAAAGGATTAGTTAATTTTGGGAACCCAAGCTTGTTTTGTCTTGGGTTCATCCTTTGAAGAGTAAGTCTTTCGAACTGAATGAGCCTTGTATGCAGTTTTGTGCTTTGTTGTTTGATTAGTACTGGTGTTCTTAGTTGCTACTGATCTTGGTTAATACCCGTAGTTTTTGGCTTTTGAAAATTTTACTACCGATGGACCAGTAGTGTTTGGGTAATATGAGTTATGAGCATAGTCAGTAGTGTTTTTGTAATTATACCAGACAACATTATAATTAGGGTTTTTACCAGTAGTAAACCTGGAATAGTTTCTACTGATGTTTGAAAATTTTGAATATTTAGGAAAGTGATTTTGTTTTCCATTATTTTTGAAATAATTACTTCTGTTTGGACTTTTATGCCTGATATTTTGCACAAATCTTTGTGCAGTTCTTCCAAATTTGGGAGTTTCAATACATGGTTTTTTAAATTCCTTTTCTTTTGTTTCTTCAATTTGTTTTAATTTTAAGTCTTTTTCCTTTTCTTTGTTGATTTTGAATTCTTTAAATTCTTGACTGTTAATAGGATTGAAGTGACAATTTTTAGCTATGTGGTTAACCTTGTTACAAATTAAACATGATAATTTTGTTGATTTAGCACTTTCAGGTTTTCTTTGTTCTTTTAACTGATTTAAGTTTCTTTGATTTCCCCTTCTTAGAATTGTAGGTATATTTTCTGAGTTGTATTTTAGGGATTCAGTTTGACTTTGTGTTGTGTGAAAACTTGTATCATTTGATTCAGTTGTTTGATCATCATCATAAGACTCATTTGATTCATTATTGGTTTCAATTTCAGTTTGACTTTCAATTTTTAAATCATTTAAAATTCTTTTTGTGCTTGATTTAAGAGGAGGAATAAAATTTATTGGAGGTGGGACTGCATGATATCCCACTCCATGAACAACCTTTTCTGTGGTTTGATTACTAGTTAATTCATTAACAATTTTAGAACTTCTTTCAAATTTCTTAATAGTTAGTTTATTCTGTTCTAATTCCATTTGACATTCTTCTAATTTGATCAAAGTTTCTTTTAGTTTTAATTCAATATGTTCTTTTTCATAAGTGGTTTGTAATAATTCATCTTTTATTTTTTGATCAGTTATTTTATATATTTTAATTTGGTTTTATAGATCAGCTATACATCCATTATATTCAATTCTTCTATTTCTGTTAAGAATCATCTCTTCAAGTGTTTCTTTATTAAGTTTTTCTAATTCTTTATACGCTTTAATACATTCAGGAGTACAATATTTAGAATTTACCTCAGTAGTAAAAGGAGCAGTAGTAAAGGCCATGAAAGTTTGGTTCTGTGCATGTTCTTCTGCTTGAAAGCTCCAGTCATATCCTTGTCCTTCTTGAGATACTATAGCAGTTGAATTGGAAGTGATGTTTTTGTTGTAGCTTGATCTTTGGTCTTTGTTTGGAAATTCTTTGGCAAAGTGACCCAGATTGCTACAGTTGTAGCATTTGACTTTGGTCTTGTCAAATCCAGCACGATCACCTTTGTTGTAGGACAGATTTTGTCTTCCAGTTCTTTTAAGAAACCTTTTTGTTCTTAAGCTCAGCATTGCCATCTGCCACTTGATGTCCATCTCTTCTAAATCATCAGGATTGAGTTGTTCTAAATCCTCACTAATCAATGTTGTATGCACATGACTAGTGAAGAAAGATTCTCTAGCTATATCTTCAATGCCTGCAATCTTTGCATTGTCCTTCCCTGTTCCTGTACTAGACACAAAAGCAGCATTGTTTGACGGCAAATTAGGAGTTTTATTACTTACCTCAGATTCAAACACTCTTAGTTCATTGCAGAGTTCATCTAGCTCTTTCTCTTCCAGTGCATCTCCTTGTCTATATATCACAGTGTACATAGACCATTCTTCACCTAGAGACCTGAGGAACTTCATGTTGACATCATCATTGTCTGGTTTGTATCCAACTTGATTTAGTTCACCAATGAGTTTGTTGAACCTATCAAAGACTTGGGACAATGATTCATTCTTCTGCCCTTTGAAGTTTTCAAAGTCTTGCTTCAGAACAGACTTCATGTTTCTTTTTGTGATCTTTGTACCGACGAACCTCTTTTCCAGAGCCTGCCATAGCTTCTTAGCATCATCATATTCAACAAAGAGATGTTGATAATCATTGGGAATGGAAAGCAAAAGAGTGCTTAATGCTTTAAGTTCGATTCATCTGTCCTTCTTTTCTTTCTCACACTTGAGTTTGTCAACTTCAGTTGAGGTGGTGGCTATTTGAGTTTGAATAGTCTTGTTTCCTTCAAGAACCACTTCCCACATGGAATAATCAGTAACCAGCATGTATTGCTTGATTCTGTTTTTCCACATCCCAAAGTTGTTGGGAGTGAGAATTGGAATCTTATTTGCCTGAGTACTCTCATTGTTATCAGACATGATTAACAATTTTTTGAGATCGAAAGAATGAAACTTTTTGTTGTTCTTAATTCGTAGATCTAGAACCGTATAGCTCTGATACCACTTGTCAGGATCGATTAACCCACATGGATTAATTAATCACAGATCTACAAACTATGAGAAATTGCAGCGGATCAACACTATAGTTTATTTATTTTAGAACAATGAATATTGTTAATGAATGCGAATGCGAATGAGAACACAGTAATCACAAAAAGCTTCAATGTATATTAATGTTATCGATCAATACACAGGTATGTTTACAATTCATAAGGAACTATATATAATAGTCCTTGAAGCCTAAAATATTAACCAAGTTATTCTAGGATTCGATTACAATTGAATTACATAAAGATATACATTCCTTAACTAAATATGCTAGAATCTCGAATACGATCAGCACCAAAAATAGACGTCAGTAGTGTTTGTCTTCATCAGTAGTAACTTGAGATCAGTAGCATCAGTAGTATTTGCATTTCTGCCCCATTAGTACTATTCTTCAATATGCAAAAATCAGTACTAACTGCAGCATCAGTATTAGAATGTTATATCTGATTTACATCCCAACACTAACCAATTGCTAAACGTACTCCAGTAAAAGATTTATAGAATGTGTAGCAGCTAATACCAATTTTCATTAATAAAATACAATTACAATAAGGGAAATTGACGAATACGTTTACAAAGATTTAAACAAAATTAAATAGAACAAACAAGTATAAGGTTTTGGTTGAGTCTCGTGAAATTCACGATCTCCTTAAAATAGATTCGTTAAGTAGGTGATGGTGTGTCTACAAATGAGACCCAATGTCTCTATTTATAGTGTAGAATGCCAAGTAATGTTTAACAAATCATTAAATGCATTCAATTCTATTAAACAAGAAATCAAAACTGTAAACTGCATTTACTGCAGATTTTTCGTAACTGCTCAGTCCTTCTGGTCAGTCCAGGAGGTCAGTCCGAGAGGTCAGTATGAGAGGTCAGTATTGGAAGTCTGCTGCGCAGATCAGTACTGCATTTCAGCGCTGGACTGCAGGAACTCAGTATTGGAAGGTCAGTATAGCAGCTCAGTATCAGATTGCTGATGCGCAGGTCAGTATCAGACTGAAACTGCGCAGGTCAGTATCAGACTGTAAATTGCGCAGGTCAGTATCAGACTGCAGCTCAGTACACGTCGAACACTCACTGCGAGGAGGTCGGTATTGATCGGTTCAGTACTGAGGTGGTCAGTATGAACAAATCAGTACTGAGGAGGTCAGTACGAGACAACTGCAGTGTCAATGAGGTGCAAAAATTGACCCGCACGAGCCTGGAATTTCGGAGCTGCATTCGTGTCCGCAGGTCGCTTGGGCGTACACGAGTTCAAGCCATTTCGGGCAACTCAATCTAAATTATTTGCTCAGTCCTTCTGGTCAGTCCAGGAGGTCAGTATGAGAGGTCAGTATTGGAAGTCTGCTGCGCAGATCAGTCCTGCAGTTCAGCGCTGGACTGCAGGAACTCAGTATTGGAAGGTCAGTATAGCAGCTCAGTATCAGACTGCTGATGCGCAGGTCAGTATCAGACTGAAACTGCGCAGGTCAGTATCAGACTGTAAACTGCGCAGGTCAGTATCAGACTGAAACTGCGCAGGTCAGTATCAGATTGTAAACAGCGCAGGTCAGTATCAGACTGCAGCTCAGTACACGTCGAACACTCAGTGCGAGGAGGTCGGTATTGATCGGTTCAGTACTGAGGTGGTCAGTATGAACAAATCAGTACTGAGGAGGTCAGTACGAGACAACTGCAGTGTCAATGAGGTGCAAAAATTGACCCGCACGAGCCCGGAATTTCGGAGCTGCATTTAGAGGTGCACATATGGGCTTTAGCCCGAGCCCGGGCCTAAAAAAAGCCTGAAAAAGCCCGAAAAAGCCCGGCCCGAAAAAGCCCGGCCTGAAGCCCTTTTTAGCCTGAAATCCTAAACGGGCCTGACTTTAGTCACGAAAGCCCATTAAAGCCCGGGCCCGGGCCGGACCGGGCTAAGCCCGAAGCCCGAAAAAAAGCCTGAAAGCCCGAAAGCCTGAAAAAGCCCGGGCTTTATAACGTTATAAAGCATGTGCTATTTCTAAATGCCCGAAAAATCTAGAGCTTCTCTTGTCTTTTCTACCTTAATGATATAGCCATATAGATGATAGGGTAGGAAAATACCCGAAAGTAATAGTTTGTTGATTTATTTAATTAGTTATAAAGAATATTTTGATTGTTTATATTTTTTCTAATTATACTATTATATAAAAGATATCATAGAAAGAAAAAAAAAGCCCGAAAAAGCCCGGGCTAAGCCCGCTAAGCCCATTCAGGCCTAAACAGGCCTAGTTTTTATCTTAAAGCCCGGGCTAAGCCCGGCCCGGGCTTTTTTACTCCAAAAACGCCCGGTCTTTTTTAGGCCCGGGCTTTGTGCACCTCTAGCTGCATTCGTGTCCGCAGGTCGCTCGGGCGTACACGAGTTCAAGCCATTTCGGGCAACTCAATCCAAATTATTTGCACCCATCTTGGTCATGGACACTGCCTGGTTCTGTGAGAGCTACTAAGAATTGTGCCCAACAATTCCATTCGAAGCGACCCCACTTCTCTCTCACATAGGTGATTCTCTACCACGAATCATTAAAAGCCATAGTGCTTATCCTCATTGTCACTGAACTAGGAATGGACTAGGAAGTAGTACAATATACTCCCTTTAAGAATGTTTGGAGGAATTCCGTTACCCCCATAGTGACATCCCTTCGTTTATACAATTAGGTTGTCCTATTGAACCTAGATCTTGGGATCTCCAGTCAACTAGGTTAGGTTTCCTTCGCATAAACTTTTATTCCAAGGGCTTTAGTCCCATTCCATTCGACGACTTATTAACTAACTCTTTGCTTAAGCCTTTCGTAAGCGGATCCGCGATGTTATCTTTTGACTTTACATAGTCAATCGTGATAACTCCAGTTAAGGGTAGTTGTCGTATCGAGTTATGTCTACGTCGAATATGCCTTGACTTACCATTATACATTACACTCTTGGCTCTACCAATAGCCGATTGGCTATTAAAATGTATACAAATGGAAGACAAAGGCATAGACCAATTTGGAATACATTCCACAAATTGGCGTAGCCATTCCGCCTCTTCACCACTTTTATCCAAGGCGATAAACTCGGATTCCATTGTGGATCTAGCTATAACCGTTTGCTTGGACGATTTCCAAGATATAGCCGCACCTCCAAGGGTAAACACATAACCACTTGTAGATTTGGAATCCTTTATATCCAATATCCAATTCGCATCACTATATTCTTCGATCACAGCGGGATATCTAGTATAATGCAATCCATGATTTCTAGTGTACCTCAAGTACCGAAGTACTCTAGTAATACTTTTCCAATGTTCAACACTTGGATTACTAGTGTACCTACTTAGCCTACTCATAGCATAAGCTAAATCCGGTCTTGTACAACTCATTAGGTACATTAGACTACCAATAATCCTTGAGTATTCCAATTGATTAACACTTTCACCTCTATTTTTATGTAGATGGTGAGATGTGTCAATCGGAGTACTAACTTTATTAGTGTCTCCCGCACTAAAATTCTCAAGAATTTTATCAACATAGTGTTTTTGAGTTAACACAAGTCCATCATGGGTGCGTACAATCTTGATTCCAAGAATGACATCCGCCAAACCCATGTCTTTCATGTCAAACCTTGACTTCAACATATCTTTTGTAGATTGAGTCATCTTATCATTGCTTCCAATGATAAGCATATCATCTACATAAAGACATAGGATGACATATCCATGACTTGTGTTTTTCACATAAACACATTTGTCACACTCGTTAATTTTAAAGCCACTTTCTAGCATGACATTGTCAAACTTTTGGTGCCATTGTTTAGGAGCTTGTTTCAATCCATACAATGATTTAACGAGTTTACATACTTTTGCCTCTTGACCGGGAGCAATAAAGCCTTCTGGTTGTTCCATATAAATCTCCTCTTCTAAATCACCATTTAGAAAGGCGGTTTTCACATCCATTTGATGAACCTCTAGATTTCTTATGGAAGCAATCGCAATTATCATCCGAATTGATGTTATTCGCGTTACCGGTGAGTAGGTATCAAAGTAATCTAGACCTTCTCGTTGTCAATATCCTTTGATCACCAACCTTGCTTTGTATTTATCAATGGAACCATCCGCTTTCATCTTTTTCTTAAAAATCCATCGGTAGCCTAAAGTTTTACAACCCGGAGGAAGATCAACTAGCTCCCACGTATGGTTTTGTAAGATAGAATCTATCTCGCTTTTAATGGCTTCTTTCCATTGAGGTCCTTCCGAAGAAGTTACCGCTTCACGGTACGTTCGTGGTTCACTTTCTACCATATAGGTGACAAAGTCCGAACCAAAGGATTTTTCAATCCTTGCCCTTTTACTTCTTCTAGGCTCAACCTCTTCTAATTGAGGTTGTTGTTGTCTCTCATCATGGACAACTTCGTCAACACGTGTAGACGAACTTCCTTGTTCTTTGTCTAAACAAGTAAACACATTTTCAAAGAATGACACATTCCTTGATTCCATAATCATATTTTTGTGTATATCGGGAATCTTAGATTCATGCACAAGAAAACGATAGGCACTACTATGATGTGCATAACCAATAAATATGCAATCAACCGTTTTAGACCCAATCTTTTGAGTCTTAGGAAGAGGAATGGCTACCTTAGCAAGGCACCCCCACACTCGTAAGTACTTATACGAAGGTTTTCTTCCAAACCAAAGTTCATACGGTGTTTCATCCTTTTCCTTACGTGGTATCTTATTTAAAAGATAATTAGCCGACAACACGGCTTCCCCCCACATTTCATGGTTTAACCCCGAACTTATAAGCATGGCATTAACCATCTCTTTCAATGTACGATTCTTTCGCTCGCTAATACCATTTTGTTGTGGCGAATAAGGAGCAGTGAATTCATGTCTTATTCCATTTTGAGAACATAATTCCGCAAAAGGATAAACATATTCACCTCCTCGATCACTTCGTACAACCTTGATTTTCTTATTAAGTTGGTTTTCAACCTCATTTTTATACAAAATGAATTTCTCAATTGCTTCGTCCTTACTCTTAAGTAAGTTTACATAGCAATATTTAGTACAATCATCAATGAACGTAATGAAGTACTTGTTACCACCCATGGTGGGAATTGATTTCAAATCACACACATCCGTATGAATCATATCAAGTGGTTCGGTTTTTCTTTCAACCGATCGAAATAATGTTCTCGTAAGTTTGGCTTCTACACACGTGTTGCATTTGTGATTCGAATCAATATGGAATGTTGGTATGCTATTTAATTTAATTAAACGACGAATTGAATTAAAATTTACATGGCCTAAACGACCATGCCAAACATTTGACGTCTCAACTAAATGAACGACATTAGTAACATTTTTATTAAAACTTCGTTTAAAATTTCTCAAATTTAATTTGAACATACCATTAAGGGCATAACCCTTACCAACATCCATTCCACATTTTGATAACACAATTTTATCTGATTCAATCACAACTCGAAATCCAAACTTAGTAAGCAACCATCCGGACACAAGATTCTTATGAATCGCCGGAACATACAACACATTGCTTAATGTGACATCATTTCCGGAAATCATCCTTAAGATGACATTTCCTTCACCTTTGATATCCGCGGTAGCCGAGTTTCCCATAAAAAGTTTTTGTCCATTTTCAACATCTTTGAAAGTGCTAAACAAACTTTTATTGAAACACACGTGACGGGTTGCACCCGTATCGACATACCATCCACTTGAATCGTTTCCCACCAAGTTAACTTCCGAAAAATCGGAAATCATAGCCACAATATGCACATCTTCCTTCATATGCATTTCCATATTAGGCATTGTCACAACATTTGTCATTTTTATCAAATAAAAAATGCAAATATTTGACCAATAAGCCCCAACAATTATACTTATTTCGATTAGAAGTAAGATATATTTCAAGTGTTAACTCAAGAAGTATATGACTATCTTGTATCTTACAACCAATGTCAACAAATATAAAATTTTTAAATCCAAAATTGTTTTAAACAATATATCAAGTTATTTAAAATCAAACTTTAAAAACTTGATATAATGAACTTTAAATCCAAAAATTTGATTTTACAAATTTAAACAAAACAAAATTGGAAATTTTCGAAAAAACTCAATTGAACCTTTTTGTTCTATAAAACGTTTCAATCACCACTTTTCCGAATCTATGCTATTAACGAGCAAAATATGGAAAAAATATGTATTTTCCAACCAGTATTAGCTAGAGAGGAAAATCTATTTTAAGTTTGTAGGAGCTAATACCAATTTTCATTAATAAAATACAATTACAATAAGGGAAATTGACGAATACGTTTACAAAGATTGAAACAAAATTAAATAGAACAAACAAGTGTAAGGTTTTGGTTGAGTCTCGTGAAATTCACGATCCCCTTAAAATAGATTCGTTGTCTATTTCCCAGGGTAAAACAACCGAGTAGTTTTACACTACCGGATATAATCCAAGCCAGAACACTAACCGAAGTTGAGAGTGTTTACAAGAAAGAAAGCTATGATTTAGAAGAGAAGTAGGTGATGGTGTGTCTACAAATGAGACCCAATGTCTCTATTTATAGTGTAGAATGCCAAGTAATGTTTAACAAAACATTAAATGCATTCAATTCTATTAAACAAGAAATCAAAACTGTAAACTGCATTTACTGCAGATTTTTTGTAACTGCTCAGTCCTGCTGGTCAGTCCGAGAGGTCAGTATTGGAAGTCTGCTGCGCAGATCAGTACTGCAGTTCAGCGCTGGACTGCAGGAACTCAATATTGGAAGGTCAGTATAGCAGCTCAGTATCAAACTGCTGCTGCGCAGGTCAGTATCAGACTGAAACTGCGCATGTCAGTATCAGACTGCAGCTTAGTACACGTCGAACACTCAGTGCGAGGAGGTCGGTATTGATCGGTTCAGTATTGACCCGCACGAGCCCGGAATTTCGGAGCTGCATTCGTGTCCGCAGGTCGCTCGGGCGTATTGAAGGTCAGTATAGCAGCTCAGTATCAGACTGCTGCTGCGCAGGTCAGTATCCGACTGAAACTGCGCAAGTCAGTATCAGACTGCAGCTCAGTACACATCGAACACTCAGTGCGAGGAGGTCGGTATTGATCGGTTCAGTATTGACCCGCACGAGCCCGGAATTTCGGAGCTGCATTCGTGTCCGCAGGTCGCTCGGGCGTACACGAGTTCAATTCATTTCGGGCAACTCAATCCAAATTATTTGCAATCATTTTATCACAATTTTTTCCAGCAGAATGCAATCAATTAATAAACAAATGATCTTCGGATTCTTCAACTTGACCACATAACAGGTAGGAACAAGATAGAAGGATCACACCTCTTCTTTGAAGATTCAATTTGGTAGGCATTCTTTGATGTGCAATTTTCCAAGCGTTGATTCTAACATTAAGGGGAACTTTAATACTTTATTAATCCAATGAAAATGTTCCAAACAAGCCTTTTAAGGTTGAAACCAACAAAGGCAAAGTGGAAGGAGGCAACCGAGCAAATACCGTAGGGGTCAAGAGCCCAAGAAACCATGTTGTGATCATGGGTCGAATGAGGGTCAATTATATACCAACTCTGCAAAGGAATATTAACCTTACGGCTTTATGAACTTTTAAAACATTCCTCAAAAGTACTGGGATTTTCCCCATAAAACTAAACCCGTCTAAACCTCCAATTTCACAATGTATAGTTTTTATTACAAATTTCCACATTGAACTATTATCCGTTTTGAATATCCAAATCCATTTGTACAAGTAAAGCAATGTTATTAGCTTTAAGACTTCCAACCCCCAAACGACCATAATTTTTATCGTTTAATATCACCTCCTATGAAATCTGTGAACTTTTTAATTTTCATTTACACTCAAAAGAAGTTAGCACGGTAACTTCCAATAGGGGGTTAACTATTGGATCAATGACCCTTCTCATCAAGTGGATCTGGCCGATAATGTTTTAAAAACCCGATTGAACTGGCTAGATGAACCAGGAAACGAGAAGGTAGCAGTGGGAATGATCCAATTTGATTGATTGCGTGCTATAATTCAATTGGAACCGGCCAATTAAACATATGATATTTGTATAATATGTACACATACATTCAGGTTAGATGTGGGGGACTTGGAGTTCCTCATCCCTTATTAACTCATGGATTATGTTCTGTTAACTCATGGATTAGGTTCAAGCATCAGGTACAAGTTATTTTTAGGGTGATTTCCTAATTTTGACCAAATGAAACATAATTTCCCCAAGTATAGACTTGTATTCCAATTATTCTCAATATAGACCGTGCGATTGTGTGTACGACCGTGCGACTGTGCAACTCCACTAGAACGCCGCCATGTGTCCGCGTTAGTGCTGCTCACCTTGTTACTACTGTTCGTTAGTACTGCTCAACATTGTTATACTGCTCTAAACCTTGTTAGAACTGCTCGTTAATACTGCTCAACCTTGTTACTACTGCTTGTTAGTATTGCTCAACACTTAGTGCTGCTCCGTTAGTGCTGCTCCCAGTTAGTGCTGCTCAAGTCTCCCAGTCGCACGCGATATTTTGGAAAGATTGAAGTCTATCAGTATTAAATGGAAGTCTCTCACTAATATTGGTAGTTAATTCTTTTTTTTTACCCTTCCTAAATATAATGTCTATTGTGAGACCAAACAGCCTGTTGGCAACAGGAGACGAAAATGTCGCAAAACATCGACCACACGACATGGGGTGTAATTTCAAAAAGAGGGACTCAACAACAAACAATACAGACAACTTTTGTAATTTACTTTAATGATATAAAAAGAACATTTTCAAGGGCCAACTTGTAAGGTTTAATATAACAAGTAGTAGTCATTTGATGAATTGAAATTTATCAGGTTATATGAAAAATTAAAAATGTTTGGAAGAGTTTAAAAGTTTGTGTTAATTAATTTATTTAAGGATATTTAGAGAGACATTTTAATGAAATTTTTTTAAAGATTCTATAAATAAATTTAAATAAGCTAGCTTTTCCGAAACACACCTAACATTTTCATTAAATGTAACTTCCTTTCTCTCCAAATCTTCCCACTTTTGGGAGGAAGATTAGGAGAGAAATAATGGCAAAAAACTTTCCTCGTCTTCTTTTCTCTTCTTTTAATAACAAACTCTGGAACATGATAAAAATTAATTATCTTCTCAAATCTCTTCTTTTCCCTCTTAATTCAAACTCGGGAACACAGCGTAAAAGAAAAGAAGAGGGAAGAAAAGAAGAGGAAGGATAGAAAATGGGTGATTCTAAATGCACTCCTAAGTAGAAATAAGATGATTATTAAAATGATTGAGAGTGATAATGATTGGAGTGATAAGTAAGATGATTATATTAATAATTAGAGAAAAAAAATGTTATCTTTTTAGTAAATAAAAAAAATGATATCTCTATTAATCTTCTATTTTCCATATTTTATATAAAATGTTATCTATTTTATTAAAAAGTTTCAGTTGTCTAAAAAATTAATAAACCTTACAAGATTATAGTATAGAGTATTAAATTACTTTATAAGTATCACACATTATCCGTAAAAATGGTGACAAGGTTTTTCCGAAATAACCAACGTTTTTTTAATAAGCACTAAAAATTATGAAAAATAATAATATAATGCAAAAGATTTGAATTAAAAATTATGAAAATAATAAAATTATGAAACAAAGTTCTCTATATTTAACGGTTCGATTAAGATATATAACTATATTTAATGTCTCAATTTGATAGAGATATATTTATACAATAGAAGAACATAAAATATATTAAAAAACATTTTCTACAGAAAATAGAAAACAAAAACTTCAAAACAATTGTAAATTCGTATTTGGATGATATAATGGTAAGTGATGATTAGACATTCAAATGGAGAAAACAAGATGATTTAACATGGAAAAGGAGAAAGTAAGTAATTATTTAGCTCTTTTTCAAATCCCAATGCAATTTAGTGAAAAATTATGGAGTTAATTTAGTAGGACCCTAGAAAATAGGGAAGAAATATTTTAATTTTTTGATGTTCTAAAGTTAAGAGGAAGATCCCGTGGATAAACTGGCAAACCGCCATGGCGGATAAATCTAAAGGCGGGTTGGGGATCGGGAGTCTGAGAGCTCTCAATATTTCTATGCTTGTGAAATGGTGGTGGCGTTTTCACAAGGAAAATGATTCTTTGTGGAAACGTGTTATTTGTTCTCTCCATGGCAGCGATGGTGGCCTTAATAATCCAAATAAAGGAGGCAAATTCCCGGGAATATGGAGAAATATAATCAAACCCATGGGGCTGTTGATAAGCTTAACCTGCCTCTCAACAGTTGGTTCCGGTTTGACCATTCTAGCGGTAATAATGTTTCGTGGGCGTTAGATGATAACGGTTTTTCGGTGTCTTCCCTCCGTCGTGCTTATGACGATTCCTACCTCACTCCTTCTGGAACCCGACCTTTATGGTGGAATAATTGGGTGCCTGCAAAGATTAATATTCTGGTCTGGCGAATCATCCATAACCGTCTTCCGATAAAACCGAACCTTCTTAAAAGAAACATCACTTGCCTCTCACAGCTTTGCCCCCTCTGCGACTATGTAGACGAAGATCAGGACCACCTTTTTCTGCGATGCTCGGTTTCCAGATCCTTATTACACGATTTTTGTTCTTGGTGGAAAATGGATATATCGGGTTTTAGCTCTATTAATGACTTGCTCGATTGGGTAGATGCTGCAAGCATGAAGGCGGATGAGAAGAAGGGTTTCCTTAGTGTTTTATATATCTACTTTTGGCTTATTTGGAGACACAGAAATGGTAAGGTTTTTAATTCTCAGGAGGATTTACAGTTCCATATTAAAGCTGGATATCTTCAGGCGATCTCGTTTTTCTGGATTAAGCATAGGGCTACTTCTTGTAATTTGATTAATAGATGGGGTGATTGGTGTTTAGACCCTTCGTCTTGTTTTTGATTCTTGTTTGTAATGTTTGTCTAGCGCCTTGCTAGTTCGCTTCTTAATAAATTGCTTGCCGTTCAAAAAAAAAAAAAGAAATAAAATTTAACAAATTACAAATTTACCCCTATTATATTAATTAATAATGATATCATATAATTAAACAAATAATATCATAATAATAATAAACTTCGTATATTAATATTTGCAAATTATAACTTATTTTCACATAATGATAAAATCATTAAAATCACATTTATGCTTTTACTTTGTATCTGTAATTTAATCAATTAGTTCCTTAATCAATCCTAATTGTTTTAATCCCAAATTCTATCAACAAATGTAGGATTTAAATTAACACTCTGAAGAAATTCGAAATCAGTGATACACTGAAGATGGATTCACTTTTACATCGGAGAACAATAAATTCTGATTTCTATGGCGTTTTGTTTCTGCTGCTACAGATCATCGCATGTTTGAATCGTGTACTTCCATTTGCATCTGGTAACATCTTCTTTGCGCAGTTAACTATTACTGATTGATTATCTTTCTGCTCTAGGTTACACAATGCCTAATTTTTAGTCATCAATTCACCATCTTAAGCTTGAAATCATATGTATATACTTAGCGTTCACACACACAACTATGGCCGACTTGATTAATTCGTGAAGCTGTGATTCATAATATTTTATACATTAGGGTTTTTATATTGTGGAATTGTATTGGATCATGTTCCATGCTTAAATAACTTTCTGGAATTGTATTGGATTATGAAATCCAACCTCTGTACATGATCCATTTAGCACTGAAACTGTCTAATATGTTTTAGGAAGATATTTAAGAGAATACTTGACATCATCATGTGGTGTTCAAATATGTGTTGGATTTTTGTCAAATATCCTGTAAGAAGGTCTAACTTTGTTCATGATTCTTATAAGAAAACACTATTTCTTTATGCAGCAAAATCTGGAGTTTGTACATCTCCAGGTGGTCGTTTTCCTCCATATTCTATTCAAGGAAAACCACCAAAAAAGGCCACCACCGATTTAACTATTTGTAGAGTGTTTCACAAGAAAACATGCTGTGATGTCACACAAACTCATCCTGCTTTGCTGGCGATTAGAAGATTAGCTTCAACTGGTGAAGCTAGTGTCGAATGCTTACATTTGTGGGAGCTTCTAGAATGTTCTATTTGTGACCCGTTTGTTGGTGTACAATTAGGCCCTCCTGTTATTTGTGCTTCTCTTTGTGATGGCATTTATGATGCTTGTTCTAATGCTTATTTTGCTATGGATGCAAAGAATCAGGTTTCTAGAATCTTAAATACCAATTTATCATTATTTATAAATAAATGTAAAAGTTAGTGTTTGGTCTCATATTTAATTATTTATTAAAAAAAGTTATCTGATATGATTTGATGTGGCAGGTGATAGCTCCATGTGGAATGAGTGACACTGTATGTGGTAAAGCATCTGAATGGGTCTCAAATGGCACAGAGCTTTGTAAAGCTTCTGGTTTTTCTGTTAAACCAATTGAAGAAACATATTGTTACAGTGGTAAATCTGTTGTGGATTCACAAAATGTTGAGAATTCTGGATTTGTTTTTGATTTTAATGAATGGCTTAAAGAAATGGCAGTTAATGAACAAGTTTCATGGGCTGTTGGAGGATTGGTTCTTACAGCTGGCCTTTTCTTTCTAAGGTTAGATTTTTAACCCTAGTTACTCATTTTGACCCGTTACCCAATCTGCTTGTTTTTCCCCCACGTCTAGATAATATATAAAATAACTAATATTTGATTATTATTATTATACATGATTTTATTGGAGTATCACAGATAAGCTCAAACTAGAGGAGACTATTTGGGTGGGTTGATAACAGGACAAACGAGGGGATGTTGACCCGCGGGTACTAATTTTTGAAAAATTATTTTAATTTTCTCATTTAAGAAAAAATAATTTTATGAAAATAATATATGTTATTAAAAAGAAAATACATACCAGGGATGGTGGGAGTCCAACATATTTGGTTTAAATCTCAATAGAATATAGTTAATTTTAAGATGTATATACGTATATTGTGTGTGATGAATGTAGTAAAAGGAAGAGCCACAATTATGGACAAAAGCAAGCAGTGATAGGAAGGAAACTTGGAGGAGGGGAAACAAGCCCACAGTATCCTGCTAGTCAAGCAAACAGACAATGAAATGAAATGGAAAAAAAAAACATATTTTAGATCATTGATATTGATATGATACACCTCTTAGTTATTAGTCTTGTAATATTATTACTAGGTTTTAAGATCTTGTGTTTATTATAATGGACATTTGATCTGGTTTAGATGCTGCTGGTTGATGAAACAAGTTATTGGGATTTAACTCACAACCTGCACGCCTTTTTGTAAACAGTTACATTTTTAACCTTCAATTTTTTAACATACACGTGAAGGTCGTCTCATTGTCACTATTTGTTTTTCTTTTTTATATTTGACTATTATAATTTTCTTTACATGCGTACAATCATTTTCCATTCAGTCAACATTTTTTGTTGAATTCTTTTGATAGTTATTAATGTCAAGGAAATAACACCGACTACAACTGTATTACCTATATAATGGGTACATATTAAAATAAATACAAAATGGTAGGTAAATTTACAAAATCTTAATACGAGAATATTATAATGAGAAGCTATAATTGGTTGACATTAGACATAACCCAATCAGAACAACCTAAAAAGGGAAGACGAATGTATAGATTTTTAAGGCTATAAAAGTAGGAAAATGTAATATGATAAATGTACTTTATTCATTATCTCCTTTAATTTATGGCCAGGAACTAATGGATCATCAAATTTAAACTAATTACAAAGGTCAGATCACAAGAGGCCACACACAAAAAAAAAAAAAAAAAAAAAAAACAATGGAAATCTACTACCAGAGTCTACCGAACCCTAAAAAACAAAGGGTACTAAAATAGGTGTTTGATTACAACTAAAACAGAACATAACGGTTTTATATTAGACTGAGATCCATCATCTTTCAGCCGCCAATTACACAACTTCTTGTTTTTCTACTCATAACCACAACTGCTAGGCTGTTCCAATTTTTGGTGGCTGTTTAAATACAACAAAAATATTATTTATGGCGTTTGAGTATAAGGAAAGGATAATAAATAAATAAATAAATAAAATACCTTTTTAAGGGGCTTAGAAGTGCCTGGTTTTTCAAGAGGTTTTAAGATCTCAAAAGAGCACACTAACGATTCATCAACACTCAAAAGTGCGCCTGCATTGTCAAATTCTCCACCATAATTTGGAGCTGAAAATATCGTAACGAGTCTTCTTTTTGCAAAGAATTCATACCCGTCTTCTACCACCTGCACTTACTTAAAAACTACATTATTCATTTTTTATTTTTTTTTAAATAGTAATACTACGTACATAACATGGGAGTTAAAGTCCCTAAAAATCAGAAGAAAAAAACAGAGATATAAGAAATGAAAAAAAAAGATAGGGCGAATTGCACAAAAAGTACTCGACTTTTTTTCCAACCAAAATGAGGATTTTATTAGAAAAGTTTTCAGGTACCTCAAATGAAAATTTCAGAAAGTTGGGTCCCCATATTGATTAAATTAGAAGTTAGAGATGTGTTCAAGGTAGTCCTTAATTTTCTTGTAGTCTCAAGGGACAAATGTCAACCATTGATCAATAATAATTAATGGTCAACATTAATCACATATTTTATACATAGAGTTGACACTCACATAATTTTTTTATTTTCATTTTTAATTTGATTTATTTATTTTTATTTATTTTTTAGTTAAAAAGAAAACATCATGTGATAATCATAGGTGACTGTATATTTGATTACATGTGATTGCACAAAAACATCAATGTGATCAAGATTATACAAAAACATCACATGTGATTACCACATAATATTGTTTTTAACGAAAAAATAATAATAATAAGTAATAAAAATAAATTAATTTTAAAATGAAAAATAATAAAATAATAAGAAAAGGATTAAAATTTTTGTGGGTGTCAAATGATCAAAATACCCCTCCATGTATAAAATATATGATTAATCTTAAACCATTAATTATTATTGATCAATGGTTGAGATTTGTCCCTTGGACTACAAGAAAATCTACCTTGAACAATTCTCTTAAAAGTTAATACCTTTAATATTTCTATAGGATAGAAAAAGTCCTTATTTTAGTTGCACAAAAAACTTTAGTACCTTTTCTATTACAAATAAAAAAAGCAGAGTTCCTCAAATTGAAACTTTCAAAAATTTGGATACCTTTTTGCACAATTTACCAATTAAAATATACCTGATGACCTCTGCAAATAAGATCCAAACCATTTTTGCTAAGAAAATCATAAACAATATCAGCTCCAAAAGTAGAGGAAACACCTCGATCACTATCAGACCAACCCTCAGTTGCACTAGGATCAGCCCACAATAAATCACATAAAAGCCCGTTATCTGGTATTTCAGTTGGTCTTTCAATTTCATCAATTTGACCTAAATTCTCAAGATCAGGTGACAGTCCTCCGTGCATACAAAGAATCTTTTCATCAACTAATGCAGCAACTGGCAAACAATTGAAACAATCTGTAAATATCTTCCATAAACGGACATTAAATCGCCGTTTACATTCGTCATAGAATCCATAAACGCGGTTGATTTTGGGATCTTCGTGGTTTCCTCTTAATAGGAATACTTTATCGGGATATCTGATTTTGTAAGCCAGCAATAAACATATGGTTTCTAAACTTTGCTTGCCTCTATCAACATAATCACCAAGAAAAAGATAATTTGCAGAAGGAGGATAACCACCATATTCAAACAGTCTCAATAGATCTTGATATTGTCCATGTATATCACCTGTCACATAAAGTAATTAAAACAAACATTAAAAAAATCGATTTAGAAACCATTAAATTTTCATTTCCAAATGATATATATAAGGCCAAGGATGACCTTTGCACCAAAGGTCCAAAACCCTAAATTCTAATGATGAAATTCCTAATTATCAGATCATGGAAACAGGAATCTCACACAATTCACAAAACAACTAATATAACAAACAGGATGAAGAACAAACAAGCCCAAATTTTCAACCAATTACGGATAATTAGGGCACCGAGAACCACAAACACCATAACTCAAAAATACAAACGTATGCTCGAACCGGATGATTATTATCCTAAATTGAGCGTCAAAATTACAAAAATTCATGAATTGAATTGATAAAACATAGCTTAATTGAAACAAATTTATACCGCAAATCCTAATTGGAGCATGTATGTGAAGGAGATTTGGTTGCGAAAGGAATATTTGTCTAGCGTTAATACAAAGCTGACGAATCTCTGATTCAGATAACTGCACCTGTTTCCCCCCTTTTCCTTCCAATAATCTCCTGATAATATCTTCTAACACATTTTTATCCATCACGCCTTCAATTTTCATCATGTTTACAGCTTTTATTTCTATCTATCAACATCAAAAATCATCCTATTATTGATTTATGAAAAAGGTTAAGAGGTAGGAAAACGGATTGAGGGGTGTTTGGGAAAGAGCAATATAAGCTTAGTCTTAATAATCTAAATGAATTTTCAAGGCTTATATAAACTTATAAGCTCCCTTAAATAAGCTTTCCCAAACATCCCTGAATTTAGAAGGTGTTGGTGAAATGTAAGAAGGATTAGGATTGAATATTGATGATGATCAAGTCGCGTGATGCGTGCTCTGCTCGTTTTCTATTTTGTTTCGTTTATAATCAGTTTTTTAGTTTAGGAAAACTACAAAAGAAACTCCTTAATATACTATGTAAATTTTTATTAATAAAAGTGATTTTTATAAAAATTGTACTGCTTCTTAATGACATAATATAAATAATACTCCGTACTATATAGAGGGTGTTTGGGATTGCGTTTTGAAGTAGATTATCTGCTTATTGCGTTTTAAAAACGTAAATAATCTAAAACTAGTGTTTGGCAAAAGGTATGAAATAATCACTTATTTGCGTTTTGGACCTCTCAAAATAGAGTTTTGAAAAAGTAGGTTGGTAGCTACTTATTTGCGTTTTGAAAATGGAGTTTTGAATATTACGTATTAACTAAACAAATAATCAGGTTTGCCAAACACTAAAAAGCAGATTATCTGATTATTGCGATTTCAAACAGCATAATCAAATCCAAACACTAGTTTTCAGAATCACATTTTGTGACCGCTGATTATCTGATTATTCATTTTCAAAACACATAATCTATTTTCAATAAGCAATCCCAAACACCCCCATAGTGTTTAATTCATTAATTATTTTCTCTAATTTATAGACGAATATAAACATCTAGTATAAAATAAATATTATTCTCTTGATTCTAACACGATAGAATTTATTACAAAAATCATAATTATTGCTTTAATATGTTGTACAATCTGTTATAATAAATATATATTATGATATTTAAAAAATAGGGATATTCTATTGTGTGTCCATGGGGCACATCATAATAATGTTAAATGACTTTTGTGCCCTGTATTTAATTAATCAAAAATCTTCATTATCAATTATAGTAAAGATAAAATCAGTTTAACACAAAAATATTAATGCTCAATAAATATCATTTTACTCTAATTTTAAAAAAATTGACTTCATTGAATATACCTTAACATTTAAAAATAATAACTATTATGTGTGCAACAAAGACATTGAATTTTGAACGATTTTAAAAAATATATCTAGTAGGATTCAAAATTTTCAAAAATACTTCATTTGCAAAAAAAATTCAAAATAGACAGTGAAATCATGCGAGTTTCATATGAAAATTGGCAAATGTCCTCTGGTCGCACAAATATGGGTTAGTCGCACCAAAAAATGGTCTAATCGCACAAAAAAAATCTGAGTCACACAAAAAGATATGAAGTCTCACAAAAAATTAATAAAGTCTCACCGTATATTTTGGGAAAATCCAAAGTCTATTAGGGAGAAAAAGTTATCTTTCACGGTTAATTTTTTATCACCGCAAAATATAGTTGAATAAGGTATTCGATGTGCATTGTGTTATCCTACTATTACTACTATATGTATTTAATATTTATTGTTCTTATAAGATAGAATCCTATAAATTAAAAGATCAAATCCGAGATAAACGCAAATTTTAGTTTTTGCTTAGAAAAAAAAAATTAATTCCCCGAGGACTAAGGGCTTGTTTGTTTATCTTTTTCCTATCAAGTGATGTCCAAATAAAATGTCTGTCTTGATATATGACATTTCTCTAGAGATATCAGTGTGTTGTTTGATATTTATGCTGAATAAATTGTCTAAATAAGAATAAATTACATTTTTAACTTTCTGTATAGAAAAGTACTTAATAAAAAGTTATCGTTTGATAAACTCAAAATAAAAACACCAAATGAAAATTATAAATATAAACTATATTAATTAAAATATATTTATAAAAGATAATAATAATAATTTATTTAACTATGTCAATACACAACTATATTTGTTCAATGAAAAGTAATCAGTTTAGAAAATTATTAAACAAGCAAATAAATTAATTAAATGCATAAAACGATGGTACTTATATTTTCATTCTAAGTAGCATGCTGGATGATTTGTAATTTTAAGCAATAGTTTGTGATGTGATTTCACTAGATTATGGCGATAAATAAATAGATAGAGTGAGAATTGGTAATAAAAAAACTTAAGAAGTGAAAAGCCAAAAAAAAAATTATGGGTAACTTGGCATGGTGACCTCATGGGTATCGAGGAAGCAAGGGCAATAATGGAAATTAAAATAAAAACTGATGACTTAATGAGTTAAGTCTATTAAACTGATGACCTAAATATTGGTCTGTGCTTGGGCTAGGGTTCTTCCAGAGGCACGATCCTCATGAGCACAATCAATTTCGCTTAATCGGAAAACGGAAGAGGGAAGATAGACATTAATCCAGTGGGATCAGGTAATTAAAATGACGTCTGCTTCCTTGAAGTTAGGGCTCTGTTGATGTATTGACTGAATTAGGGTTTGGATCTTCAATTCCATCTGATAGAATGTAGATTGTTCATCCTGTTTGATAATTACAACTGATAATTACAACTGATTCATGCATATTGTGATAATTTTTAACTTCAACTTTCTAGAAACCTTTATTAGATGACTTGTATGATTATAAATTGCAATTAGCTCTGTTATTTTTTTATCTGGATCATACAAGTAATTGTTAATTATGCAAAAAGGTTTGATAAATTCATCCACTTTTTTTTGGTTTGATCTGTTACGGTACTTAATTTTTAAAACAAACAATTTTGTATTATTTCTTGAAGACGCAATGTAAATACATTCCTTAAATCAATAAACAAAATTAGATCATAATTTTGCTATTTTTTTTTTTGCAGGGAGGAAACCTTCAACAATTTTGTTAGTAAATTGGACAGAAAAACAATCGTCCATAACTGCTACGTCCTTTAAACTCGATATACATTTCAAAATTTTGAGATTTAGAAACTTATAAAAAATGTTTTAAGTTCTATTGTTTTTTTCATAAATCTGTAAATAGGCTTGAGAATGGTGTTGCTAAACGAGTAGTTGCAGCTGATTAAGGTGTACTATAAGCAACCAATATAAATGGTGTTTGGATCCTATTGATACAAATTGGCAAATGTTTTATATAAATGAATCGTTAACAAATATTACAAAACACGAATAACAAAACCTTTTTTTGGGTAGTGAACTATGCATGTGGGATTGGTTAATTATTTTTTTTCATCTTCAAAGGTTATATTATTATTATTATTGTCGTTATTATTATTTTATTTTAGGGGGATTGGTTAATGGTTATCCTGCATTATATAATCTTTTCCTGTTTGTGAATTTAAATAAGTTTGAAAGTTAGGGAAGTAACAGAATTTGATAAAGAAGCAGTTTGGTATAGTGGTTTATGAGGATGGAGATTTTGAAGATCATAAATTCCATTAGCATCAAAAGTCATCAAAAACAGGATAAAAAACATGGGAAATGTGTTCCAAATCCACCAACATAAAAAAGATTTAGTAAGTTAGTCCTCCTTTTACCATAATATCTTTCTTTTACTTGTTATTTTTCGTGCACATTATAAAATGAAACCCAAAAAATGAACATTTGTATGCTAATGGAAATGGTTTACTATAGTATGCAAGGCACGTGACATGGTTGATTATAAAAACATAGATATGCACATCATAAAATTATTTTTAGGATAAATATTTGTTTTTGTAGCTATAAAACAATGCATATCACATTTCGAATCAGCTTATATTTCTATCTTTTTTTATTAATATTGAGTAAAAGAATACACGACTTATATAATTGTTTTCATGGAAATTAAATATTTTGTTTTCCTAAGCTAAAGCTAGCAAATTGTTGCTACCAGTATGCCTTTAAGACAAAATTGTTTTTTTCATTAAATATAAAGTAATGAAGAAGTAAATATAAATGGAGAAATGCCCTTTTCAACAACAGTCATTCTCCATACATAGGATCCAACATTAAGTGCTAAAAGAATCTTAAGTAACAACCTTTCTAGTTTTACACACTTCATAAATATAGTCTTGCTAAAACAAAATTCTTTTTTAACTATTGCATTTATTAATTATTAAAAACAATCAGGGGATGTGAGACTTTATAAATAAGGTGGTTGATCCTCACTTCATATTCACTTAGATTAAAGAACCAGAAAGAACCAAAAAGCTTATAAAGAAGAAAGGTTAGTTTTGTGATGTGGATGCATGCACATATATTATGTTTTAATATATAATATTTTGCGTGATAATACTAATATTTTACTGAATTCATAGTTTTATATTATCTTTTGTCACTGAAAGAAAAAAAGTTGCTATAAAACCAACATTTGAGAAAACGAATGTCTTTATTACAAGTATTGTATTTAGTTTTTATTCAGTGTGATGAATTATCTTTAATATGTATTATTAAAGATATATATTATTTATTTACTTTATTATTGTACAATTTACAGATGAGTATCCTTATTGAAATGGTGGACAAGCTTGCAAAAAAACTAAATTTGGATAATGGCACAAATCCAACCACCAATGCCTTTGTAAGTTATTCCTTACCTTTACAAATAATGTAAACAAACTCATTTGAGTAATCCATTTATCAACAAATTCAAATATTTAATATTTTAATACCATCAATCTAACTAAGGGGTGTTTGGGAGAACTTATTAAGGGAGCTTGTGCTTATTAGCTTATTTAAGTTAATAAGTTTTTTTAGAATAAAGTGTTTGGAATAGCTTATTTAAACTTATTGTAAAATTACTAAAATGGACATCTTATGTTTTTAACAAAAAAATAAAAAATAATAAAAAGTAATAAAATAATATTATTATTTAAATAAAATAATAAAAATAATAATAAAAGTTTTAATTTTTTTTAAAAAAAAAAAATTAGGTTAAAATTTATGTGGGTGTCAAAGGTGAGGGTAAAATGGTAAAATTCCTTAAAAATCCCTTTAAAATGACTTTTCTAATCACCTCTTAATAAGCCTATAAGCTAAACCAAACACTCAAGTGTGCTTATTAAGTTAAATAAGCTAAAAAGCTTTGTTAATAAACTCTCCCAAACACCCCCTAAGTTATCTTAGAAGTATATTTTTAGTAATAACACTTAAAGAGCTAAATTAAATATATTTGAACAGTTTTCTTTTTGTTTTGTTCGACAGACTGAACGAGCAACAACTGTAATCAGGGACTATGCTAGAGTTCCCTTGAAATATTTCATTGTTTTTGCACTTTGTTTTGGTCTATACCTTTATTTAGCCATCGATATATTGGATACCAAACACCCGGGTATCAATCATATTAACATTCCGCATATGAAAGTCCGATTTGATATCCATAACAATATAATATCTCTAGAAGGAATCGGTGGCTTTCAAGTTAGTTTTAACAACACTAATACGGTTAAGGCCTACCCGCAATTTGGGCATTATGTGTTGAGTAAAAGAGTCAACGAGAGTCAAATCCTACGCTCCATATCTAATACTAGATATGAGATCTCTAGAAATGACCAAATAATTGAAGTAAAGTTCAAACACTGTCAAACTCTATTTCAAGAAGACCAAACAATGGAATTTAAGGAGGTGTTAAACAAAGGAAAGACATGGGTGAGAGTGGATGGGTATTTTAGAATGTACCTAAAGCTTGCAAGCTTTATACCCTTTCCACATGTTTACCGCAATCTATACTTTGGTTGTAATATTGTATTTTCGGGGACAAGTGTCCCTCTTGAGAAAATACAGTTTAGTAGGTGTCTCGCATCATCAAAACCATTGGGAGTAGTTTGATTTGTTTTCTTTCTAATGAATGTATTTATGTGGTTTTCTAACTAATTAAAGCGTGGGAAAGGAATGTCTTCAATATTAAGGATGTTGTGGCATAAAGGCATATTGTTTGTTTTTGGCAGAATCATATATAAATATAGATATAGGCTATGCAAATTGTTTGTTTTTGGCAAAAGCATATATAAGTATAGATATATGCTAGTTTACGTAATTGATGGTTTTGACAATATAGTATGCATACTTGGTCATATTACAACATACATTAGTTTGTACTATGTTGCACAACATTAACATTAACAAGATTTTATCAATCATCATAAATATAAATATCATTGATCATATAACGCATTTCATGTCATAATTATGTGTGGTATTTTGTATTAGACTCGGACTCATGTATAATTGCATAGATCTAATGGTTTTTTCTTTTATATTTTTATAGTGACGTAAAACACTATAATTGCTCACATGTCACAAATGATATGGCTTGGTGGCTATTTTACACAGTCATCTATTAGTGGATAACACATGTCAAGTTTAGAAGTGTACCACATTTATGGGTAGGAAGAAATAGCATTTCTCTTATAAATACCATCCCACTTCTCTTACCACAACATGTTTAAAGAAACTTAACCGTATCACATTCTTGTTCTTTAAACCGTCTCACATTCGACAAGAATTACAGAAAGATAATTGATAGCAGTGACCGGTCCATGTTTTTGGCTGGATATGAATAGTCCACTTATTTTAAATTGGTCTCCCTTAATGGACCGTTTATATAATGTGTAAATGGGCCGTCTTATTAGACCGGTTACCCCCATCGGTATTTACTTTGAGCGAAACTTTGTTTGGTCACAATATTGATATTTGGTTTATTAATAAAATAATAAGTAATAAATTGGTTAGATTTTTCTGGCAGTGTGAATAAACCAGAAAAATCTCACGTAGACCTCCTATTTTGAGATAGGATTTTCAACTATAAATTATTAAATTACTCCACTGTTGCTAATAATTTAATAAATTTAATAAATGTTTTTTTTTATCAAGGGGGTGATTTTTAAACTACACATTTTAACCTATACACCACAATAGTTACTTTATATGTTTATACAATTGCCAATAGACTTGTATAATATGGTATATGCATAATAAAATACGGTGTAGAAATTAATTTTTTTTTGTTATGGACATTGTAATAATCATGATTTTTGGAAGAAAAAAATTGTATTAAATATAATAACAATTCAGCGTAATAATGGAAGAGTTTAGGAATGGATTCTATTTTCTAAAATCTAATTAAAATTGACACATTTAATCCATAAATAATTGATTTAAATAACAATTTTTTCATTGACATTTTTCCCTGCAATTTTAAAATCGGCAATTACTTAATTGCGGAAACCAGAAAAGAATTTTAATTACAGAAACAAATTAAATGCTTCCTTATTGACACAAACTCTTTATATGGGAAGGCACATGATTAATATTACCAAAGATCATGGCTAGTTTGTTACGGTAAGAAATCAAATACCGACTAAAAATAAACGCCTAAAATAGTGTTGATGCCTTTGGTTGCTGGGCGGGAATATTTATACTCCGTATGTTATAAATACCAGCCATACAATGAGTAAAGGAGATAACCTAATTCTTAATATTTGATCGTATTCTGAAAATTTTGAGTTCGTCATGAAGAAGAATTGTATATGTCTTCTTTTCCTTTTTATAGTATCTATAAATTGTATGAATGTTATCGCTGCCTATAACCAATATGATGAATACTGCAAGCATCAATACGGTAACTATTCGTTTGAACCCTTTTTCTACAATTTTAGTTTATTAATTCTTGTTAGTTACGAAACATATTGTTTGAAAAACCAACAAATCACATTATTTATTTACTCATTTTCTATTACAAACTTTGTATAATTTAACAAATCACTTTATTATTTACTCATTTTCTATAATTACAAAATTTGTATAAATTTTGTTGCATGTAGGCCAAGATGAAAGCGCTTATACACTTGACTATGCATCAACCGCTTGTCAAGAAGACGAGTGTGCAAGAGCTTGCTTAGATATAACTCCTCCCACGTCAACAATAGATTATTCAGATTGTCAAGGCACTATTTGTATTTGTTGTGCCGGTAAAGCCAGAATCTAAAAACAACTAGTTTTTGTTTACTTTTTGATGTAAAATCAAAAAGAATATATTTACATTGGTAAAGGTCATCACATTCTCAATTTACAGTTAGATTTTTGGTGCTAAGATATGCGTAAACAACATTCCATGTTAGAATATGTCTTATTAATGTTATTATAAGCAAGGTCTTAGTTACCACTTCAAAACGCGATACTAATTATTGGATCAAATAATTTATCAATTTGGTCTTCAAATATTAATATGTTCTCTAAAAATTAACATTAATGAGTATACGTAGAGCAAAAGAGATTAATATAAAAATGATTGAAGGAAAACCACAACCAACACTTATTATTTAAGAAAAGTTTTTGGTGTTTGTCTCAACTTTAATAATGAAATAAACTGCAAAACAAATCACTTTAAGTTATAATGCTATTTAACATTAACAATGAGATTTTATCAATCATCAAAATATATAAATATCATTGATCATATAACGCATTTCATGTCATAATTATGTGTGGTATTTTGTATTAGACTCGGACTCATGTATAATTGCATATATCTAATGGTTTTTTCTTTTATATTCATTTATTGTCCACATTTTAGAGTTTAAACTGATTTTCTCTTTAGTGTGTATAAACAATTTTTATGAGTTACATTGGTAAAATCAAAAAGAATATATTTACATTGGTAAAGGTCATCACATTCTCAATTTACAGTTAGATTTTTGGTGCTAAGATATTCGTAAACAACATTCCATGTTAGAATATGTCTTATTAATGTTATTATAAGCAAGGTCTTAGTTACCACTTCAAAACGCGATACTAATTATTGGATCAAATAATTTATCAATTTGGTCTTCAAATATTAATATGTTCTCTAAAAATTAACATTAATGAGTATACGTTTTAGAGTTTAAACCTAAATATTCATTTATTGTCCACATTTTAGAGTTTAAACTGATTTTCTCTTTAGTGTGTATAAACAATTTTTATGAGTTAGTGGGGGTATTTATGAATCTGTTTATACAAAACAGTATACAATGAGGGCTAATTTTTTTTTTTTTTTTTATATCCAAGCCATAATTCGAAATTGGAAGATAAATATGTTCAGTTTACCAATACCAAAGCTACATACAAGCTCAATTTAAAACTAAAAAAAAACAACTAAAAAATTATTTATTATATGTTAAAATCAATCAATCAATCCAGGTAAAATCATTTACTACCCAAATTTTCAAGGTTAAAATAATTTATTAACACAAATCAATTTTCACAAAACATTGTACAATTAGGCCTAACTTTGTGTTAAGAACTGAAATACACGATTTCTAACTGATTATATTCCCTACACATAACCCACGGACCTTTATAAATAGATGTATTGATATTTCTTCCTACCATATTCCTACATATGTTGATCTTTAACAAGTGTCAAAATCAAGGGATAATATGATGAAACAGAATTAGTGGATGACATAATTGTTAGAAGGGGGGAAAGTTGGTTAGAATTAGTTAAATTAATTTGAGTTGACTTGTGCTTCCGTTAAATAGCTGACAACGACTCTAGTTCAGTTTAGCTTTTGGAATTGTAATTCATTTTCTCTGTCGACTGTATCAATCTCGTATTGTAAACTTGTTCATATTGAATAGCAATCATTCGGTATTCTTTCTTACATGAACTCCTAATATTATTAGCTCGATTCACAGTTCTTAATTGAACTCTAGAATTGAATTGTATCAGACGAAAAATCTTCGTGTCTAGAAGTATATTCATAGTCGGAGTTCTTCGGTAACGGAGTTCACGTGCGTCGGAGTTCTTCGCTTTCATGGGCAGATAGAAGAATAGCAGTGACCGCTCCATTTTTTTGGCTGGATATGAATAGTCCACTTATTTAATTGGGCTCCCTTAATAGACCGTTTACATAATGTGTACAGATAAAACAATTAAATGGGCCGTCTTATTAGACCAATTAAATCGGTATTTACTTTGGGCGAAACTGTGTTTGGTCACGATATTGATATTTTTGGTTTATTAATAAAATAATAAATAATAAATTGGTTAGATCTTTTTGGCAGTGTGAATAAACCATAAAAATCTCACGTAGACCTCCTCTTTTGAGATAGGATTTTCAACTATAAATTATTAAATTACTCCACTGTTGCTAATAATTTAATATATTACTTCCTCCGATTTAAAATAAGTGATACATTGTTAGTTTCACGGTTTTTGAGTCAAAATATGATAATGATAATTAAATTATATTAATTAGATGATTAGTGGGGAATGAGTCCCACAAATTTTGAATAAAATAAGGTTAATGATGTTTAAAAGTAAAAGTAAGGGTAAAGATGTCATTTCACTTTATTGAAGTAGATAGTTAGTGGGTGTGGGTCCCACTACTTTTTACCAAATAAGGTAAGTTTCCAAAGTGTATCACTTATTTTGATACACCTAAATATAGAAAGTGTATCACTTATTTTAAATCAGGGGGGTGATTTTTATCCAGGGGGTGATTTTTAGACTACACATTTTAACCTATACACCACAATAGTTGCTTTATATGTTTGTATAATTTGCAGTAAAACTTGTATAATCCTCCCCTATATATGAGGCTACACATGATGATTTCATGCCACCTCATCACAACGATCGATTCTAATTGGACGAAAATGCCAGCTGTAAATCGCTCATTGGTCCACCTGTCCAACCATTCCTCAACGATAATTAATAGGGCGGAACTATCAGTTAATGAAAAACCCATCCCAAACCCTTCAGACCACATCTCTCGCCGGTCGCCGCACAAATTGAGGCTTCAATCCTTCACCGAACAATTATGAAGACCTATCTCGCCCAGATTTTGAGACTTCGAACCTCGCCAAACCATTCTGATACATCATGCTCGCCGCAATCTGGATATAGGTATTTTTCGTCCATTTCGTGATTAAACAATCTGGTTGTTGTTCATAGTTAGGGTTCGTTTGGTAAGATAATACTTATTAAATCGATATTGTACTCATTCAGGGTTCAATTCGTTATTTTATATTAACTGAATCTGCCGATTCAGGTTAGGCAGATTCCACTTCTCCCGTGCAAGATTCAGGTTAGGATCTTCCACCCGTTTGGTCTTTTCTCCAAACTGAAGGTACCAATTTCGTTGATTTTAGCGTTCATATTCTCTTACGTATAGACTGTTAGGGTGGCTTCGTGAAAATTGATATATTCTTGTGTAATTTCCAATAGCTATATCTATATTTTGATCCCTCTTGACGAAATTATACTTGTGAATTTCGCAGTGGGGTTTCACACTTAACTATGTTGTTCTTCGAGCAGTGTTTCGTCACTTTCTAAGCTCAAAAATCGCACTATAAGCTGTCTTTTTATAATTAACCTTGCTATTAACCCCTTTGTGTTAGTTTTTTAATTTTGTTTTGAGAGGTTGTTTATTTAATACAGGGGAGAAAGTTATTTTTTGTGAGCAACAATTTAAACTAAATTCATAAAAGAGTATGCTAACCTGTTACTCTCACTTGGAATCCTGGTTACTGAGGTTGGTAATGTTGAACTATCAAATTTCATGAACCATACAATACTCAAACTTTAATTGATTGTAAAACTTATATTACAAAATAAGTTTCACGGAAATCAGTGATGCAAATTCAATAACAAATTGATGTTTGTAAAACTTAGATTGTTAAACTTTAATTGATGGTTGTAGATTTTTTGGTTTGCACACAGCACACTTTTGACTTTTTTAGTCAAATCAAGGTTGTGTGTCTCTGTTGTTTTAATAAACATACATGAGTTTTGCTCACTTTTGCTTTTAACTCAGTAAGTTGAAAGTGACGCAATTTTAAAACCACTTTCATATAATTTATGTTTATATGTTTTTAATACATATAGATTCATGATGAACCAGAACTTTTAATTGTGGGAGTTGCATATTCAGATGTTTATATATGAACAGATAATATGTTTTCAAAACACATTGAAACAGATATTAATTCTGTTTATATGTTTTTAATATTATTTTTTACTTTTAAGAATAATTTTAATGGAAATATCAAAGATATGAACGATGTTTGAAGATCTTCACCGTTTGATTAAATGTGAATCTGGTTCTATATCTTTTAGTAAAATTAAACTTATTGTGGTTTAATTAATCTTATATGTATACTTATTTAATTTTGATCTGTTTTGGCAGGCTTAAATTGTGTAAAGCTATTTGATGTTGCACCAGCTGATGGGTTAAATTACTACAATTTTGGAGCATAGCTTTATCAACATTATCGCAGACTTGCTGCCTTGTCTCGTGAAGAATTATATATGTGGTAGCAAAGGTTGCTCACTTGCATTTTGTGTAATTTCTATTATACTATAAAGAATAAAGTTGGAGAGAAAATCTATGGAAAAATGAGATTATTATGTCTTCATCCATGCCTACTCGAAAGCACCCAAATTAAGGTGGTCTTGAAGAGGTAATTTTAGGTTTTCTTTTTATTATTTCTCATAAATAAATATTTAAGTAACTATTTTGTTCCAGAATGCAACATGGTGCATATGTCATCAATTAGTTTATCTTTATACTGTTGGTTGTAGCCGCATGTCTTATGCTTTTATTTGTCTTGACGTAAGAAATTTCATACTTCTCTTGCAATTGCCACATTTATCTTAAAATTATGTTTCTTAAAATTTCAAGTTTATGTTATTTCAAACTTCAGGTAATCATTACATTTTTGTTAAATGTTTCTCACAAGTCTAGACCCATTTGACCCGTACCTTGAATTAATAGTCACATAATTAATGTTGAGTATGTGTTAAGTTAGAGGTGGAAAGTCTAACTCATATATTCGAAAATCCCATGGACTGGATTTGTGGGACATTGCTTCTTTGTGAAGATTTTTAATAATTAACAGAATTTTGTGGGCCCATATCAACTTTCAATTTTCTAATTATGAGAATGGGAATATGACATCTATGGCTTGAAAACTTTATAGATGTGCACGAAGACCGAGCCTAAAAGATTGGAAATCCATAGAGATAATAAAGACATGGAAGGTAATTCACATCAAACTCATGAACCTGATTCTTTTTCACATTGTTTTTTAGAGTAAGTTACGTAACTCATTCTTGCGGTTTGTATGAGATTATGGATTTCATCCCTTGGCTTTTTTATTAAACCAGACAAATTCAACGGCCCCTAAAGCGTACAAGCCCGTTAAGCTTTCAGGAACTTTGGTGTTACAAGTTTCAAAATCTGGGACTATTCGTGTACTAAATAAGTCGAGAAACGAGATTTATAATTTCATACAATTTAATGTAATCTACTCTGGATCTTATTAATGTGTGATATTGTATATGTGCATTTGGAGCTGTTATATTGCTCAATTGATCAGTTACAGTAATACTTGCTGAAGATTTACCGCCTGCAGATCTAATGGGGAAATTTGACCCATTGGCTGTGCTCACTATTTAGAAAACAAGAACCATAAACCAGACCAGTGTATTTTTTTTGTGTAATTGGGTTCAGGTCGACACAAATACTTCAGTAGGGGTCAAAACAGGATGGGTCGGGTTGACCCATGATTATGAAAACATTATTTCAGTAATACTATAAATCTTTGAACAAAATGATTTAGGAGGTTGTATGCAACTCCAAAAACGTAAACGTTTGACATTTGACCCATTTTGAGGTAAAAAACAATCCAAATCGACCCATTTATATGTAAATGGGTAGAAAATGGCATCTCCATGGACTTTTGACTTTATTGTTAAAGATGGTTTACACTTTACATGATATACTAATAATAGAAGTATGGGATCATGATACGTTTTGGAAGATGTGTTCGTTTATGGTCAATGCTATATGTTAACAAGAGTTACATTAGAAGGGGAATGTAAAGATAGTTTCCAAGTTGATGGAGCCAAAAATGGAAAACTTACCTTGTGAATCTTAAGTGGTTAGCCCACTTCATTTATTGCAATTCTTACCATTTTTAAATCTAACATTAATCTGATAATGATGATGAGAAAAGATCTTGAATAAATGTTTATAAATTTCAATAAAAAGTTTTGGTTATCAACTATAGTTGGTGTACTTGGTCATGAAGTGCAAGATTTTGTTTTTGTAGATGCTTAAATTTGACATTTTGTTGGGTAAATAGTTTGATGTTCTTTGTGCAATTTTTTGTTTGCATCTTGATTTTGAAACTTTTACAAACTTTATGGTCCATTTTGTAGTCACAATTTTGTGGTAATATTTAATGTTCACAATGAGTTAATCAATTTGAATAGGAATATAATTATATGAATATAGTTAAAGTGCCGTTTGAGTTGTGAAACAGTGGTTTAACAAGCATAAATGGTAAGCTTAATTTGACAATTGAAAAACTAGCGGATGATCATTAGTCAATAATCGCAAATCATAAATTATTTCGTCTTTGGATATTAGCATGTACTTCTGTATAATCAAATGTTTTTTTAAATTATTTCAATAGTATTTTATTATATGATTTTTTACGCTATTCTCATTCTATATCTCGAAGCATGTCCGTCCATCCGGGCGGGCTTTGAAGCTATGTATACCATATATTGTTTTGACCTTTAACATACAATTATCGGATTGAATGTTATTTGTTGTGACAGAAATGACATTACACTAATTCAACAAACAAGTATCACATTATTGTCTCAGGTTGGTTTGTTTATGCAAAAACCGGTATTCTCACATGGCCAGCTTTATGTGGCTGTATCACGAATTAAGACCAAGAACGGATTGAAGGTCATTTGTTGTGACATATATGGGAATTACACTAACTCAACAGTAAATGTCGTTTACAAAGAAGTCTTATTTCGTTTGTGAATTATATGTAACAAAGATTAATATATCCATTTTTATACCAATTCATTATTACAGAGATAACATTATTATGTCATTTATTAAATTTTTAATCTTTATTGGTATTTTTTTACGTACGTAAATAATGTGATGATGTGTTTTGAAGCATTTCGATTTTTAGGCGTTTGACTGAAGAAGAAATTTTTATTATTATTATTTTTTTGAAAAAAACTGGTCAGACTTAAATTAGAGATTCGGCATTGCCATCACCCACACCAAGCCAACCACCACATATATATATATATATATATATATATATATATATATATATATATATATATATATATATATATATATATATATATATATATATAACCAGCAACATACAACCAATAAAGTTCAAAATAACAAAACCTACACCACTAAACATCAAAGTGCAGGAAACATACAAAAAAACAAACAAACAGCCTTTGCATTAAGGAATTTGATGTTCCAATCAGAAGCAACTCTTAACACCTGCTGAGAGACTTTTACTTTCATACCCATAAGCTTCATTCTTATGCTATCCTTGATACTGTTCAGCAACACATCCTTAGGCTTGTTTTTGAGTTTAAAAATTCTGTCATTTCTTTCTTTCCAAATAAAATAAACTGCTGTCGCCACAGTGATTCTTCTAACAACACTCTTGATATTATTGTTACACGACAGAACAGCCATTTGATCAATAATATCCATCCATTTACTAGAAATTTGGGTACTCTGGCAGATTCTCATTAATTCCTTCCAAATGAAATTAGGGTACACACACTCAAAAAACAAGTGTTCATGAGAGTCATGCACCTGCTTGCAGAAAGGGCATAGTAAAACCACATTATTACACCACTTTAACATCCTATCCTGGGTGAGCAGCTTCTCCCTTACAGCCAACCACATAATAAAGGCATGTTTTGGACTGTTTTGGGAAAACCAGATGACCTTATGCCATTTAGCAATGTCTGCATTGGGACTAAATTTCTCCCATGCACACCTCACTGAGAAATCGACCAAAACTTCCATCCCTCCTTCTCCATTTAATTGTATCAGTTTTAAGGTCATCAATAACAGGGGTGCCAATGTTCTGAAGTGTAGGGTACATCTGCAACCAATCACTCGGCCAATTCCAATTGCCATTTATCACCATATCAGCAACAATAGCATCATCCTTCAGTCTGGCCATGTAGATACTTCTTTTATTAATAATTTTGTGTAAGGGTCCATTGTTGTCCCAATTATCGTGCCACATAGAAGTACTTTTGCCATTGCCAATTTCATGCACAATAGCATCACATATTTTGTCCCTAATGCCCAACAACACCCTCCACATCAAACTATCTAGAGAACTAGGCATAACATCCCAAAAATTTCTATTTTTTAATTTCACCCTATTAATCCATTCCACCCATAAACTGATTTTCTTAGCAGTAATGTTCCATACATGTTTGCATAAGAGGGCAACATTCCAAGGACGAAGGTTTTTCAGGCCCAGCCCCCTTGATCTTTGGGAGTGCAAACTGTTTTCCAAGCCACTTTGGCTCTACCCTTCTTCTCTTCACCAGGGTTCCACAGGAAGTTTTTCAAAACCTTCTCAATATCATTTATAACTGTTTTGGGGATGAGGAAGACCGAGGCCCAGTATACATGCAAAGCAGACAACACAGAAGCAATGAGTTAACAGTCTTCCTGCAAAAGATAACATCTTATTTTTCCAATTATTAACCCTATTCTTGATCTTATCAACCAGTTGCTTGCAATACTTAATGCCCAATTTCTTATCAACTAAGGGCACACCCAGATACCTAACAGGTAAAATACCAACCTGAAAAGGCATTTCATCCAGAATCTTAGCCCTAGTAACATCATTAACATTACTGCAAAAAACAGTACTTTTTCAATTATTAGGCAACAAACCAGAGCAATTACTGAATTCCAATAAAGTCTCCTTTATAGCTCTGACTGATTGAATGTCTCCATTACACAAGATGAGTAAGTCATCATCAAAACATAAATGAGTTAGCTCAAGCTCTTTACACCCTTTATGGTACTTGAAACCAGAGTTATCCCTAATTCTTCTTTTCATCATTAGGGTTAGAATTTCCATAACTAAGGTAAAACAAATAGGGTGATATGGGATCTCCTTGCCTAAGCCCCCTCCCACTCTTAAAAAACCCTTTTCTGTCTCCATTTACACAGATTGTGAAAGACGCACTGGATACACACTCCATAATCCATCCCACCATAGTTATATGAAACCCAAAATTAATCAGAATACTTTTTAAGAACTCCCAGCCTACAGTGTCATATGCCTTTGCTATATCAATCTTAAAGGCACAGCGTTTAGGCCCTTGTTTCCGATTATAGCCCTTTAACAATTCTTGAGTGATTAGAAGATTGTCTTGGATTAATCTGCCAGGAATAAACGCACTTTGATTCATATTTACTACCTTCTGCAACCCCCCTTTAATTCTATTAATGATTATCTTATTGATACACTTGTAAATGACATTACATCACACAATAGGACGAAAGTCGGAAACTGACTAAGGGTTGGGGACTTTAGGAATCAGAGAAATAATTGTGGCATTTACTTCTCCCAATAATTTGCCATTCCTAAAGAACTCCTTGATAGCTCTGCACACATCAGGCCCCACAATTTCCCAAGCTTTTATAAAAACCCCGGATGTGTATCCATCAGGGCCTGGGGCTTTGTTTTGATCAATGTCAAACATAGCTCCCTTGATTTCATCATCAGTCACCATATCAACCATTCTAAGAGCTTCTTCAGGGCAAAGCTTCTTCTCAAATAAGCTTTCTTCGTTGTGAATAGGGCTGCAATTTCCTGTGGAACTCAAGAAATTATGGAAATGTTTCACAAATTGCTCAGGAATGTCATCCCCAAAATATTCACTACCATTAGCATCACATATCTTCAAGATTATGCTCATATGTCTTCTACTTTTAATAGTTCGGTGAATTTTTTTTGTGTTTTTATCACCTTCCTTTAACCACTTGACTTTTGCATTCTGAAATAATAGCAACTCTTCATCAGTAACTGCTTCAACATATTCCTCTAACAGGCTCTTGGTTTGATTCATCAATTGAACGTGATGAGGTTGGGCCACCATATCTGTTTGAGCTTGTTTAAGTCTCTCCCTTAAATTGCTGACTAGCTCAAAAATATTACCTTTTCTCCAGCTCATTTGCTTCATGTGGAACTTCATTGCTTTCAATCTCTTAACCAAAATGTACATATGCCGGCCATACACATTAGTTTCCCAGTTGTCTTTCACAATCTGTATAAAATCCTCCTTCTTAGTAAGGTAGTTGGAAAACCTAAAAGCCATGTTAACCTTCTTCACCTTCTCAGGAATTACCACTAAGACAGGACTATGATCAGAAGTTACATAGGGTAAAAATTTAGCATAGGCCTGACCATAATCACTAATGAAGTTATTATTGGCCATCCCTCTATCTAACTTCTTCATAATGCTAGTACTTGGGCTTTTGGGAGATCTAATCCAAGTAAAAAACAGACCTGTGCTGCAAAGGTCTTCAATTTCTACACTATTCGTGCAGTCAATAAACTCTTGCATTTCAGTAGTAATAACTGACCCCCCCATAGAGTGCTCATTTCACTTCATTGTGATATTAAAATCTCCTATTAGCACCCACGGGTTTCCACTAGTGATACTCTTAGCCAAATGTAACTCTTTCCATAACTCTCTTCTTTCACTTGCTGAGTTAGCAGCATAGACGAAGCCGTAGGATATGCGTTTATTATTATGTCTCAATTCAATTAGACAAAGAATACTTTGTCTAGAGCTGTGAATGGGAGTAACATTCACAACATTCCTATCCCAACCAACAACAATGCGACATCCATTCCTGCTGTAATCAATATTTGAGATCCACTCCCAACCGTCAAAAACTCTATCCATAACTTTATTTAATTTGGTATGCTTCACATGAGATTCTAATACCGCACAGATATGAAGATGATCTTCTTTAATGAATCTCATAACTTCATTCTGCTTTTTAATTTGATTCATACTCCAGATGTTCCAGGATGCGATTTTAAAATCCTTAAAACAGGGAAAGAGGAAAAAACCAGAATACCATCAACACTGTTCATTCAGAACAGTGTGATCCATCTTACCCAATATATTCTTCCCCATGAAAATGTTACTTGCATTCGTTCCTTCAATAACATCTTCATATTCCTCTTTATCACTATAATTCTTCTTCCAATTTTCCTTGAAATAGGCCAACATCTCTTTGGACCATTTATGAAAAACCTCCTCTGGGGGCTGCTTTTGGTTTTTGATATATTCCTCAACTGCACTCAGTTCCCTATATTGATTATCATCTCCTTCATCCTCCTCAAGCACATCGTATTTGTTGCTTGTGCTTGTTTCTGTCCCTTTTGTATCATTCTTGGTTTGCACTTTACTCTTGTCAGTTACAACCGCGACACCCTTATTTTTGTGTTTATTTCCAATCTTTCTATACACAACCTTCGTAAAATTTCTCTCCTCTTCTTTCTCATCATTTTTCTTTTCCTCAGCAGTTCTAAACTCTTCCTCAGTTCGAGGCCTTTTACAACACTTTTTGAGATCATGCCCAAAAACTGAGCAGTATGTACAAATCTCTGGTTTCCACATGTATTCCACATTAACAGTTTTACCGCCTTTAACACGATTCTCCTTGTCTCTATATTGTAATTAAACTTTTTCCTTGTAGCCTTTCTTCACATCAACCTCAATTAGAACCCTGGCAAACTCCATCTTTCCTGTTCCATTCTGGCACATATTGGCAGTCACAGTATCCATAACCTTCAGAACACCAACACTACTAGCAATGGCACTAAGGCCTTCCATGCTCCATGCATCAACCGGCACATTCGTCAATTTGACCCTTAAAGGAATTTTAGAGTGTTCAACTTTAGACATTCCAATCTCAGGGCTCCACTTCTGCACAAATAATGGTTTGTTGTTCACCATCCATGGTCCCTGTTCAATCACTTTGCTCATCCCTTCCTCATTTCCGAACTTAAACATATAGTTTCCAGCACTATAGGTCTTAACATCCATCAATCCATGTCTTCCCCACATTATTTTCAGGTTGTATCTTAATTCATTAACAGACATAGAGAAGCCTACAAAGTAACCACAAATAGTTAACTTCCATAGGCTGCAGCCCTTATTAACTAGTTTTTCATCAAACACAACGATTTCCTCCCCATTATCATTCATTTGTGTTGAAATGTATTTCAAATTAATTGCAGTCAGCTTCTCATCTTGTTTCACTGCATTAGCATATGATTTCACTGGCGGTATATGAAATGTATTCTCATCATTAACATTCTCCTTTACATTTGTATCTTTACAATTGCTATCACTAGAACATCTATTATTCACATCCTTATCAGCACAATATGCATCCATATTCACATTCTCACTACTAGTATTATTGTGTATACTTACAGAATCATCACTCCATTCTTTGCGAGGCTCAGATACATACGTATCACCTCCCTTCTGACCAGATCCGTCAATTACAACCCTAGGTTCGGACTCCACAGATTGATCCCCTTCAGGCCTATTAGTCTCCAAATTAGAGGTTGCAGTACTCGTACTAGCAGTTTTGATTGGCAATTTGTGAGCCGCATCCCCAAATTTCATTGGAATTTTCACACTCCTCTTTGGTCGCCTTGAAGACATTACGAACAAATCAATAGAAAAGCAGAAAAAACAAATCGAGAACTATTGAGAATCGCAGATCCGATCAATAGAAAAGAATTGGAATACTCAGGATCGAAGAAGATATTTCCGCCAAATCGCCATCAGAGGAAACGAGTGTGTAGATGGCTCCTGGAGAAGATATTTCAACATTAGTAATGAAAGAATTGACACAACCTGAACGTCAACCGAACCAGAGTTGATCATGTACGTTCAAAAACTCCCTACTATTAACTTCACGAGGATTTATCATTTATGTTTTCTTTTAAATAACTATATAAAAATTGTCACTAGGATATTGTTGGGATCGTCACATTGCTTTTCATCACATTGGATAGAATTAGTTAAATGTTGACTAATTTGAGTTCACTTGTGATTCCGTTAAAAAGCTAAAAACGAGTCTAGTTCAAATTAGCTTTCGGAATTATAATTCATTTTCCCTGTCGATTGTATCAATCTCGTATTGTAAACTTGTTCATATTGAATAGCAATCATTCAGTATTCTTTTACATGAATTCCCAATATTGTTAGCTCGATTCACAGTTCTTAATTGAACTCTAGAATTGAATTGTATCAGACGAAAAATCTTTGTATCTAGAAGTATATTCATAGCCGGATTTCACGTGCGTCGGAGTTCTTCGCTTTCAAGGTCTGATAGAAGAATAGCTGGTAAGATTCGGACTTATTGTGCAACATATAACCGGTCCATATTTTTGGACAGATATGATTGGTCCACTTATTTCAAATTGGGCTCCCTTAATGGACCGTTTATATAATCTGCACCGATCAAACAATTTAAATGGGCCATCTTATTAGACCGGTTAACCCATGGGTATTTAAATTGGGCGAAAGTTTGTTTGGTCACAATATTGATATTGGTTTAATAAATAAAATAATAAAGTTTGTTTTGGCAGTATGAATAAACCAGAAAAATCTCACGTAGACCTCCTATTTTGGTGTGGAAATTAATTCCTTTTTGTTATGGCCATTGTAATAATCATGTTTTTTGGAAAAACAATTTGTATTAAATATAATTACCATAAATAATTAATGGAAGAGTTTTCACGGGGTGGAAGAGTTTTCACGGGGTGGAAGAGTTTAGGAATGGATTCTGTTTTCTAAAATCTAATTTAAATTGACACATTTAATCCATAAATAATTGATTTAAATAACCATTTTTTCATTGACATTTTTCCCTGCAATTTTAAAATCGGCAATTACTTACTTGCAGAAACCGGAAAAGAATTTTAATTACAGAAACACATTAAATGCTTCCTTATTGACATAAACTCTTTATATGGGAAGGCACATGATTAATATTACCAAAGATCATGGCTAGTTTGTTAAGGGTAAGAAATCAAATACCGACTAAAAATAAACGCCTAAAATAGTGTTGATGCCTTTGGTTTCTGGGCCGGAATATTTATACTCCGTATGTTATAAATACCAGCCATACAATGAATAAATGTGATAACCTAAATCTTAATATTTGATCGTATTCTCATAATTTTAAGTTTGTGATGAAGAAAATTTGCATGTGTCTTCTTTTCCTTTTTATGGTATCTATAAATTGTATGAACGTTATGGCTGTCTATAACCAATATGACGAATACTGCAAGCAGCAATACGGTAACTATTCTTTTGAACCCTTTCTCTTCAATTGTAGTTTATTAATTATTGTTAGTTACGAAACATATTGTTTGAAAAACCAACAAATCACATTATTTATTTACTCATTTTCTATTACAAACTTTGTATAATTTATCAAATCACTTTATTATTTACTCATTCTATTACAAATTTTGTATAATTTTTGTTGCAAGCAGGCCAATATGAGAGCGCTTATACACTTGACTATGCATCAACCGTTTGTCAAGAAGACGAGTGTGCAAGAGCTTGCTTGGATATCACTCCTCCCACGTCAACAATAGATTATTCAGATTGTCAAGGCACTATTTGTATTTGTTGTGCCGGTAAAGTCAGAATCTAAAAACAACTAGTTTTTGTTTACTTTTTGATGTAAAATCAAAAAGAATATATTTACGTTGGTAAAGGTCATCACATTCTCAATTTACAGTTCGATTTTTGGTGCTAAGATATGCATAAACAACACTCCATGTTAGAATATATATGTCTTATTAATATTATTATAAGCAAGGTCTTAGTTATCACATCAAGACGCGATACTAATAATTGGATCATATAATTCATCAATTTGGTCTTCAAATATTAATATGTTCTCTAAAAATGATCATTAATGGGTATACGTAGAGCAAAAGAGATTAATATAAAAATGATTTAAGGAAAACCACAACCAACACTTGTTATTTAAGAAAAGTTTTTGGTGTTTGTCTCAACTTTAATAATGAAATAAACTGCAAAACAAATCACTTTTGTTGAAAATGAGGATCATGTTTAGCGTGCGATGTTTCGGGGTTTAAAACGTACATATTTTACATTAAAATTTAGAGCCAGTTTATATGATGTATTATTTTTGTGTTTATGAAAAAAATAGTAAATTAAATAGAGAAAACGGACAACAAAATTATGAGAATAGGAAAGGTAGTACCCGCTCCAAACTTGCTAATCAATAACCAAGGCTGTTAACAACTAAGAGAACTTGGCTTTCTTGTTTTTTACTCTTTGATTCGTTTATATATAATGTCAAGGAAAAATGAATAAAAGCTTAGTAAGACCCCTGCCTATGCTACGTCGTGATCTCCGTCACCACCATTTTTCATTGGCACCAACCCGTTGTGAGCGTCGTGGGAGACGGGTTTGAAGCCTTGTGTCATGGGGACTGTTTTTTTTTTTTTTGGGGGGGGGGGGGGGGTTAAATATTTAATATTTTTTTAAGTGGCAATGGGTTAGTGATGCGTTAGTGATGTGTTGTTGGTGGCGGGGTTGTCCCGGATATTGTGATCATCTTAGTCACGCATTAATGTAACGTCCAACAACTACAATAAATTAAAAACTTTTTAGATCCAGTCTTCAATACTTTAAATCCTTTTATTAAAAGAAACCGTTTTGTATTATTAAACTGAGTTATATAAAAACATTAATTATTCAAAGGTGCGGATATGATAAACTAAGGTGCATTGCAAATCCAATCACAAAATAAAAGGCAGCAGCGTCACATATCAGCTTTCTTCTTGTCATTCCTACTATCACATGCATATGAGGGGGAGTCCGAGTAAGCTAATGCTTAATGAATTCCAGTCATATATACGGTTCATCATACCATCATTTATGATCACATGTAAATATCACATACGTAAAACGGCGGTTCCTGCTTCTTGGGAGGTACCAAATAAATGACTACTTGAATCCGGATTTTTAGCCACATATTGCACACGCGCTTTAGTTGAAGTTATTATTACGCCCGGTAGTCGGCCCAGTCCCAACGCAACTTATGTACCCTAGTAACGATCCTCCCCCTCCAACACCCATCCTTTAGCTGCCACATCATTTTAAAATTAACACGCAGATCAAATCATAAACAACGCATAACCAAATCACATGGCATGCACACATCAACGTCATCACACAATATCAACATATCATATCAATCATTATCACAAAAATTAAAATAGCACATAACACACAAACTTTGGTAAGCAATGGTCAACAATCCAATAATCCACAAGTTACTAACTACCTTCCCGAGACACCTTAGAACCTAATAATAGGTATACATCTACCAAAACTATTGCTACCAAACGCAACTAAACGCCTTCCACAACAAAATCTGCGTTTCTAGATCATAGTCCACTTTTCTGCCCGTAACTTGAACCCGTATAAATGATTGTGAGGTGACCCACCTCAAATTCGGACCTGGCCTAAGGGTCTTAAAAACGAGTGACAACTGACAACACAGCCTAATAGCAAATTTTCCAATTTTTGAAATTATATTTATAAAATGATTAATGATGCAATTATGTTTACAAATGAATCCATAATCCGGAGAATAATAGCTTTTAAATTGATGGAGAAAAATGCATAAAATTCAATTTCAAGACTTTTACCAGATTTAAAATCTGTTATACAATAATCAAGAGTAAAACGCTTACCAAGGAACATATCTTATTTGTATCTCTAGCACACCTGAAATCATCTTTATCTTTATATATAATAAAAGAAAGCGTTTTTGAAATATCGCCACGTCACTCTTGCCACGTCAAAATGACGTCATAATTCTAAGCCACCTCATCTGCCAAGTAGACTCCCATGTATTTAAAGTGAAATTTTTTTAACTCCAGTCATTTCATTTCAAAAAACGTTGGAATACAGTTTCTCATCTCGCCGTTTTAGGGTTTAAGGGAAGCAACTGTCTATCTCTAATCTATCGGCGGAGGCTTATCCTGTGATCCATCCGCCAATTATTTGATGTCTGCTGTGGCCAATCTTCGCCCGATTATTTATATAAATTGTTCGTTTCTGTAATGCCGATTTTGGTTTATTGTTTTGGTGTTTCGTTATTGTTTTCATTCAGGGTCATTACGAAATTGCGTTTAATATCTCCAGAAACTCAATATGTGTATTGATATTAAATTAATGATTCAACGATTATAACCCTAGGATTCAGTATATGTGTTGCTCTCATCACCATCTTTAACGTTTTTATTTTAATGCATGCAGTTTAGTGATTTGATTGAACTAGAACTTAATAGATAGTTTTAGTTATATGGTAGATGGGATTTTTTTAGTTGTAATGATTAATTATGTGATTTGATTTTTCTTTTTCTTAAGTTCTTATTGGGTTGGGGGATAATGAGGTATGCTACGTCCGTCCTGACCGAACGTATCACAAGCGGACGGAAGGGAGGGAAGGGCGCCCGGAGACAACAAATCCCAATGACAAATGACGACAATCCAAGTGCGGAACGGGCATTGCGGAAAAGGGATCTTGAGCCAAGCGCGCATTTAATGCGAACAAGTCCCCAGGAGAGACTTGGCGTGGGCTCGACCTAATGTTCTGCGGGTAAAAGCTCTCGACCCGATCTATTACCCAGAAGACATGCACAAGACCGGTCCGAAGGAAGAAATGCCATTCTTCCCGCCTAAAGTGATCCGATTATAAATATGGTCGTTCCACAGTTAGCTGAGGATCAAGTCTTCGGTACATTTAATACACTTATCATTTATTACTCGCAATTAATACGATCCTTATTCAATCACGACCTCACGTCTTAAATACGTTTGCTAACTTGATCGTCAGAGTGTTCTCACGGGAAACCTCCCGGGGAGCATCTGACTAAGGGTTATTTAGTTGTTTTCAGGTTCTTAGGACAAGAAGGTGTTCGACAAGCCGTCCGGAGAATTTGTGAACCAACAGGGGAGAAATTTACAGAGGCTATGAGAAGAGATGATGTAAAAACGATAGCTTTGTAGTTTAAGGTATTTGTTGATTAATTTTATTTTTTAATTTAGATGCTAATTTGTTTATAATGAATGTGTAATTGTGTTTTCAGGGAGCTATTCGTGATGATAATGAATGTGTAGTTGACCACATAGAGCTCTACATGCGCTGCAGGTTAAAATATTCTGATTTTAAAAGGTTTTAATGTTTTGGCTTTACAAATTTTTTATAAATAATAATATGACAGATGTTCAGTCTGTTGTGCCATTTTGACTTTCAAACAAAGAAGCTTATAGTTAGTCAGATAGCAATTAGTATAATAGATGGGCCCCGTAACCCGTTTCTCATATCGGGCGGGGGCTGTTAATCAGTGAGTTGTTTTTTTTCTTTATTGTTTACTAATATGGTTATACTATGTTTTTAGTGTGAACTGTGTGAATTGTGCAGATACATCTCGACATTATCAGTGATTAAACAAGTTATTGATTCTGTTGCTCATGCAAAGCTGGTAAGTCTTATAATTGTTTCATTACATTTATTTCAGTTTTGTTATTCTCTGATTAAAAGGAGGTTACGGGCACATGGTGACAATATTGCTAAAAACCCATTCAAAGTGGCCTCAAGGTTAGCAAACTGTAGATGTTTGTTAAATTAAAGAGGCGTTGCAGCTGCACCATTAGATGGCCCGGGTCGACATTCACCATTAGAGCCCGAATCTTGCTATTTACAGTAGTTGGATGAAGGTGGAATTCGGAACAAACATGATTTGCTAAATTCGTAAACACAAATATAATTTGCTAACATGGCTTTAATTATGAGTTGATCTTTTTATAAACTGATTGGGGTTATTAATGGAGTTCATGTACATCGTTCAACTTTCACCATTTGGGTTGGAAGAAATTTCTCAAGATGGAAACTTTCATCAGTCAACACAATAAAGTCTAAGAACCCCAAGAAAGTTTAAATTTTTTCAAAATTTCCGGACTAATTGGTGTACCTGTTAGTTGTTTCTAATTTGCAGGTGGTTATGAACCAAATTGGTAAGTCACCATGATGAAAATTTAATTTTTACTTTGGCTTAGAGACAACATAACAAATCTTTTTTTGTTAATAGGGTTATATAGGCAATAAGTCATATGTGTTTACCTAAACTTGTGATTTCAGGAAGCAATTTTTTCTTTTACTAAATTTGTAAGCTCCGTAGTTGATGTTTTGAAAAATATATGAAAATATTTGTTTTAATTAGGAAGTTATATTAAATGTGCAAAATATTCAATGAATAAAATATTTTAAAAAAGTAAAAAATTATGAAATTTTTTATAAGCCGCCCGTGATTTATCACGGGTTATAAGCTATTAACTTCATATATATATATATATATATATATATATATATATATATATATATATATATATATATATATATATATATATATATATATATATATATATATATATATATATATATATATATATTAGGTGTGACAAAAAGGGTTGGTCGGGTTCAAATGCGTAAATTTTATTCGGAGTCAAAATGGGTTGGGTCAATATTTGAAATAAAGTAAATTAGAAGGTCATATGTATTTTGAATACACTTTAAGTGACTTTTGACTCGTTTGACCCATGCAACCCATCTCCATTTTACCTTCAAAAAATAAAAGGTTACATATTTGACTCATTTTAATCAAAGTATGGCCAATTGGCCAGAATCAACCTGTTATGTTTCACCCCTAAAGATTAAAATTATAAAATCTAGAGATAATTGCTCAGTATTTTAATCCCGTTATACACCCGACCTAAGAGATAATTGCATCACACGTACTGTATGGCGAGAATCAACCATGTTGATATGCACACTCTAAATTCTTATTTTAGAGTTTTTAATAATAAAAGACAATCAATATGCAATGAATACGATTAAAAAGCTCACCGCCATCCACCTACACTTAGGCAACATCACGAACGATTATCACACGATGTAGGAGCAAGATGCACCTCATGATAGTCGAACATAATTTCCTACTTTATTGTAGTCCAATAGAAGTTGATGACGATCGAAATGTGGGCAGCCACAACCTGAAAACTCAAAATTATTGGATTAGATATCGGGTTTATCCTTGAAATATTAGAAATTATTTATACATGCTGACTAAAACTTGGGAAATGCCACCGTTGAAGAATCAGATAACAAGAGAAAAGCCATAACAAGAAGAAAGAGAAAACATCTCCAGATGAATACTCATTTCGTAAGGAGATGATGGGGGCAATGATGAAGTTTAATACTGCCAGGATCGATTAACCCAGACAGATTAATTAATCTAGGATCTACTAACAATAAGAAGTTGTAGCGGATCAACACTTATGTTAATTGATTAAGAACAATGAATACTGTTAATGAATAAGAATAAGAACACAGTAATCACAAAAAGCTTCAATGTATATTAATTTTATCGATCAATACACACGTACGTTTACAATTCGTAAGGAACTATATATAATAGTCCTTGAAGCCTAAATTATTAACCTAGTTATTCTAGGATTCGATTACAATCAATATACATCAAGATATACATTCTATAACAAACTAAGCTAGAATCTCGGACTCGATCAGCACCATAAATAGGATCAGTAGTGTTTGTTGATCATCAGTAGTAAATCCAAATTCAGCATCATCAGTAGTAACTTGCTATTCTGCCCCATCAGTACTATCTTCAATTATTCCTAGATCAGGACCAACTGCAGCATCAATAATAGAATGTTTATCTATTTCATATCCCAACAATCTCCCCCTAAACTTCTTAATTCATTTGCAATTACTCAAGTTTCTTTTGTTCTTCATTCTTCTTATTTTGTTCTTCTAATAATTTAGCTCTTCTTTGTCTGCCTTCAATAGTTCTCTGATTTTGCAGCTTTCTTTGAGCTATAATGTATTTGCTCTTTCTTTTAACAAAGTAATTAAACTTTTCTTGAAACATCACAGCATCATATGGTTTCATTAATGTGTTTGTGAATATCTGATACAAAGTTTCTTCTGGGTGTGGATATTCTTTTTCATATAAGTACAATTCACAGTTTCTTCTTGATCTTTCAAAGAAGTACATGTTTACTGTGGGGAGCACATTCCAAGCATAAACATTTTCTTTATTTGTGAATATTTCAGGATATTTATCTGGATAAAATGCAGCATCAATCATCTTGGTTAAATATCCAGCTCCTGAATTCTTCCATGATTTCTTTGTCATTATTGGCTTTCCAATAATCAAGACTTTAATAATATCAGCTCTACTACATGACATGATCATTGGTTTCCATCCAGTGAATCTCTGGGTTGATTTATCTTATCTTATGATTTCAATGGCATTATCAACAACCCTCCAATTTATAATTGGATTATCTTCAATAGGAGCAACAGGAACATCAAGAACTTGTATTTCTTGCTTTCTTTTCTTCCTTGATTCTGTTTCAGGCTCACTTTCTTTTCTCTTTTTAGTTGTTGAAGATTCGCCAGATGTTGGTGTTCTGGAGAGAATTATTGTTGGATCTATTTCAATCAAAACTTTTTCTTTTTCTGCTTCTACTTCCATTTCTGCCAGTTCTTTCTTTTTGGCAGTACAATATTTGTCTACTATTGTCATCATTTTCATTCTGCCAAAGGACTTAGCACTGTGCCCTTTTGACTTTAAGAAGTCAATCATTTTCTTCTTTTGTTCAAACACATCATCTGGTAGATCAGCCTTTTCTCTTTTACATTCTGCTACTAGGTCTTCAAGGAAGTTGAGATGTTCTTCTTCTATTTTTCTTTGTCTTTTAAACTCTGCCTTTTGACCTTCTACCAGGACTCCTTCTATTTGTGGAATTGGTACCTCAGCTTCTTGATTTTCTGGATTTTTTTAATCTTTCTTCTTCAGCCTTTTTTGTAACGACCCGAAATTTTGGTATTAAATAAATTGTATAAAAATACGATAAAAAGGGATAAATCGTTTAAAGAACGTAGGAATTGGTTTCGTGTAGTTTGGAGACCGTACGAGAAAGTTATGGGCGAAACCGGGTCGGGGCAAAGATGAAAAAGTGCAGCCCTGCTGCCTTAAGAAGTTCACGACGCGAACTATAGTTCCCGATCGGGAACTGTCAACAGCGATTGTCACCATCGAGCGTGAAGTAGTTCACGACCACTTAACGATCGCGAAGTATGCGAGCGAGGTGCAAAGTTAGCGACGCGAACAAGTTCACGCCGCGAAGTCTGGTCGAGCAGTATTAAAACGGGTTTGAGCTAGGGTTTCTTCATTTTCCACCCAACACTTGTGCAGCCGTTTTAGAGAGAGAAAGGGGGCGATCTTGGTGTTCTTGAGCTCAAATCTTCACCATTTTGAAGGATCTAAACATCAAAGGTAAGATTTCTTGATTGTTGATGTTATCTAGCTAGTTATGAACTTTGTTTGGGTTGAAATGGTGGTTTGGGGAATCATTCATGTCATCTTTGGGGAAGATGACTAATCATGGGTGTAGAACACTCATAGTAAGCTTGTAAATGATGTGTACAAGTTGGATTTGGGTTTATTGATGGAAATCTTGAGCTAGGGTTTTGGGGTTTCACCAAGTTGGATGAACTTGGTGGCCAAGAATGTTGTTATGGGTTTATTGGTAGCTAGTTATGGATAATAACTAGATTTTATGATGATATGGATGATAGGTCAAGAAGACCTAAAGATTGGTGACATTTCACAAGTTGGAAAGCAAGGATTCGTGTTGATAGACACGATTTGGAGTTAGCTTGGCTAATGTGAGTACATGTGACTTTTAAACTGTGTGCATAGCTAGTAAATGTTTTTATGATCTAATGATTTTGTCGAGTCTTTAAGTAATTTAGTCATTTATGTGATTTATGATGAATTGCTTGTTTGATAACGAAATGATTGATTTATTGAGAAATGATGGAGCTATAAGCTCATAACGATAAAAGATAAGTAATGATGATGATGATGATGATGATGTCCCTAGGGCCGTAGTAGATTGGAGGCATTCCGGTTACTACGGTACCTTAAGGTTAGTGGTAGATTGGAGGCATTCCGATTACCCAATACCTATGAGTCCCGGTAGATTGGAGGCATTCCGATTACCGTGGAAATGATGGTCTTGATAGATTGGAGGCATTCCAATTATCTTGACATTGGCCAATGATGAAAGTGATAAAGTGACCCAAAACAAACTTAGTAATATTATTTTAAGATTAAATGATATTATTTGACTAATTGTTTATCGGGTCTAAAACCCATGTATCTCACGAGACTATTTTGTCTCACGTACTACTTTGTTTTTGGCTATGTACTCAGGATTCAGGATCGATGGATTAGAGGGTCGCGTTAGAAGTGGCCTTGTGTTGATTAGCTCGAGAGCTCGTAGGTAGTTCTCGTTTATCCTATGGTTATGATATTGCATTGTAACACCGGTTTTAATACTCTGATAAACTCTTATTGGTTTTTGTTAAACCGTTTTTTGGGAATGTTGGACTTGTAATATTTTTATTTAAAAATATAATTTAAAAAGGTGTTTTAAAAATTGAGGTGTTACAACTTGGTATCAGAGCTATAGTTTAAGTGAATTAGGTTGGATGTCCATCCTAGTCTTAGACTGTAGCAATAGGAATGTAAGATTCCTTGAGATCGATAGGTTGACCTTGAGACTTTATGTTAAGTTTAGGGTTGAACCTAGGGGACCTATGGAAGTTGTTATGCAGGGCGCAATATGAGTCTTTTGAGACCGTAGGGCATTAGTATGATAGGGTCGACCCCTATGATAAGTGCCATGTTTTGATCTAATCGTGTTGTTTTTGACTGTTGAGCTGACCGTTTGAATCTTGTTTGTTGAATATGTTGGTATGGCGAAAGAATGAATGTGAAAAGTGGACGAGCTCCACTAAATTGGGAAGAGTTATGAATGAGAACGTGAACTAGACTATTGATGACCGTATGATTAAGGGTAAGAGGAATGATTCCAATACCCGTATGAAGGAAGAGTCATCGAATGGCGAAGCCCGTAGTGAGAAGTAGCTACATAAAGAGGTAGCCAGACCTAGTCGGAAGAAATGGAAGGATGTTGTATAAGGTTGTCATAGCATGTAAGACCGTTGGGTAAATCGGAAGTTCTGAACCGGAGGTCACGATTGGTGGATTCGGTGGATTGAGCAAGTGCTAGAGAGTAGCAAGCGAAGAAAGAAAGATATGATAAGTTTGACATCCATATAATTAAAGGGTGAGGCGTCGACACGGTGGAATGTGTAGTATGAAACTTTTGGAAAGAGAGTGCGGTACAATATGTTGTGAAAGGAACTCACGAGTGAGTTGAAAGGGGAAGTCTTCCCGGAAGGAAATCTAGAGGGGGGTTCATGATGCAGCCTCGGAGATCTTAGGTGAAGATTGATGTTATGTGTTTATGGCTTAATTGTTTGGTTGTTGCACGAATTGGTGCTTTTAGAAATTGGAGACGAGTCGTACGACATGGGGATTTATTTTGGGAATGGTCTTCCCGGTTAGTGGTGTGTGTGGAAGCATGTATTGGAAAAGACTATAGACAAGTGTGTCGCATATAAGGGTTGATACTAATGTGTAAAAAGGATGAGACATGAGATATGGTGAGTATTTTTTTTACGGAAATGTAGTAGTACAATGAAGTACTAAGTCTTGATAAGAATTATTACTATGTGGCATATAGCCATGTCAAGTTTTGTGACAATAACGATGAAGTCGATATCAACGGTAGGAAAACAATTATTGATTACATGTCATGGTAATGGCATGACGGTATGGGGCATGGGGTAGTGTGAGACTACGAATGGAAAATAAGTATTTTAAGTATCGCGGTGTATAAAGACGAGAGTATGGAAAGTTGGGCCAGTGTGTGCCAAGTCATGAGTTACAAATGTGGACCGGAGTCGATTGGTCGACTTAAGATGACCGGGTTGACCGGTGGACTATGGTTGAAGGAATAGATTAATAGTTACCCCGGTGGTGACAAAGGATTTGGAAAGTTGATTAATAGGGAAATGAACCGTTTAAGGGAGATTAGTGTGTGAGTGAGACGGTAAATGGGAATCGGAAATTTTATTGGTTACCCGCGAGGTACAATGCTTATGCATAATATGATGGCCTTAAAGGCATGTGATAATGAAAAAGGTAATGTTATATGAAACGTATTAAGTAGTATGTCCGACGAGAAATGTGTGAATATGGAAGAAAATGATAGCGCGATGTTATGAAAATGTGCTGAATTGCATGGTGAATAAATGGACGATTAAAAGGGTAAGATAGGGGTAAAGTAAGTGATGTGAAAAGGTGTATACTAGTGAAGTATGCATGGTAGAATAAGAAAGAAATGATGAGATTAGCTCGGGGGATTCCCGGCTACTATGATGTTTGGGGGTGGAATTGGCTGGGCGAATCCCAATGGTTCCATTTCGAGATTGGGGATGTTCCAATCACTGTGACAGCTTGGATCTTGATGGATTGGAGGCTTTCCAGTCATCTTGATGTGATAGTTGAATTACGGATTGTTATGTCCGTATGATAATGTTTATGTATTAATGAGATGAATGTAGGACCATGTGGTTGATTTGTATTGTTATAGTTCTACGTGTTGTATAAGAAGTTGGTTTGCTAGTGCGGGTTGCATTAGGTCATGTATGGGTAGGAGATGCCTACGGTTTATAGAATATGAGGAAAGAGAACTCCTAGAGACCAACTTATTACTTGGTAACCAAGATATGGTAAAATTTCGTGAAAAATTGTAGAATATGTTGCGGTAGAGGATCTAATACCGATGTTTGAGAATAAAAAGTTATGAAGTTAATCGGTGGGGTACAAAGATGGTTGAAGGAATACTAAGTGATAGTATGAGTGACCAAATGAAGGTCAAGAAACGGTAAATGTTAGTGTGACCTTTAAGTAAAGGTGCTACTCTCGGATTATTTGGGGAGGACCTTAAGTAAAAAGGAAATGGGAACAATTATTAAGAAAATAATGATGAGTAAAACCAGAAGCGATAAATTGCGGGTAGTACCTCGTGAGTAGAGAAATTGTTAGTTGGGATAAGTATGGTTGACTTTATGCAAAAGTCAAGATTTATCAATTTGTGATTGGTTGACTCATGATGACCGGGTGAAAGGAAAGTTAGAAGTTTTAGTAATAATAGAATGGATCGAATAAGGACGGTTGATAAATGAGTAGATTGGTGGGAAGCACTAGAAATGATTATGTGTATACCGTGTGGTATGATGTATAAGTAGGAAAATTGAAAGTAAATTGTGAAAGAAAATGATAGCATGATGCTAAGTGTAATAATGCATACATGAATCGTATGCAAGTCAGAATAGTTTTGTATGAGTCACTTTGGATTGGAGGCTTCCCGATCATTGTGACAGTTTGGGCCCTGATGGATTGGAGGCTTTCCGATCATCTCAGTGGCATAATTAAGTATGATTTTATGTATCAGGAATGTGAGGTTATATTTGTTGTATGTAGAACTTTATGGTTAATTATCATTATAATTTTATGGAAAATGAGAAATTGTGTTGAAAACGCGGGTCATGTTTAAGTAGAAGTATGAGTAGGGGATACCTACAAATTAATGGTTCATGAAAAAGGAATGCTTTAGAAAGCACAGTGGTTAGTAGCCAATGAGTGGTGAAAGATGTATATCGGGTGGTTAGGCCACAATTGGATATGATTGAGGCTCTAGAGCCGGTAATCGGGAAATCCAAGTATGGTATGAGGATGCTTGAAGGAAATTATAAAAGGTATAAGTAATTGGATGAAAGTTAAAAAGTAATAGAGATTTGGTATTGATTTAAATGGAAGTTGTTAATCGATTGTGGAAATCGAAATCGAAGAAAAAAAAAGGGAACAATTGAGAAAGGAAATCTAAATAGGAAATCGGGAATGAAAAGCTTGGGAAGCGATGCCTTAGTAATAAAGAATATGTGGAATTTAGCAAGGTAAGTTGACCTTATTCATAAAGTCAAGGTTAGTCAACTAGTAGATTGTTGACTTTAGTCAAAATTGGGTTTTGACTTTCGTTTAAAATAGTTAGCCAAGGGTAAAGGCATAATATATCATCTACATGGGTATAATAGTGGTTAATGGATTAATGGAAATAATAGTAGTCAAAGAGTACGACTTCGACCGCTGGGTACTTCGGGTTGAATTTAGGAATCGGGTATGATTGTTGTCGGACCATGAATGTAAAGTCGATTGTTAAGGAATTGATGATTAATGGAACCACTAATGGGTAAGAAATTGTCAAGATATGGTTGACTTGTGCTTAAGTCAAAGATGGAACGATGTTGACAATTTGGTCAAGGCTAGGCACTGACTATCATTTTGGTCAATTGGTTATTAGTAATGATCGGGTCATATCATCCCAATGGGTACAAAGAGTTTGGTTAAATGATTGGGTGTGTTAGGGTCGAATCATGAAACTTTGACCTGTTTGGGTGTTGTCAAGATTGAATTTGGGGATCGAGTATATGATTGTAGATAGATCATAAACTAAGGGTAAATTGTGAAGGAAAGGAAGATTTATGGGATCCTTTAGCGAGAAGGGAAAATGTTAAAGTATAGTTGACTTTGTTCTTAAGTCAAGGGTTAGACAAGGTTGGATTATATCGACTTGGTCGAAGCTAGATTTATTTTATTATTCAATCAAATAATTGTAATGGTTATGTCATGTTATTGTTTTGTGAATAGAGTGATCGGTTAAAGGATTTGAAGCGTTATGGTCAAATTATGGCATCTTGACCCGTTTGGGTATTAAGGGCCTAAAATTGATTCTTTTGACCCGTTCGGATCTAACAGAGTTAAGTGAGTGTTTATATGTATGTGGTTGGCTAAATTGGAACGAGAAAATGTTGATGGTAATAACCATGGGAGAATGAGAATGGATGCTCGGTAGAATGGGGATTTGAAATTTTTGAGTGATTCCGAGGACGGAATCCTTTTAAGGGGTGGATAGTTGTAACGACCCGAAATTTTGGTATTAAATAAATTGTATAAAAATACGATAAAAAGGGATAAATCGTTTAAAGAACGTAGGAATTGGTTTCGTGTAGTTTGGAGACCGTACGAGAAAGTTATGGGCGAAACCGGGTCGGGGCAAAGATGAAAAAGTGCAGCCCTGCTGCCTTAAGAAGTTCGCGACGTGAACTATAGTTCCCGATCGGGAACTGTCAACAGCGATTGTCACCATCGAGCGTGAAGTAGTTCACGACCACTTAACGATCGCGAAGTATGCGAGCGAGGTGCAAAGTTAGCGACGCGAACAAGTTCACGCCGCGAAGTCTGGTCGAGCAGTATTAAAACGGGTTTGAGCTAGGGTTTCTTCATTTTCCACCCAACACTTGTGCAGCCGTTTTAGAGAGAGAAAGGGGGCGATCTTGGTGTTCTTGAGCTCAAATCTTCACCATTTTGAAGGATCTAAACATCAAAGGTAAGATTTCTTGATTGTTGATGTTATCTAGCTAGTTATGAACTTTGTTTGGGTAGAAATGGTGGTTTGGGGAATCATTCATGTCATCTTTGGGGAAGATGACTAATCATGGGTGTAGAACACTCATAGTAAGCTCGTAAATGATGTGTACAAGTTGGATTTGGGTTTATTGATGGAAATCTTGAGCTAGGGTTTTGGGGTTTCACCAAGTTGGATGAACTTGGTGGCCAAGAATGTTGTTATGGGTTTATTGGTAGCTAGTTATGGATAATAACTAGATTTTATGATGATATGGATGATAGGTCAAGAAGACCTAAAGATTGGTGACATTTCAAAAGTTGGAAAGCAAGGATTCGTGTTGATAGACACGATTTGGAGTTAGCTTGGCTAAGGTGAGTACATGTGACTTTTAAACTGGGTGCATAGCTAGTAAATGTTTTTATGATCTAATGATTTTGTCGAGTCTTTAAGTAATTTAGTCATTTATGTGATTTATGATGAATTGCTTGTTTGATAACGAAATGATTGATTTATTGAGAAATGATGGAGCTATAAGCTCATAACGATGAAAGATAAGTAATGATGATGATGATGATGTCCCTAGGGCCGTAGTAGATTGGAGGCATTCCGGTTACTACGGTACCTTAAGGTTAGTGGTAGATTGGAGGCATTCCGATTACCCAATACCTATGAGTCCCGGTAGATTGGAGGCATTCCGATTACCGTGGAAATGATGGTCTTGATAGATTGGAGGCATTCCGATTATCTTGACATTGGCCAATGATGAAAGTGATAAAGTGACCCAAAACAAACTTAGTAATATTATTTTAAGATTAAATGATATTATTTGACTAATTGTTTATCGGGTCTAAAACCCATGTATCTCACGAGACTATTTTGTCTCACGTACTACTTTGTTTTTGGCTATGTACTCAGGATTCAGGGTCGATGGATTAGAGGGTCGCGTTAGAAGTGGCCTTGTGTTGATTAGCTCGAGAGCTCGTAGGTAGTTCTCGTTTATCCTATGGTTATGATATTGCATTGTAACACCGGTTTTAATACTCTGATAAACTCTTATTGGTTTTTGTTAAACCGTATTTTGGGAATGTTGGACTTGTAATATTTTTATTTAAACATATAATTTAAAAAGGTGTTTTAAAAATTGAGGTGTTACATTTTTCTTGTCTTCAAGAGCTTGAGTCTTAGCAACTTTTCTTAAGTACCTTATCCTGTTCACCTTCCATTTGTCTTGTTTAGCAGGTCTGACATGGTTCATTTTGTTTACCATGTAGTGACCTAGAGCTCTGTTTGGATAATCATCATCAAACTTTTCTTTTCCTTTTCCAATACAGGCTGAAAGTGGAGGTGGAGTGTACTTCATATCAGGAACATGAGTGAATATAATTGATGGAGAGAATAGATGAATTTTATTCTCTGGAAGTATTTTGGGGTGTGGAGGAAGTTCACACTCATCAACTTCGTACCAATTAACATTGTCATCAATGTCAGGTATGACAAGTTGTTGTTCTGGTGTTGGAGGTTTAGTTACAATTATAGCCTGTTCTCGTTCAAGAATTTCTGGTATTTCTTCATCTTTATCTTCAGTAGTAACCAGGGTGGTTGCTACTGGTATACTTTCTGGTTCAAATACCACAATCTGTTGATTTTTTATTTACTACTGGTGAGGTTGTTGTTGGAGTTACTACAGCTAGGGCATCAGTAGTATTCATAATTTCTTCTTCAGGAGCATTTATTACAGGTGTATCTACTTTTTCAACATGCCCAGTAGTAACAACCTCTTGATCCTTTGCCTCAGTAATATCCATAGGATCAGTAGTCTCTATGACCTCAGTAGTAACTGGAGAGTTTATTTGTTCTGCTGTTTGAGATTGATTTGCAGACACAAATATATCCTCATCCATACTTTTCATTTCTTTGTTCAGGTCTTCATTAAAACTTTGACATGTTTCACCATGGACCTCTTTCAGATTTAGGAGGGCTGCTGCTGCTATGGATTGATCAATCATCCCTTGAATTTGATCTTTCTCCCCCTTAGTGATCTCAACCTGTTGAGCCTCACTATCTGCAATCTTCCTTTGTAATTTTCTGATCAAATTGGATTGCTTTTGAAGCCTATACTCGAACCTCTTATGTCTTCTGTTCAGAGTATTGATGTAGTGCTTCATGTAGGTCATGGTTTTCCCTTGGTTGTTCAGTAAATTCAGACAATTTTGTACAGTGGTTTTAAGGTTTTCCTTCCTATCTGTCAATTTAGTTTGTTTAATACTGCCCTCAGCCCATTTGGGTGGATCATTGGGCTCATATGGTACATTGGTTTGGAGGTTTTCCATCCTATCCGTCAATTCAGGTTGTTCTGTTCTACCCTTATCACTTCTTGGTGATAAATTGGGTTGTTTGGACACACTCTTCTTCCTAGAAGAAGCAGTAGTGCCCCCCTTGTGGTTTCTTGGCACCGGGGTCCTCTTAGTGCTGCCTCAAAAGATGAGTCATCACTTAGAGTTGCCGAGGTCTGGGTCCTAATGATGTTCTCACTAGCTTGTGCACCCACCTTTGGGGCATCAGTAGTGAGAGCCCTTTCCTCATGCCCTCTCTCCTCCTTGGAGGACAACTCTTGGAGTCTGGGGTTTGACTCAATTGGTCCCCTGGTGTCCTTTAAGGAAGTTTTCTTCCTTTTGTAAGTTTTAGAAACTTGTTTGGCTATGGTCTGGTCTTCCTCAGAGTGAAGAGTAGCACTCTGTGGATTGAAGTCATGTACATGGGACACATTCAGGACATCTGTTGGTTCATTTATTTGAGTGGACTGAATGGGTGGTGTTTGGGATGTATTTAGTGGTGGAGTTGGTTGGGGTTCAATTGGGTGACTTGAACCTTCTCCTGTTGGGGGTTGATCATAGATCATGTTTTGGAACAGAGCAGTAACCTTTCCAGAAAATTTAAACTGTTTTCTTATATTTGAATGCACCTTTTTGTTTAATTATGGTGTAACAAAAATGTTTTTAGGTGTTGAAAGATTTTGAAGTTCACAGTTAAAAATATGAGTTAGGAATCTTGGATACATTAAAAATTTTGAAGATGATAGATTTCCAAGCATTCCCTCAAAAATCATGTTTGAAAAATTGAAGACTTGTCCTGTGCTTAAACAAACAACAGCAGAAGCTATTGACTTGTTGAACTCATTCCAAGTACTCCTTTTAGGAGAGATACAATGTTGAACAGTATGCACTAAAAATTTCCATTGAGGTGAAAGAAGACCCTTTTGAAAAGTAACTATGTCTAGTCTTCCTTCATACCCCATTTTTTGTAAAGTATCAACAAGATCTTCCTTAGGTAACGAGAACATACCTGACTCATCATTGAGTTGAAGATGATGTCTGATTGATTGTTCAGTGATAATGATAGACTTTCCATCTACAATAGATTTGATCTTGGACATATTGGAATCTTCAATTCGTTCAGCATTTGTCCAGAAGTCAATAAGATGTTGTTCATATGCCCTGGGATTGATTGTTAAAGCAAACTTGATAGGAGAGTTCTTCAGGAACATAACTATAGGACGGAAGTCTTTTGTGCCATCAGGATTCCTTAGGAAGGCACACATGTTGTGAAATTCAGAATATTTGAGATCGGTTTTGACAGTAAGAGATTTTAGGGTTGCCATTTGAGTGATTTTGATCTTTGGTGATGAAAATTTCACAGAATGTTCAGTCGCTTTTGCAAGAATTTCGGATTTGTGGAAGGAATTGAGTTGATACTGATGCAGGGTTTTGATCGGAATTTGCAGAGATTAGGGAAAGTGTAGGGTTTATCGAATCAAGGAGAAGATAATGCTAAACTAATCTCAATCTGCTATTTATATTTTTTTGATTTTGCCTCTAAAATGACCGAAATGTCCTTCGAATAATAACCCAACGACTATTTTCATGAGGGTCAGTATTGTAATTTATGTATTTTACAGATAACGATCGATCAGTAGTAACTAAGTGTCAGTAGTAGAAACATCAGTAGTAACCATTGTTTCTATACTTAACCTAATTCTACTGAGAAACCCTATCAGTACTAAAATTATAGTAGTAACACACGATCAGTAGTAATAAATAACCAGTAGTAAAATATACTTATAACTATAAACATTTTACAAAGCTTTACATTTGATTTTCTTTTGAGAATTAATTTATTAAAATCATTCCAATACTGCTAACCAAGAAGTTGAATCTTCCTACATAAAATGCTTTTGTAAAAATATCTGCTAATTGATTATCAGTATGAATTTTCTCTACCTTGATTAATTTCTTTTCATTACAATCTCTTATAAAGTGGAATCTTATTTCAATGTGTTTTGTTTTTGAGTGTTTTACTGGATTATTCACAATACTGATAGCACTTTGATTATCAATAAAAATAGGAGTTTTAAGAATAGATATACCAAAGTCTAGGAGTTGATTTTGAATCCACAGAACTTGAGCACAACAAGCAGATGCAGCTACATACTCTGCTTCAGCAGTTGATGTTGAAACATTGGTTTCTTTGTTGCATTGCCATGACACCAATCTTGATCCAAAGAATTGACATCCACCAGTAGTAGATTTCCTATCTTGGCATTCACCACCATAGTCACTATCTGTGTAGGCTATGAGTTCAAATGGTGATGCATGTGGATACCAAAGGCCAAGAGAAGGTTTTCCTTTCAAGTATCCAAAGATTCTTTTGACAGCTTGCAAGTGTAGTCCTTAGGTATTGCTTGATACCTGGCACATACACAAACACTATACATAATGTCAGGTCTTGATGCAGTTAGATACATTAAAGAACATATCATAGATCTGTAAAGGTGTTCATCTACATCCTCCCCCTCAACATCAGGATGTAGGTGTTTGTGAGTTTCCATTGGTGTGCTTGCACTTTTGCTATCTTTCATTGCAAATATCTCCAAAATGTCTCTAACATATTTTGATTGATTTATCAGAATACCATCTGATCTTTGATTGATTTGGAGTCCAAGAAAGAAGTTCATTGGACCCATTGAGCTCATCTTGAACTTGATCTGCATCAATTCTTCAAATTCTTTGCACAGTTGATCATTTGTTGATCCAAAGATGATATCATCTACATATATTTGGACCAGTAGTATATCATCTTTGACCTTTCTTGTGAATAAAGTTTTGTCAATGGCACCTCTCTTGAAGTAAAGTAAGTAGGAAGACAATGTGTCATACCAAGCTCTTAGTGCCTGATGAAGGCCATATAGAGCTTTGTCTAGCTTGTACACATAATCATCATGTTCTGGATCTTCAAATCCTGGAGGTTGACATACATAAAGTTCTTCTTCAATTTTCCCATAAAGGAAGGCACTTTTCACATCCATTTGGTAGACTTTGAATTTCTTGAATGAAGCATATGCCAGAAATATTCTGATTGCTTCAATTCTGGTAAGAGATGCATATACTTCATCATAATCAATGCCTTCTTTTTGTGTGTATCCTTGGGCTACAAGTCTTGCTTTGTTTTTGATCACTGTACCTCTTTCATCTTTCTTGTTTCTGAAGATCCATATTGTTCCAATGGACTTTTTCCTTTTGGTAGAGGTACAAGAGTCCATACAGCTTGTAGTTTGAATTGAAAAAGTTCTTCTTGCATTGGGATGATCCAGTTTGAGTCTTTCATAGCTTGTTGAATCTTCTTAGGTTCCTCATGTGACAGAAAACATTCATACATGCATTCATTAGATATTAGACTTATGTTACAAACATTTGAATTTAATGAAGAATTAAAATTGCTTCTTGTCTGAATGTTTGAATTGACATCACTTAGGACTAAGTCCAAAGGATGATTCTTTTCAGTTCTGGTTCCTGGAATTTTGTCAACAGTAATTTGAGTATCTAGATTTGACTCATTGGATTCAGGAATTTGTGCATCTGTCCATGTTTCTTCTTGATTGTTTTTGTATTTTGTGGAGTTTCTTCGTTGCTACTGGTGTCAGTAGTAATATTTTCTTCATTGACCTCAGGTGGGTCATTGTTGTTACTGACATCATTGTTGTGTAGATCATCATCAAAACTCTGAGGTTCAGAGTTACTACTGGGATCAGTAGTATCTTCAGAGTTGGTGTTGTTGCTGGTGTCAATGAAACTAGGGTTGTTAGAGTTACTACTGTCCTCAGTATCAACTGTGGGATCAGTATTAACTAAGATATATTTCATTATTTCTTGCCTGCCACCTGATGATGGTCCTCCTTGTTGGCTTTGATTGTTTGAATCTCCTGTATTATACACATAATTAACATCAAAAGATTTGGTTAGATTATCAATGTTAAACAACCAATCTGGACCATTTCCTTGTTCATTCATCAGATTTTCATTAAAGGATACATTTACACTTTCTTCAATGATCCTTAGCCTTTTTTTGAATACTCTGTAAGATTTGCTTTGAGTTGAGTATCCTAAAAATATTCCATCATCTGCTTTGCAGTCAAACTTACCAATTTGTTCTCTTGTAATTAAAATAGTACAAGGACAACCAAATGATTTTAAGAAACTTACTGATGGTTTTCTTTTATTGAAAAGTTCATAAGGTGTTTTAAAGTGAGGCTTAACTATTAATACTCTGTTCTGAACATAACAAGCAGTATTAACAGCTTCAGCCCAAAAAGTTATTGGTAATTTTGAATCTGCAAGCATAGATCTGGCTGCTTCAATTATGGTTCTATTTCTTCTTTCAGCTACACCATTTTGTTGTGGAGTTCTTGGAGAGCTGTACTGCCTGTCAATGCCCTTAAGATCACAAAAATCAATTAGTTTAGTATTTTTAAATGTTGTTCCATTGTCACATCTAATTGCTTTCACTTTGAGATCTCTTGTATTTTCCAGCTTTACAATCAGATTCTTTATGATTTCACTTGTTTCATCTTTGGTCCTAAGAAAGAAGACCCAAGTATATCTGGAAAAATCATCAGTAATAACAAGGCAGTATTGTTTCTTTCCAATACTCATTACATTTGTAGGTCCAAAAAGGTCCATATGTAAGAGCTGAAAAGGATTAGAAATAGAATTGATTGCTTTGGTCTTATGAGAAGTCTTGTGTTGTTTACCTTTTAGACAGGCAGCACAATGATGATCACACATAAATTCTTTTTGTGGTAGACCAACTACCAAATTCTGTTTGACTAGATTGTTCATATTTTTAAAATTTGTGTGACACATCCTTCTATGCCAGAGTTCTAATTCATTTGTGTTTGCCTTAGATATAAAACAGTTGATCTCATTTGAAGAAATGAGTTCTCCCCCTATATCCAGGCAATACACATTGCTTCTCCTTGGTGTTCTTAAAACAACAAATTTTTCATCTAAAATAAAATCGGGAGAAAGAATGATGCACTCAACATCTGTAAAAAGAATTTTGTTCTTCTTATCACAGACTTGTGAGACACTAACCAGATTATATTTAAGCTCAGCAACATAAAATACATCATCAAAAGTGATCTTACCATTTGATACTGTACCTTTACCAGTAATCTTACCTCCTCTTGGATTTTCTCCAAAAGCAACATATCCTCCTTCAAAAGACTTGAAATCTCTAAGAATTTGAAGATTTCCAGTCATGTATCTAGAGCATCCACTATCAATATGCCATGTTCTACCTTCATGAATCTGGATACTCTGCACATAAATTAAAAGAATTAGTTAATTTTGGGAACCCAAGCTTGTTTTGTCTTGGGTTCATCCTTTGAAGAGTAAGTTTTTCTAACTGAATGAGCTTTGTATGCAGTTTTGTACTTAGGTGGTTGGTTAGTACTGGTGTGCTTGTTTGCTACTGATCTAGGTTTATACCCATAGTGTTTAGCTTTTGAATATTTTACTACTGTAGGACCAGTAGTGTTTGGGTAATATGAGTTTTGAGCATGGTCAGTAGTGTTTCTGTAATTATACCAGACAGCATTGTAATTAGGGTTTTTACCAGTAGTAAACCTGGAATAATGTCTACTGGTGTTTGAAAACTTTGAATATTGAGGAAATTGATTTTGTTTTCCATTGTTTTTGAAATAATTACTTCTGTTTGGACTTTTATATCTGATATTTTGCACAAATCTTTGTGCAGTTCTTCCAAATTTGGGAGTTTCAAACTGTGGTATTTTAAGTTCTTTTTCTTTTGTTTCATCAATTTGTTTTAATTTTAAAGCTTTCTCCTTTTCTTTGTTAACTTTAAATTCTTTGAATTCTTGACTATTTATAGGATTAAAGTGACAATTTTTAGCTATATGGTTAACCTTGTTGCAAATTAAGCATGTTAATTTTGTTGATTTAGAATTTTCAGGTTTTCTTTGTTCTTTTAACTCGTTCAAGTTTCTTTGATTTCCCCTTCTTAAAATTGTAGGTATATTTTCTGAGTTGTATTTTGGGGATTCAGTTTGACTTTGTGTTGTGTGAAAACTTGTATCAGTTGACTCAGTTGTTTGATCATCATCAGAAGACTCATTTGATTCATTTGTTTCATTACTTGTTTCAGTTTGACTTTCTATTTTTAAAGTATTTAAAGTTCTTTCTGTGCTTGATTTAAGAGGAGGGATAAAATTAGTTGGAGGTGGGACTGCATGATATCCCACTCCATGCACAACTTTTTCAGTGGTTTGATTACTTGTTAATTCATTAACAATTTTAGAACTTCTTTTAAATTTTTTAATAGTTAATTTATTCAGTTCTAATTCCATTTGACATTCTTCTAATTTGATCAAAGTTTCTTTTAATTTTAATTCAACATGTTCCTTTTCATAAGTGGTTTGTAGCAATTCATCTTTTATCTTTTGATCAGTTATTTTATAGATTTTAATTTGATTTTCTAAATCAGCTATACAACCATTATATTCAATTCTTCTGTTTCTATTTAGAATCATCTCTTCAAGTGTTTCTTTATTAAGTTTTTCTAATTCTTTATATGCCTTAATGCATTCAGGAGTACAAGATTTAGAATGTACCTCAGTAGTAGAAACAGTAGTGAAGGCCATGAGAGCTTGGTTCTGTGCTTGTTCTTCTGCTTGAAAGCTCCAGTCATATCCTTGTTCTTCTTGAGATACTAAAGCAGTTGAATTGGAAGTGCTGTTTTTGTTGTAGCTTGATCTTTGGTCTCTGTTTGGACATTCTCATGCAAAGTGACCCAAATTGCTACAGTTGTAGCATTTGACCTTGGTCTTGTCAAAACCAGCACGATCACCTTTTTGTACGACAAATTTTGCCTTCCAGTTCTTTTAAGAAACCTTTTTGTTCTTAAGCTCAGCATTGCCATCTGCCACTTGATGTCAATCTCTTCCAAATCATCAGGATTGAGTTGTTCTAAATCCTCACTAATCAATGCAGTATGCACATGACTAGTGAAGAAGGATTCTCTTGCTACATCTTCAATGCCTGCATTCTTTATAGCCTCCTGACCTGTTCCTGTACTAGACACAAAAACAACATTGTTTGAAGGTAAATTTGGAGTTTTAGTACTTACCTCAGATTCAAACACTCTCAGTTCATTGTACAACTCATCCAGCTCTTTTTCTTCCGAAGCATCACCTTGTCTATATATGACTGTATACATAGACCATTCTTCACCAAGAGATCTGAGAAACTTTCTGTTTACATCATCATTGTCTGGTTTGTAACCAACTTGATTTAGTTCACCAATAAGTTTGTTGAACCTATCAAAGACTTGTGATAATGATTCATTCTTTTGGCCTTTGAAGTTTTCAAAGTCCTGTTTCAGAACAGACTTCATGTTTCTTTTGGTGCTCTTTGTGCCAACAAACCTCTTTTCCAGTGTCTGCCATAGCTTCTTTGCGTCATCATATTCAACAAAGAGATGTTGATAATCATTAGGAATAGCAAGCAAAAGAGTGCTTAAGGCTTTGAGTTCAATTCCTCTGTCTTTCTTCTCGTTTTCACACTTGAGTTTTTCGACTTTAGTTGAGGAACTTGCTGCTTGAGTCTGGATGGTTTTGTTGCCTTCAACAACAACTTCCCACATGGAATAATCAGTAATAAGCATATACTGCTTGATTCTGTTTTTCCACATCCCAAAGTTGTTGGGAGTAAGAATGGGAATCTTGTTAGCTTGAGTGCTTTCATTGTTATCAGACATGATTAACAATTTTGAGTTCGAAAGTATGAAACTTTTTGTTGTTCTTAATTCGTAGATCTAGAACCGTAAAGCTCTGATGCCACTTGTCAGGATCGATTAACCCAGACATATTAATTAATCTAAGATCTACTAACAATAAGAAGTTGCAGCGGATCAACACTTATGTTAATTGATTAAGAACAATGAATACTGTTAATGAATACGAATAAGAATAAGAACACAGTAATCACAAAATGCTTCAATGTATATTAATTTTATCGATTAATACACACGTACGTTTACAATTCGTAAGGAACTATATATAATAGTCCTTGAAGCCTAAATTATTAACCTAGTTATTCTAGGATTCGATTACAATCAATATACATCAAGATATATATTCTATAACAAACTAAGCTAGAATCTCGGACTCGATCAACACCATAAATAGGATCAGTAGTGTTTGTTGATCATCAGTAGTAAATCCAGATTCAGCATCATCAGTAGTAACTTGCTATTCTGCCCCATATGTACTATATTCAATTATTCCTTGATCAGGACCAACTGCAGCATCAGTAATAGAATGTTTATCTATTTCATATCCCAACAAATACCCTACAATTCCATTTAATACAACCTTTTCAATTTACACCAAATATTTATACTTTTGTAACCTTAATTCAAAACATATATAAAATGTATTAAATACGTAAAGTGTTGTGAATCAAATCTTTAATTGGTTCTTATTATTTTCACATCTCATATTTAGATTTTTTATGTGCTGAACTGATAATGACAAATATAAAGCTTAATTACGTACGTACATAAATAATGTGATGATGTATTCTTGAAGTACGAAAAATATCTACTAGAAGTTATTTGGATGTAGATACGAAGTTATAATGCTATTTAACATTAACAATGAGATCTTATCAATCATCATAAATATAAATATCATTGATCATATAACGCATTTCATGTCATAATTATGTGTGGTATTTTGTATTAGACTCGGACTCATGTATAATTGCATATATATATCGAATGGTTTTTTCTATTATATTTTTATAGTGACGTATAACACTATAATTTATCTCACATGTCACAAGGCTTGGCGGCTATTTTACACGGTCATCTATTTTACGGACAATGTGTGAGCGTAGTTTCAAAATAGATATCATCCGTGTAATTAACAACGTCATGGGTCAAAATTCGTAATCTTAACTTATATATGATCCCTAATTTTGAAGAGCTTTTGACAACATGACACTTTCGAGCAATTTGATTCATTCTAAATGTCATCTATGATTCGGGTATTGGTCCACCTCATTCGCACACAAATTCGTAGCATCATAACTGCTCACCCTCCAGCGCCTTAAAGAGCATGTCGTTCTCGTCTCCGGCGGCCACACCACCGCCATAAATCGGAATTCCTTCAACTCATCCACCAAACCCTAAGTTATGAAATTGACGCCATATCGGGGTACGAAGAGGCCCGACTTACCTACCTTGGTGTACTATAGTTCCATCCAATTTACAATCGAACCGTTCTTACAATTGATATAGGAGGAGGATCAACGGAATTCGTAATTGGATTACAAGGTGAGGTAAAATTGGGGATTTCGTTGAAATTAGGGCATGTAACTCTGACTCAACGATTTGTGAGAATCAATGCAATTGAGGCAATGAGGAAACACATTAGGGCTGTTGTTAAAGAATCATGCTTAATCGAAAAGGTTTTGAAACATAAAATCGATATTACTGTTGGTTCTTCTGGTTCAATTAGAATGATCGAGAAGGCAATTTTTATGGGTTATAGCAGTGATTTAGTGAATGAAATTGGGTTACTTGAAGGCTGTAGGAGGGATTGGAAATTTACAAAACAAGAATTAAACAGTCTTGTTGATAAGTTATGTGAGGAAGATAATGAAGTTGAAGGACAGAAAGTGTACAACAAAAAAGGTTTTTTTAAGACAAGATCTGCATTTATTATGGCTGCTGTGATTTTGCTGCAAGAAATATTCGATTTGCTTGGAATTAAAGAGATGGAGTTTCTGGTTATGCATTAGGAGAAGGTGTAATTGTTGAGAAATTAGCAGAATTAATTAATGGATTTGATTTAAATGCAAATGCAAGATGGAGATCAGTTTTGAGGCTTGCATCGAGGTTTAATAATAAGAAAATGATGACTTCTGTTGCATCTTGTGCTTATATTGCACAGGTATAATTAAAAACTAATTTGCCCTAAAATGTGGTGAATTGACTGATGTGTAATTAGACAATAACTGATTTTTCAGGGAATTTTCAATGGTTTAAGGAAATGGACTGAGATTTATGATGAACGAAATAAAATTGTTTTATTGGATGACAAGGATCTTGAATATCTTGAAGCTGATTGTTTGCTTCATAATATCGGGTTAATTACTGGGAAAAAAGGCTACCATAAACGGTCATATCATATTATCATGGTATATTTCTTGATGAACTCAATCAATAGAATGGGGAGCATCTTCATGGATATAACACTGAGGAGGTTAAGGTACATTTCCTGCATTCTTAATTCTTTATTCTTATTCCACTTTATATTTATTCATAAATACTAAATATTTAATTCAAATTGAAAATTTCATGTACTTCAGTTAATTGCATTGCTTGCAAGACATCACAGAAAAAAGTTCCCGAAACTAGATCATGATTCTTTGAGTGAATTCACAAATGAGGTACTATATATTTAATGATAAGATTAATTAATAATTCACTAGAAAAAAAATATTATTGTAATAAATAAAATTATGTACATATGAGACATAAGTTCAGATTTCTTTGTACAATCATTCGTTTGTCTGCAGTCCTGAAGCAATATGAATATCTAAGCATTCAAGACATTGAGTTATCACATTCTCACGAAGGCTTCAAATTGGTATATTATTCAGTTATTTATAACTTTTATCAATAGTTTATAATTTATTATGCCCTATAGTGATAAGTTTCAATTGCATGAAATATAATAATATCAGGTGATTAGGGATGGTAGTGGCTTTTCATCAGCAACCAATATTCCAGAAGCCATTGATGTGGAACTGAGAGAAGAATTGAAACACTTTGAGAAGGTAATAAATAATTAAATATCTGAGTTTGTTTTTCATAAATTTGGAAAATAATATGATTTTCTTCAGGTATTTGAGCAGAAATTGTCGGTTTTCATAAATTTGGAAAATAATATGATTTTCTTCAGGTATTTGAGCAGAAATTGTCGGTTGTAGTTCTATCAAAACCATCATCAGGATCATGAAGCATTTAAAACAAAAATAAATTTGATGAGATATTTTTTTAATTTTCAAGCGCCGTACAAATATCAAATACATATAATATTTATTTGTTTACATTCAATTGACAATTAGTGGAAATGCACCAAAATCTAGCTATAATTAGGGTTTAGGGTTGTAATTTTTTTGGAGTCTGAATTTTTATCAGATGGCTCCATTATTTATTTAGTATACGATTGTATGTCACTTACAATGATTCTTTAATCAATTACAATAAAAGTGGATGAAAATTAAATAATAATGGAATGAAATTATATTTGGAAAGTTAATTATTAGTGATCAAGTGTTTATAGAGTATGATAAATTTAGTTATGATACCTGTATGGCTGTATGCATGAGCATTAACACCACTAAAATGACCATTTTCCCCTATTCAAACTTACATTTTAGTCCCTTTAAATAATTTCCAGTTTTACATTTTCCACTATTAAATAATGTGCAGAGTTTTACAAAATTTACAATCTTTTACAGAAATATAGCTCATGCATTTTATCTCATATCATCACTTTGTTTTAAAAAAATACTTAGGTTGAAAAAGCAATATTGCAAAAGTCAAAATCTAAACTTTTAAGCATTTTGCATACTAGAAGTTAAGAGTGAAAATTTGTATTCCTTAGAATGACCAAAAGTCCAAGTAAACAATGAAAATAGATACTATTTTCCCTAAATAGCCTCTAGAAGTAAGCATCATCTAAACGTATATTCGTGTTTATTTGTTAAGGAAAAAAATGTTCATAAATGATTCACGAACATTTTAACGAATGAACTTTTGTGTTTGTTAAGAAAATTAAGTGTTCATGAATTGTTTGTGAATAATTCGGTAAAATGGTAAACGAACATCAATGAAAGAACGTACACAAACGAACGGATTAACGAACATAAATGAATGAAGGAACATTAACAAATTTTGTCAACAATCCTCTAAGTTCTTTTTTAACCTCTAATCATAGGAAGAAAATTAAATGAATAATATTAACATAGAGTATGTTATCAAAACTTGAAATGGAGAATAATAAAGTCAAGGTCAGACGTTGTCTCAAGTTGGTTTGTTTCTGTAAAAACCGGTATTCTCACATGGCCAGCTTTATGTAGCTGTATCACGAGTTAAGAACAAGAACGGATCGAATGTCATTTGTGTGATAGAGATGACAATTACACTAATTCAACAGCAAATGTCGTTTACAAAGAAGTCTTATTTCGTTTGTAAATTATATGTAACATTTCTTCATGTATCGAATTTTTGTACAAAATCATCATGACATCTATCGATTATTATGTCACTTTTAAAATTGTTAAGCTTTATTGGTATTTTTCTACATACTAAATTTTGAAGCATACCCGCCCATCGGGCGGGTTTTGTAGCTAGTTTTAGTATAAACCACAACAAACTTTTATGTAATTTACTCAAATTGTTACCTTTGTTGACACTTTTTCCTTATTACTTGATATTTTACGGACAATAAAAAATTGAGCTATAGTTAAAAACTAATTTTGTTGGAGTTGTTGATTTTATTAAAACTATTAATTTGTCAAGTCCAAGTTGATAAATAATACAATCCGATTAAGATTAGCCTTTTTTTAACAGCATCATTTATTACGAAAGTTTAGCAATTTGTTAAACAAATTAATACAAAGGATTTTTTAACCAATCAACCTAAAAAATCACACATTTCGGATTGAATTAATTATCAATTTAGACCAAAAAAAGTGAGAGACTTTCATTTAATACTGATAGACTTCAATCTTCCTAAAATACCTCGTGCGACTGGGAGACTTGAGCATCACTAACTGGTAGCAGCACTAACGGAGCAGCACTAAGTGGTGAGCAGTACTAACGGAGCATCACTAAGTGGTTGAGCTGTATTAACGAGCAGTACTAACAAGATTTAGAGCAGTAATAGCAAGGTTGGACAGTACTAAGGTTGGACAATACTAACGAGCAGTAGTAACAAGGTTGAACAGCACTAACTCGGACACGTGGCGGCGTTCTAGTGGAGTTGCACGATTGCACGCTCGCGGGGGTAGTTGCACGATTGCACGCTCGCGGGGGTAGTTGCACGGTCTATTTTGAGAAAAATTGAAACTTAAATCTATTTTTGGAGAAATTTTGTTTCATTTGGTCCAAATTAGGAAATCATCCTTTCGGATTTCTATGAGTTAACCATAAAAACGAATATAAAGCAATAAAATGAACAATATCATGTTTCTTACACCTCCCAACATCGAAAAGAATAGAGTTTCGATATCGCCATATCAACCAACACATTGTAATTCCAATCACCCTTAGTTTCTCCTTTCTTGCATTTGTGCGAACAAGAAGTTCACAAAGCAACCACCAATCAGTGAAAAACTCCATTTTACCATTAGCGCCAAGTTTAGAGCATTCATACTAGAAATGTCTAAACCACCTCTTTCCTTCGAAGATAACGCATTTATCCACGCAATCCATGTAATTTTTTTCTCATCTTCTTGATAACCCCAAAAAAAATTTGACCTCAATTTTTCCATCTTAGAAATTACCTTTCCCGGAATTCGAAATAACGACATCCAATATATTCCTAAACTTCCAAGAACCGACTTAATTAACGTCAACCTGCCCCCAACACAAAGCATTTTTATCTTCCAATTCGATAATCTCTTACGAAATTTCGTAATAATTGGGTTCCAACTATTTGTTTTAGCCATGTTAGCAGCCATCCGCATGCCGAGGTAAGTAAACGGAAATTCACCTATCTCACGACCCGTACGAAACCCCATACCAGACACGTCCTCCTCGAACACTCCTATTCCATATAGATTCGAATTTTGAACATTTATTTTCAAACCCGAAAACCCGTAAAAATCATTTAAAGTTTGAATAATACCATCCATTTCCGAGGAGTTCGATTCTGAAACAAAAATAACATCATCTGCATAAAAGAAAGAAATGAGAAATGTTTCGTTAGAAGAACCTATAGAAGCTCCTTTAATTATATTCGCATCCACCGATTGTTCGATTAATAAATGTAAACCCTCCATAACTAAAATAAATTGAAATGGAGATAGATGATCTCCTTGACGTAAACCACGAAACATGGAAAATTCTTCCGTAGGACTGCCATTAACCATCATAGAAAGTTCCGCGGAAGAGATGCATTTTTAATCCAATTTCTCCATCTAACACCAAAACCGGTATGGTCCATAATAAAGTTAAGAAAATCCCAACTTATTGAATCATATGCCTTTTCAAAATCAACTTAAACACAAGTAATTCTTTCCGCTTTTTTTTATACCATTCTATAATTTGGCTCACCATTAACTGTCTGTCATTTGTCTTCCTTTAATAAAAGCCGATTTTTCAACACTAATTACTTTGTCTACAACTTTTGACAACCGTAAGGTCAATAATTTAGAAATAATCTTATATTATACTCCAATTAAAGAAATTGGGCGATAATCTTTTACCAAAGTCGGGTTTTTCACTTTTAGAATAATTAGTGTTGTTTGGTATCTAAGATTTTACTTATAATAAAATTATTGAGATATATTCTAATAGGGAGTGTTATTTGCGCATCTATTAGTATATAAAATCGAACTATAAATTCACAACCTGATAACCATTATTCATGTAAATAAATAATTTAAGATTTTACATAAAAAGGTACACAAAAGACTAATTGCTTTTGCATTATGGTCCACCGGCACAACAAAGACAAATGGTGCCTAGACACCGTAAATATTCTATTCTTGAGTCGTTAGGAGTGATATACAAGGCTCCATATCAAAGGTTTGGCGCATAATCAAGTGTATAAAGGCACGCATTCTGGCCTTCTTAGCAACCAAAATTATACAAAGTTTGTAATAGAAAATAATTAAATAAATAAAATGATGTACAATATGTTTATGAACTAACACAAGAGAACTAAATTTGTAGAAAAAATGTTCAAAAAGTGTTACCGAATTACTTGCAGTATTGTTCAAAGGTAGCAATAATGTTCATACAATTCATACATAACATACAAAGGAAAAGAAGACACCTAATATTCTTTTTCATCACAAACTCAAAATTTTGTCAATACGATCTAATATTAAGAATTATGTTATCACCTTTATACACTGTATGACTGGTATTTATAACGTATATTACAATCATTATCAAAATAAGTCATTTGGAGAAATAATGCTATTAGATTTTTAGTAATAGCATTTTATAAAGCTACCTTTTATATCAATTTTGAAACATGAAAAACAACTAATTTTCAAAAGATATATTAATTCTCATAAGGTATTAAAGGACCTCATAAGATGTTTTGTGACCATTGCTCATTTTTGTACTAGTACACAATATGTGTCCCCACCATTAAATCAATATATTAAAATTTAGTCATGAATTGAAAAATATAAGACCCATGCCAACGGGCACGTCGCGGGCCTCGTCAGTTGGCATGGATCTCGTCGGGAACTCATCACTCTTGGCGCCATTGAGTCACAAACTCGTCGGTAGCCATGGTCGATTGATCGGCGGCGTAGGGACGAGTTGAACATCTCGCCGTGACCGGGGGAGGGAGAAGGGGGGGGGGGGGGGTAGTAATGAGTTGTTGTTAACACGACCTTGTCAGTAACTCGTCGGTTGGGAAGAGGCTGCAGACGAGTTAGAAAACGCTTTATGGTTCAAAGATGCCTAACAGTTTTTAAAGAGCAATTTATTAAGACGGAAATATATATAAATCCTTTGCTATATATGACTTAACGTTTTAATGTATCTAATAGTTATAATTCATTGCCTAAATTTGGATCAAACATTTAGCAGACCATACTTGAATTGTTCGAGGGAAGTTTGTTTATATTGAACGAGAACACAATTTTGTATACGTTTAGTGAAACGAACGAACACGAACAGAAGTCCCATTCGTTCAATTACGTTAGTGAATACGAGTCTGTGTTTGTCTGTTAAAGTTCGAGCATTAGTGTTTGTTTACGCTCGTTTGTTAGGATTTGTTCATTTACGTTCGTTCATGACATTTCATGCCCAAATTCAATATAAACTATTAATTCTTAGTTTACGATTGCATCTTTTCTTTTTTCAAACATACTAGTTAGAGTTAGCATTTTGTTTTAGAACATGTTTACTTTATTTGAGGCGATTTTAATGTTTTGAGTGGAATGTCTTACAGATTTACATTATGATTTCGATGTCTTTGTTGGAATTCGTGCCCACTGACACACGTGTACGATATCACAAATGATAATGCACATGCCTACTGGGTTGACTCAAAAACCGTGAAACCCAAAGTGTAGCACTTATTTTGAATCGGAGGAAGTATATGTTAAAATCAATCAATCCAGGTAAAATCATTTACTACCCAAATTTTCAAGGTTAAAATAATTTATTAACACAAATCAATTTTCACAAAACATTGTACAATTAGGCCTAACTTTGTGTTAAGAACTGAAATACACGATTTCTAACTGATTATATTCCGTACACATAACCCACAGACCTTTATAAATAGAGTAATGATATTTCTTCCTACCATATTCCTACATATGTTGATCTTTAACAAGTGTCAAAATCAAGGGATGTGTTAGGACTTATTTGTATTGTATTCAATAGTCTAGGGGCTAGTTATGTCATATTGTATAAGTATTAACTAGTCATTAGTGTTAAGCTAGTCAATTAGTGTTAGAGTATAAAGAGTTCAATCTTAGACACTAATTGTAACTTTGCTGAATTAATCAATCTTATCCACTTGCAAAGCTCTCTCCTTCTCTCTACTTTCTCTCACTAAAACCATCATTTATTCACCTTCAAGTTTCTACCAAAATCACCATCAAAGATCAAATTATGGATTGAATGCTCTTTCAAAGATTAACAATTGGTATCAGAGCATAATTTCTCTCTGAAATCGATCCATAATCATAGTTTTCTGTCCAGAAATGAAGATTTTTTTGGGTTTTTGAAGTTTTGAAGAAAAAGGGTCTCAAAATCAAAATCCGGATTTAAGGTATTTTTCTAAGATTTTATGGCTTAGAATCAGATTTCGTTCAATTCCAATCCATATTGACAATGAAATCTTGATTTTACTAAAACACCATTAAAGCTTGAAATACTCTAAAAATCCAAATTTTGTATTAGTTTTCGGTTGATTTTGGTCAATATTATTGGAATGGATTGAAGGAAAACGATTTTAGATCATTTTGCAAAAAGAATCAATCTTTTTGGTTAAGTATTGAAGAAGATAGTATAAATTTTATGGGTGTTTTTGACACATTACGTACGCTACTGTTCATTGCTTGAAGAACACCGTGAGACATCTTCAACCTTGAGATACCCCAAACCCTGAGATATCTCATACCATAGATAACTCAAGCCCACAACTTGTCTCAAGTCTGTGATATCCTACACCCATATTCTGAGATATCCCACACCCCGAGATATCTCACACCAAAAATTTGTCTCAAGACCCTGAGATATCTCACACCAAAAATTTGTCTCAAGACCCAGAGATATCTCACACCCAAAAATATGTCTCAAGACCCTGAGATATCTCACACCAACATTTTTTCTCAAGACCCTGAGATATCTCACACCAAAAAAATTGTCTCGAGACCCTGAGATATATCACACCAAAAATTTATCTCAAGCCCAAAATTTGTCTCAAACTCTGAGATATCTCAAACCCCGAGATATCTCACACCAAAAATTTATCTCAAGCTCAAAATTTTATCTCAAACTCAAAATTTATCTTGACCACTGTAAGTGATTCGTTCTCGACTCACGATCTCGACCCGAGAACACTTCTCGATCCGAAATTTATTCTCGACCCGTGAACTTATCTTGACCCGAAAACCTTCTCGATCTCGACCCAGAAACTCGATCTCGGCCCGAATACACTTCTCGACCCGAGAACCTCTAAAAACCCGAGAACCTCTAGCAACTGATCTCGACCCGAGAACCATATTCTCGACCCGAGAACCTGCACCGCCAAAGAACTTTTTCAAACTTCAAATTTTTTACCCCGTCGTAATCGCAATTTAACTATTCAAAAATGGCTTCAAAATAAGCATTGTCGATCGGATCGGATACCGAACCACCTGTTCACTTCCGGGGAGAACACCAAACTTTATTGGCCACTCAAACAAAGAAGGTTAAGGAAGATCCAGAGACTGTTATTCATGAGAATGATGAAAATGAGGTACACTCTTCTTCCTTTGATTTTTCTCTATCTGATTCAGACGTTAAAGTATCAGATAATTCCTTCTTTAATGAAAATCTTTTACTTGAAATTGACGAGAAAGCCTAGTTGTCAAAACAAATAACTGATTTAGAAACTAAAAAAGCACAATTTTTAAAAGATCTAAGTCAATGTTCTCTTCAATTATCACAAATGCAAACCTTAGAACAATTAAACAAGGAATCACAACATCAGTTGTCTATGTCACAATCTGTATTTCAATTTAAAATATTTGCATTACAAGAAGTTTACAACAACAAGTAAGCACAAATAATACTTTAAATGCACAAATCACTAATTAAAAAGCAGAAAATATGACGTTTCGTCGTCAACTTGAAACACTTGTTCCTCAAGTTAATCAAAATAACTCTTCTCATAAAAAAATACAAGAGTTACAAAAACAGTTGTCGACGTTTCATGCTGCTCACACCAGTGAGGTCAATCGATTAAATCTAATAATCAATGACAAAAATCGTGAGATATCAAATCTTAAAACCATGAAATCAACGTCTAGTGATAACGACGACTCCAAGAAATTGCTTAATGACGTAGCTATTCAACTACATAGAGAGCAAGAATGGGTAAAGGCCGCAGAAGTCAAGATTAAAGACTATCAAGATAAATTGAAGACGGCTGCCATCGAAATTAAAAACTTAAATGAACAAATTAAAGAAGTTACCAAAACATTTAAAAAGGAAATCGATGACCAATCGTCTATAATACACATCCTCACACTCAAAAAGGAAAATGCCGAAGAACGCATCAAAAAACTAGAGCAGGCGATTGTGAAAGCCGGTCATACAGAGCAAACAATCAAGTTCAATGAACCAAAAGAGTTCAGATCCTACAAATCAAAAGCGGGTCTCGGAGCAGAGAATCCTCGTTATCTGGAGAAAGCTGCTGATGTTCTCCCTACACTGTACAACTATATCTGCATGTATTTAGGAATATGGCAAAGCTTTCTTCATATGCCGGACGAAGAAGCAGAAATCGAGAAGTTCAACAGAGAAAAGAAGGAACACGCTCAAATCAACTTTAACTATTCTGAATTAAACAATACATATGAAAAGAATAATTTTTTTTTTGAAAACAATGAGTACTTCCCGATTGTCACTCCAGAAGAATTTTCCATATCTGATAATGAAGTTTTAAAACAAATAGTTGAACTGAAGTTTTATGTTCCACCGTTGATTTTAGAAAAGAAATTGTTCAACTTGAATCTGAAATTGACGAAACCCACAAAGCTTTTGACAAAGAAAAGGAAAATCTTCAAACGAAAATTAATAAATTAGAGGACATGATCTCAGAATTAAAACTTATAACTGATAAAAATGTTTTTCAAAATTCTAAACATTCATTAATACGACCGGCACCTGTTAATCCAGTACCAATCATCTTGAGGAAAAACTCTAATTCACATGTCTTAAATGTTTCCAATAGAAAATTAAAGTCTCAGAGTGAGAAGTCCAAGAAGCCCAATGAAGTCAAAGGGGCCATGCAATCTAAGAAGCCTATTTCGACGAGGACTAGTATACTTAAGAAGCCTAGCGAGCTTAAGAAGACTAGACCATCTATGTTTCCAGGTTCTTCTTCCACTGTCAAAAATAATTGTAATAACTACCGACATGTGAAAGCTCCTTCAATGGCTTATAGAACTTATTATGATGCCACTGTTTATCGTCCTGTCAGATATTCCCCTGATTTTGATGTTGTGTATGTTAAACTGACGAATTTGGAACAAAAAGATTTTTTGATAAAATTACAAAGAAACAAATTACTCAAACTGATAAACGGTTTTTTGTTAGATTAGATGCACCATGTGGTTATAAGAGCAAAGTATTTCATAAATCTGGTAAAATCATAAACTCATGCAAAACATGCTTTCCAAACCAATGTAAATCATATATCTCTATTCCATCAAAATCTAATAAAAAAGATCCATCCTCTCCTGTTTCTAAACAAACAAAGAATTCTCTCAAACGCCCACCAACCTCTGATACGCACTCGTCTTCTCGTCGCAAATCTTATCGAGGAAATTCCGCACCAAAGCCAAAATCTTCAGGTTCCTCAAAATGCGACAAAGCTTGAATCTGAAATTGACGAAACCCACAAAGCTTTTGACAAAGAAAAGGAAAATCTTCAAACGAAAATTAATAAATTAGAGGACATGATCTCAGAATTAAAACTTATAACTGATAAAAATGTTTTTCAAAATCCTAAACATTCATTAATACGACCGGCACCTGTTAATCCAGTACCAATCATCTTGAGGAAAAACTCTAATTCACATGTCTTAAATGTTTCCAATAGAAAATTAAAGTCTCAGAGTGAGAAGTCCAAGAAGCCCAATGAAGTCAAAGGGGCCATGCAATCTAAGAAGCCTATTTCGACGAGGACTAGTATACTTAAGAAGCCTAGCGAGCTTAAGAAGACTAGACCATCTATGTTTCCATGTTCTTCTTCCACTGTCAAAAATAATTGTAATAACTACCGACATGTGAAAGCTCCTTCAATGGCTTATAGAACTTATTATGATGCCACTGTTTATCGTCCTGTCAGATATTCCCCTGATTTTGATGTTGTGTATGTTAAAACTGACGAATTTGGAACAAAAAGATTTTTTGATAAAATTACAAAGAAACAAATTACTCAAACTGATAAACGGTTTTTTGTTAGATTAGATGCACCATGTGGTTATAAGAGCAAAGTATTTCATAAATCTGGTAAAATCATAAACTCATGCAAAACATGCTTTCCAAACCAATGTAAATCATATATCTCTATTCCATCAAAATCTAATCAAAAAGATCCATCCTCTCCTGTTTCTAAACAAACAAAGAATTCTCTCAAACGCCCACCAACCTCTGATACGCACTCGTCTTCTCGTCCAAATCTTATCGAGGAAATTCCGCACCAAAGCCAAAATCTCCAGGTTCCTCAAAATGCGACAACAAAATCTCTCCAAAATCTTCAGGTTCCTCAAAATGCGACAACAAAACGTCTACAAATTCGTCAGCATTTGTGAAGTACAATTGGATTAAAAATGAAAAATCTCATTGGATTGTTCAATCATCTGAAACATCATTAAAATGGGTCATCAAATCCCCAACTTCTGAACTGCCTCCTTGCAGTTCTCCAAAGCTGTAATTTGATCATAAAATAATTTTACATAAAACATATGTCTCTAATCGTTCGAGACTCATACATAATTGGGTACCAAACATGTTTTAATTGGTTTATGTAGAATCTGAGGTACCTGGAGCATCATCAGCATGACTTATACACACTTCAGTGTATAACTCGAGCCACAACAGAATGGCTTATACATTCTTCAGCGTATAACCCGCTCTTCAATGTTACGGCTTTCAAGTACCTGAGCTTGAAACCCGGTTCTCAATGGAAAATGGCTTCTGATCAACACAGACTCAGAACCCGATCATCAAAAGAAAGCACAATGCTCAATCAACCTTCAATGCAAATACTAACCTTCAACCCTCCGACGATGTTTAAGGTACGTCCTCAAAACTCTAAACTTTTTCATACTTTTGTTTTGTCGAGGGGAGAAATACTAATTCTAGGGGGAGAATTATTATTTCTAGGGGGGGAAAATTCAGAAAAAACAAAACAAAAATACCCAATATGAATAAACAAACGAAAAATCTTTTCATAAGAAAATACCTCCCCATGGTTTGCCAGATCAGGCCTTACCTTCCCAGGAAATATTTCTACCAACTGGTAAATGTGAGGGTATACATCTAGGGTATAGAACTAGGTGAGTGCAAGGTGATGTGAAAATATGATAAATTTAAGAAAACACACCTTTGAGTGCATCCAAACCGTCAACAAACCTGGAAACCATACAAATAGGTGATCATTCATACGTTTAATGTTTCACAAGACTTTACTGGCCCAGTAAAGCAAATGCACGCCACCACCAACCACTCAAATTCCTCTCAACAGGAATTTGTTTCAATTCATTAGGGGACGTAGCACAAAATCTATCGACTACTCATTCGGAGTATGTCGGTAGGGGTGTAAGTGAGCTGAGCTGTTCGTGAGCTACTCGAGCTCGACTCGTTAAAAGATCGATAAAAACTCGAGTTAAACGAGTTCAAGCCGAGTTCGAGCTTAACTTAGAGCTCGTTTAATAAACGAGCCCGAGCCCGAGCTTCATACTAAGAGCTCATTTAGGATCGCGAGCCTAAACGAGCTATAGTAGTTAATTATTATAAAAAAAATATAAATACATATTACGTATTTATCTAATTATGTGTATATATATATTATACATATACATATATAAAAAAAAGATTTATATCATATATTAAATATTATGATTAATTAAAAGAATTATATATCTCGTATATATGGAAGCTTAAATGAGCTTAATCGAACCTGGAAAAACCTAAACGAGCCGATCTCGAGCTTTACACATAAAGCTCGAAACGAGCCGAGCTCAAGTTCGAGCTCGGTAAAATTAAACGAGCCGAGCTTGAACCTAGTCGAGCTCGAGCTCGGCTCGGCTCATTTACAACCCTATATGTCAGTATTGAAACATAATAACCTCCTGCCCCGGGTTAAGTCTCTTTGTATGCACAGTGTGTCTAGTTCTCACCCTCAAGAATCTTCCAATATAGGACACTTGCACTACAAATATGGATCTCCGTGAATCCATCGGAACACTCGTAGTGGCATCACAATCTGATGTTTCACGAGGATCAAGTGGAAATCCTGCTAGAGCTAAAATCACGCCAACTCTAAACGCGGGTCACACACTTGAATCAACTATTGTGCAAACGACTACTGATTCATACCGTGTGCTAAAGGATACTCTATGTGAGTCCGGTGTTACAAAAAAATCCATGTGAAACTCCTAAAATGAAACATCTTTAAAAAGCTGATTAAAATGCACATGAGCGTAATAGACCACTCTCAGACTACTCCTATGATCTGCTATATCCAGCATGATCTTCCCCGGAGCCACCGACGGTATAGGAACTTAAAATTGAGGGTCCTAGGTCTAGGTGAGCAGAATCAAGTATCGTGTGATCTTGATTGGGGTGCGCTGAGGTAAAAAAAATTGAGAGGGGGTATGAAGTATGGGGTGCAAATCAGCTTATCACATGGTAACATAAAACGAGGGTGTGGTTGAAAATGAAAAAGTGAGTTGAGTGAGGAGTGTGTGTGAAAGGGTTTAAGAAAACAGAAAATCCTCCCTAAACCGAACAAAAATCCAGGTAACCACATCTATATCAGACTGCATAAGTTGCTTTCTGATTAAGACATCATGGACCAAGTGATGCAATGCACGACCCCACTGACCACTCAAGCACAAAAAGTACTTGTTTCAAAATCACGGAGATAACCACGTACACTATCAACATCTCATTTGGAGATTGTTGGTATTGAAAAAGAGGACCCACCTTCAGTCCTCGCCTTCGTTTGTCCACAAATAGAGTCTAGAACCGAATTAAATTTCTCTAGGACATAGGCATTCCACCAAGCATATCATTGTGATATTTTCGGAACATTCATAGTGATACCAAAAATATTGGTATTCCACGATGATTGAATGGAAATCCTACCAGTGCTAACATCAAAGCCAACATTGAACGTAGGTCACACAGTTTATGTAACTGTCGTGCTAACAGGCAATCTATGTGATCCTGGGTTACCCTGATACTTTCTTGTGCGAAGATCTGACGACTGTACTCCATTCTTATCAATAACAGTCACTATGTCAGATAGATGATCTGATGACTGTACTCCATTCTTATCAACAACAGTCAATGCATCAGATAAGGGATTCTATGACCGTACTCCATTATCATCAACAACGGTCAGAAAATCCGAAACAAATCACAATACCGCACGTCTACGACATCAACAAATATCAGAAACCAAGGATCATCAAAAAATCGACAAAGCCACAACTTCAAGAAAGGGCTTCCGCTGCTAACCGCTCTATCTATGGGTCTACATTTCGTCGATTTGCTTGAAGTCTTCTGGAATACTTTCTATTGGTTGAAAAGCCAATTAAAAGTATTGTTATCACCAATCATCAAAAGCTGAAGCTGATTATTCAACAAAACTGCACAACGGTTTATCATTCAGTTCCAGCTTTACAAATAAAGAAGACTTCAAAGATATGCTACCAGGACTACTGATACAAAGGGGGAGATTGTTAGGACTTATTTGTATTGTATTCAATAGTCTAGGGGTTAGTTATGTCACATTGTATAAGTATTAACTAGTCATTAGTGTTAAGCTAGTCAATTAGTGTGAGAGTATAAATAGTTCAATCTTAGACACTAATTGTAACTTTACTGAATTAATCAATCTTATCCACTTGAGAAGCTCTCTCATTCTCTCTACTTTCTCTCACTAAAACCCTCATTTCTTCACCTTCAAGTTTCTACCAAAATCACCATCAAAGATCAAACTATGGATTGAATGCTCTTTCAAGGATTAACAGGATGATATGATGAAACAGAATTAGTGGATGACAGAATGACAGAATTGTTAGAAGGGGGGAAAGTTGGTTAGAATTAGTTAAATGTTGACTAATTTGAGTTGACTTGTGCTTCCGTTAAATAGCTGAAAACGACTCTAGTTCAGTTTAGCTTTTGGAATTGTAATTCATCTTCTCTGTCGATTGTATCAATCTCGTATTGTAAACTTGCTCATATTGAATAGCAATCATTCGGTATACTTTCTTACATGAACTCCCAATATTGTTAGCTCGATTCACAGATCTTAATTGAACTCTAGAATTGAATTGTATCAGACGAAAAATCTTCGTGTCTAGAAGTATATTCATAGTCGGAGTTCTTCGGTACCGGAGTTCACGTGCGTCGGAGTTCTTCGCTTTCATGGGCAGATAGAAGAATAGCGGTGACCGCTCCATTTTTTTGGCTAGATATGAATAGTCCACTTATTTTAAATTGGGCTCCCTTAACTAGACCGGTTACCCCCATCGGTATTTACTTTGGGCGAAACTTTGTCTGGTCACAATATTGATATTTTTGGTTTATTAATAAAATAATAAATAATAAATTGGTTAGATCTTTTTGGCAGTGTGAATAAACCAGAAAAATCTCACGTAGACCTCCTATTTTGAGATAGGATTTTCAATTATAAATTAATAAATTACTCCACTGTTGCTAATAATTTAATAAATTAATAAACATTATTACAATCATATTTTTTTTTATTAAAGGGGTGATTTTTAGACTACACATTTTTAACCTATACACCATAATAGTTGTTTTATATTTTTGTATAATTTGCAGTAAGACTTGTATAATATGATATATGCATAATAAAATACAGTGTAAAAATTAATTTTTTTTTTTTATTATGGACATTGTAATAATCATGTTTTTTGGAAGAAAAAAATTTGTATTAAATATAATAACAATTCAGCGTAATAATGGAAGAGTTTAGGAATAGATTCTATTTGCTAAAATCTAATTTAAATTGGCACATTTAATCCATAAATAATTGACTTAAATAACCATTTTTTTCATTGCCATTTTCCCCTGCAATTAGCCAATTACTTAATTGCGGAAACCGGAAAAGAATTTTAATTACACAAACTCTTTATATGGGAAGGCACATGATTAATATTACCAAAGATCATGGCTAGTTTGTTACGGTAAGAAATCAAATACCGACTAAAAATAAACGCCTAAAATGGTGTTGATGCCTTTGGTTGCTGGGCTGAAAATATATACTCGGTATGTTATAAATACCAGCCATACAATGAGTAAAGGAGATAACCTAATTCTTTATATTTGATCGTATTCTGAAAATTTTAAGTTCGTGATGAAGAAGAATTGTATGTGTCTTCTTTTCCTTTTTATGGTATCTATAAATTGTATGAACGCTGCCTATAACCAATATGATGAATACTGCAAGCACCAATACGGTAACTATTCGTTTGAAACCTTTTTCTTCAATTTTAGTTTATTAATTATTGTTAGTTACGAAACATATTGTTTGAAAAACCAACAAATCACATTATTTATTTACTCATTTTCTATTACAAACTTTGTATAATTTAACAAATCACTTTATTATTTACTCATTTTCTATAATTACAAACTTTGTATAAATTTTGTTGCAAGCAGGCCAAGATGAGAGCGCTTATACACTTGACTATGCATCAACCGCTTGCCAAGAAGACGAGTGTGCAAGAGCTTGCTTAGATATAACTCCTCCCACGTCAACAATAGATTATTCAGATTGTCAAGGCACTATTTGTATTTGTTGTGCCGGTGAAGCCAGAATCTAAAAACAACTAGTTTTTGTTTACTTTTTGATGTAAAATCAAAAAGAATATAATTTATCAGTTTGGTCTTCAAATATTAATATGTTCTCTAAAAATTAACATTAATGGGTATACGTAGAGCAAAAGAGATTAATATAAAAATGATTTAAGGAAAACCACAACCAACACTTGTTATTTAAGAAAAGTTTTTGGTGTTTGTCTCAACTTTAATAATGAAATAAACTGCAAAACAAATCACTTTTGTTGAAAATGAAGAGCATGCTTAGCGCAATGTTTCGGGGTTTAAAACGTACATATTTTACATTAAAATTTAGAGCCGGTTTATATGATTTATTATTTTTGTGTCTATGCAAAAAATAGTAAATTAAATAGAGAAAACGGACAACAAAATTATGAGAATAGGAAAGGTAGTACCCGCTCCAAACTTGCTAATCAATAACCAAGGCTGTTAACAACTAAGAGAACTTGGCTTTCTTGTTTTTTACTCTTTGATTCGTTTATATATAATGTCAAAGAAAAATGAATAAAAGCTTAGTAAGACCCCTGCCTATGCTACGTCGTGATCTCCGTCACCACCATTTTTCATTGGCCGTCAGTAGAAACCGTTGTGGGGGAGACGGGTTTGAAGCTTTGTGTCATGGGGACTGTGTTGGGGGGGGGGGGGGGGGGGTGGCGGGTTGGGGGGTTGGGTAAATATTTAATATTTTTTTAAGTGGCAATGGGTTAGTGATGTGTTAATGATGTGTTGTTGGTGACACGATCTCCTCAATAACGTACTTGTCAGTAGGGAAATGTTTAGTGATGTGTTTAGTGATGCGTCACTGTTGGGAGGGCCTAATAGTTAATCTTGTATCACATGTACTATGTTACGTTATCCGGGATTCGTACCAGAATACTATTAATTATGTAATTATGTAAATTGTGTTTAATTTATATCGTCAACTCTAGTTTTTCTATTAATAAAGTTTATATGACAATCTTTTATTTCCATATTGAAGGGTTTTTGGGTGGCACCAGCCACGAGTCTCCGACCAAAGGTAGTGCCCGGGTTGTCCCGGATCTTAATCGATATTGTGATCATCTTAGTCACACATTAATGTAATGTCCAAAAAATTACAATAAATTAAAACTTTTTAGATCCAGTGTTCAATACTTTAAATCCTTTTATTAAAAGAAACCGTTTTGTATTATTAAACTGAGTTATATAAAAACATTAATTATTCAAAGGTGTGGATATGATAAACTAAGGTGCATTGCAAATCCAACCACAAAATAAAAGCCAGCAGCGTCACATCTCAGCTTTCTTCTTGTCATTCCTATTATCACATGCATATGCGGGGGAGTCCGAGTAAGCTAATGCTTAGTGAATTCCAGTCATATATAGGGTTCATCATACCATCATTTATGATCACATGTAAATATCACATACGTAAAATGGTAGTTCCTGCTCCTTGGGAGGTACCAAATAAATGACTACTTGAATCGAGATTTTTAGCCACATATTGCACACGCGCTTTAGTTGAAGTTATTATTTTATTTTTTTTAACAACATTTTTAATAAAGACTAAAGTTGAAGTTATTATTACGCCCGGTAGCCGGCCCAGTCCCAACGCAAATCATGTACCCCAGTACCGATCCACCCCCTCCAACACCCATCCTTTAGGTGTCCCAAGCGCACAAGTGTCGGGAGGAGACTGCCACATCATTTTAAAATTAACATCATTTTAAAATTAACATCATTTTAAAATTAACACGCAGATCAAATCATAACAACGCATAACCAAATCACATGGCATGCACACATCCACATTATCACACAATATCATCATAAACAACGCATATCCAAATCACAGGGCATACACACATCAACATCATCACAATAAAAAAAAACAGCTCTTAAAAACCCGCGGGCGGTTGGCCGTCGTTGGGTCGACTGCTAGGGTTTTCCGATCAATAATCGTCGGCTCTCTCCCGTCGTTAGGGAGGGGGGGGGGGTAGGGTTTTGGTCGGTTGGCAATGGCGAAGAACAACATACAAAGGAGACTCAATAACAGTAGTTCGAATAAGGCTTTCTCGTTTCGTAAGGGAGGGCTTGACCTGAAAAAGATCGCCAAGACGTTCCACGTCACGAATCTGCCCGGACAATGGGATGAGGCAGATTTCTGGAAGGCGATGTAAGTTTTTGGAACGGTGGTGGATGCGTTCATTCCCCGGAAGCTGTCTAAAATCGGTCGGCGGTTCGATTTTGTGAGATTCATCAGGGTTGATGATATCGACGCATTGGTGGAAAGGTTAAACGCAGCTTGGTATGGATCATATCATCTCTTTGCGTCGGTGGCTAGGTTTGAACGCCGAGTTCCGCTCGAGGGTGAGTCACGTATTGCGGCTCGTGGTCCGGTCAGTTCTAGTAACGAGGTCCAAAAGAATAGAAAATTTTCGGACCTATTCAAACAAGAAGTGCAGAAAGGGCAGCCGGTGAAAGGGCAGCCGGTTGGGAATGGGTCAATCAGTGCGGGAAAGAAAGATGCACCTAAGAAGAATGTGATCACGCTGGATAAAAAAGATACAATGCCAATGAAAAACGAAGGTACTATTTTGATAGGTAAAGTTCGAGAATTGTCACTGATTGAAAACATTAAATTAGTGTGCGTTAAAGAAGGTTTTGGTGATGTTGATTTTCAGTACTTGGGGGGGTCATGGATATGGCTTGAATTTGTTAACAAGGTTGCATGTGATAAGTTTAAAAACCATGCAGACATGGTTTACTACTTCACTCAATTACGTAATCTAGACGATAAATTTGTGGTTGATGATAAGGTGATATGGGTATGAGTAGATGGATTACCTTTAGTGGTCGGAACATTTAATGTTATAAAAAAGGTTATTAATGATTGGGGCGAGGTCATGTTCGTAGATGGGGAGAAGGAGGAAGGTAGTATGGGAAAGGTGTGTATTAAAATGAAAATTGGACCAAGGATAGATAAAGAAGTGGAGGTAATGCTTGATAAGGTTAAGTATACGGTTTGGGTATACGAAATTGCTTTGTGGCAACCGAACATGAAAAATGTTGATTTAGAAAGTAAGGAGGATGAAGAAAACCTATCCAATGATGGGTTGTCTAGCACGAATGAAGAAGAGGAAGAAAGTGACGACGGGTTTGAGAAAAATGTTGATGCCGAGCCTCAAGTTAGTGGTAGGGGGAAGGAAGGGGTGGGCAGTAGGGTCAAAGAGGTTGGTGGGGGTACGGTGAACATCGAAACAGTGGATGGAAAGGGTGGTAAAATGTGCTCGGATGGGGAAAGTAGTAAAAGGGGGAGCACAGATAATAACAATCTCGAGCCCGAGCATGTGACAGAGGTCGAAGCTGGGGAGAACGGGGAAAGCAAAGACTCAGTTTCTCCTCCTCCGGGTTTTGAAAGGCGACAACCAATTCAGGTAGAGGGCAATCATAAGAAAGGTGCAGGGTCTTTTAATTCTTGCAATTCTACAGGTTATCTAAAGGCAAGAAATAAAACGGGGTCGTTGATAAACGATTTGAATGGATATATCGAGATAGGGCTTGCGATGGGACACAACATGGAGGGGTGCCAGCAATCACTTGAAAGTATGATCAATAGTATGGGAGACGGTAAGGGGTGTCCATGAATTTTATGTACCTTAATGCGTGTGGGATTGAAGATGTTGTCAAACGCAAGAGAATTGGTGGTATTTCGAATAAATACAAGATTTCTTTTCTAGGGATTCAAGAAACTCGAATCTCTAAGGTGGATGTTTTTAAGATTAAACAGTAATGGGGGAATATGAATTTCGATTTTACTGTCAGTAGCGCAGTTGGTACGTCAGGTGGGGTAATTTCGACATGGGACCCGTTATTATTCATGAGTTCTAGGATTACGTGTCTTCAAAACGTTTTGTTTGTGCATGGGAAATGGAAAAATAACGATATGCAGTGTATTATAGGTAACGTGTATGCACCCCAAAGTGTAGTTAATAAGTGCAGGTTGTGGGAGACGATTGTGGAATACATGCAGACTAATGAAGGGAAATATTTTATTTTTGGTGATTTTAATGCGGTTCGAGAGGAAGGTGAAAGGTGGGGTTGTGAGATTCATGACAGAGAGATTGTTGATTTTAATGGGTTTGTTGATTCAGCTAGTCTTATTGAAGTGCCTATGGGAGGTTCGGCATACACGAGGTTGAGTTCGGATGGTCGAAAAACGAGTAAGTTAGATATGTTCTTTGTGAATGAAGGGGTGTATGAAATGTGTGCGGATTTAGGTGCAAATGTTATGACAGATATTGTTTCGGACCATTGACCCATTGTGTTAGCTCAACAAGTAGTTGATTATGGGCCAAGGGTGTTTCGGTTTTTCAATTCATGGTTAGATGAAGACTCGTTTGAAGATCTAGTGAAGAGTTCTTGGGCTACTCCTTTGGAGTCGCCAAACCAGAGTGACTTTATCAAATTTAAAGATAAATTAAAGATGGTGAAAACAGAGTGCAAAGCTTGGTGGAAAAAAAAGAAGTCAGATATACTTGAGCAAAAGAAGATATTGACACAAACAATTGAGGAAATTGAAAAGAAAATCGAAGCTAACACAGTGGTGGATGAAGATTTGACGGAGAGACAGGCGGCGAAAAGAGATCTTTACAAGTTGGAAGCCAAGGAATGGAAAGATTTATCACAAAAGGCAAAAGTTAAATGGGCAATTGAAGGTGACGAGAATACTAAATATTTTCATGGCATTATTAATAGCAGGAGAAGGCATTCCATGGTTCGGGGAGTGAAGCACAATGGAGAATGGATCACAGCGCCGGGCGAGGTAAAAAATATATTTTTTGATTATTATGCTAACAAGTTTAAATGTGTTCCAGTTATTAAAGTGGCAACAAGGAGCGAAAAATTCAAAAGTCTGTCGGAGGGGTATGCAGGGCTTCTCACAGAACCAATCATGATGTCTGAGTTGAAGAAGGCGGTATGGAGTTGTGGAAATGACAAATCCTCGGGTCCAGACGGGTTCACATTCGCGTTCATCAAAAAATTTTGGGACCTGATAAAATCTGACATTTTTAACTTTGTTGTTGAGTTTTTTGATACAGGTTTTATTCCGACTAGGTGTAACGCGTTCTTTATTACGTTGACTCCTAAAGTCATAAATCCCATGTCGGTGAGTGACTATTGGCCGATCAGCCTGATTGGAGTTCAATACAAGATTATTGCTAAATTATTGGCGTTACAGCTTGCGGTGGTTGTGGATTCGGTGGTCAGCTGTGAGCAATCTGCATTTATTCAGGGGCGTCAGATTCTTGACGGCCCGATGATGGTTAATGAGCTGATTTCATGGTATAAGAAGAAAAAGAAAAGTGCCATGGTTCTTAAAATTGATTTTGAAAAAGCTTATGATTCCATAAGTTGGGAGTTTCTTGACCGGATGATGGAATATATGAATTTTCCGGATAAATGACGGAAATGGATTGGTGCTATTTTAAACTCGTCAAAGGCTTCAGTTATCCTCAATGGTAACGCATCCAATGAGTTTAAGCTTGATAGAGGTCTTCGTCAAGGTGATCTGTTATCACTTTTTTGTTTATTATTGCTATGGAAGGTCTTCATGTGATGATGGAAGAGGCGACTTCGAGGCATATTTTTAAAGGAGTGGAGGTAATTGAGAATTCTTTGTCCATTTCACATTTATTGTATGCGGATGATGTGATTTTTATGGGTGAATGGTCTTTGAATAACTTGCAAAAGTTGCTCATTATCTTGCATTATTTTCACATGGCTTCGGGTCTAAAATTAAATTTTCATAAATCAAATCTATATGGTGTTGGAGTGTCGGATGGGGAAGTGCAAACGATGGCGACTTCGATAGGTGTTTGTCATGGGAAATTACCTTTTATTTATTTAGGTCTTCCGGTGGGGGCGTGTATGTCTAGAATGAAAAATTGGGACCTTTTATTTATTTAGGTCTTTCGGTTGGAGGTAGGTCTTTGCTCTTAAAATCGGTTCTAGGAGGTATGGGCATTTATTATATGTCGTTGTTTGTGATGCCAAAAAATGTAGTAAATGTTTTAGAGAAGTTGTGAACGGCATTTTTCTGGGGTGGAACCGAGGTGAAGAGAAAAATACATTGGGTAAAGTGGGATGTGGTGCTGTCATCATTTGATAATGGCGGGCTTGATATCGGAAGCCTTTTTGCTTTTAACATTGCCCTCGTATTTAAATGGGTTTGGCGGTTTGTGACAAATGAATCAAGTTTGTGGTCTAAAGTTATTAGATCAATTTATGGTGATCAAGGAGGTTTGGATTTCGTAAATCATGGCCGGTTGGGCTCGACTCCATGGGCGCAAATTATTAAGATGTTATATCGTTTAAAACATTCCGGCATTGATTTATTATCGCATTTAAAATTAAAGTTAGGCGACGGAATGCGGGTTCGGTTTTGGAGAGATACGTGGGTCGGGTCAACGCCGTTGATGATGTTGTATCCGAGAATCAGTTTGTTGGACTCGGATATTAATTGTTTGGTTCATGATCATTTTGTAAATAATTCGGTGAGGTGGCAATGGTTAAGAGAGATCCGTGGGGGTAGGGAAGCAACTCAAGTGGAGGAATTAAACCGGTTAGTAGATGATGTTAGATTGTCGGATAATCGGGACTCGTGGTCGTGGGACATTGGGAAGGAAGGTATTTTTGAAGTTAAAAGTACAAGGAGATGGATCAATGATTTATTTCTTCCTTCTTTGATCGAGAAGACTCGTTGGAACAATTTAGTTCCCCGCAAGGTGAACATTCATTTTTGGAAGGTGAGTTTAAACCGACTCCCTTCAAAAGTTAATTTACTGATGAGAGGTATTATGTTCGAAGATTTAAAGTGTGTTATGTGCGGGGATGGGGTTGAGAATATGGACCACATTTTTTGGAATTGTGAAGTCACAAAGGGTGTTTGGCGGGATATTGGTCGATGGCTTCAAGTGGTTGATGTTAATGTTGAATCGTTAGATGATTTTTTATTCAACTTGGATTGTAGCCCGATGTCGACAAAAGTGAGAAAAATTGTGGAGGCGGTGACGTTCACGGTGACTTGGATTATTTGGCGGTCTAGAAATGCAATTACGTTTAACTCGGGTGATGCTCGTCGGAATTTGTTCGTGGACGCTATAAAAGAAGTGTCCTTTTTGTGGATTTGTAATCGTAGACATAAATATAGAGTTAGTTGGATAGAATGGTTAGTTTTACCTTGTAATGCGTAAACTTTTGTTGGTGGCTAGTTTTTTCTAGTCTTTTTTTCTTTTTTAATGAAAGCTGTTTCCAAAAAAAAAAAAAACATCATCACACAATATCAACATATCATATCAATCATTATCACAAAAATTAAAATAGCACATAACACGCAAACTTTGGTAAGTTACTAATGTTTATGGGGAGGAACTCACCTTAGCAATGGTCAACAATCCAGTAACTAAGTACCTTCCCGAGACACCTTAGAACCTAATAATAGGTATACATCTACCAAAACTATTGCTACCAAACGCAACTAAACGCCTTCCAAAACAGAATCTGCGTTTCTATATAATAGTCCACTTTTCTGCCCGTAACTTGAACCCGTATAAATAATTGTGAGGTGACCCACCTCAAATTCTGACCTGGCTTAAGGGTCTTAAAAACGAGTGATAACTGACAACACAGCCTAATAGCAAATTTTCCAATTTTTGAAATTATATTTATAAAATGATTAATGATGCAATTTTGGTTACAAATGAATCCATAATCCGGAGAATAATAGCTTTTAAATTGAAGGAGAAAAATGCATAAAATTCAATTTCAAGACTTTTACCAGATTTAAAATCTGTTATACCAATAATCAAGAGTAAAATGCTTACCAAGGAACATATCTGATTTGTATCTCTAATACACCTGAAATCATAACTTCATGTATTATGTGTGACAAAAAGGGTTGGTCGGGTTCAGTGGGTAAATTTTATTCTGAGTCAAAATGAGTTGGGTCAATAATTGAAATAAAGTAAATTAGAAGGTTATATGCATTTTGAATACACTTTAAGTGACTTTTGACTCGTTTGACCCATGCAACCCATCTCCATTTTACCTTCAAAAAATAAAAGGTTACATATTTGACGCATTTTAATCGAAGTATGGCCAGTATCAACCTGTTATGTTTCACCCTTAAAGATTAAAATTATAAAATCTAGAGATAATTGCTCAGTATTTTAATCCCGTTATACACCCGACCTAAGAGATAATTGCATCACCAGTACTGTATGGCGAGAATCAACCATGTTGATATGCACACTCTAAATTCTTATTTTAGAGATTTTAATAATAAAAGACAATCAATATGCAATGAATACGATTAAAAAGCTCACCGCCATCCACCTACACCTTAGGCAACATCACGAACGATTAATACACGATGTAGGAGCAAGATACACCTCATGATAGTCGAACATAATTTCCTACTTTATTGTAGTCCAATAGAAGTTGATGAAGATCGCAATGTGGGCAGCCACAACCTAAAAACTCAAAATTATTGGATTAGATATCGGGTTTATCCTTGAAATATTATAAATTATTTATACATGCTAACTAAACCTTGGGAAATGCCACCATTGAAGAATCAGATAAGAAAGAAAAAAAATAACAAGAAGAAGGACAAGAAGAAAGAGAAAACATCTCCAGATGAATACCCATTTCGTAAGGAGATGATCCTTTTCAATTTACACCGAATATTTATACTTTTGTAACGTTAATTCAAAACATATATAAAATGTATTAAATACGTAAATATTTAATTGGTTCTCATTATTTTCACATCTCATATTTAGATTTTTATGTGATGAACTGATGATGACAAATATAAAGCTTAATTACTTACGTACATAAATAATGTGATGATGTGTTCTTGTTAAAAACTAACTTTTTGTGTTCTGTTTCGATTTTTAGGCATTTGATTGGAGAAGATATTTCAACATTAGTAATGAAAGTATTGACACAATCTGAACGCCAACTGAATCGGAGTTGATCATGTACGTTCTAAAACTCCCTACTATTAACTTCATGAGAATTTATCATTTATGTTTTCTTTTAAATAACTAAATGAAAATTGTCACTAGGATATTGTTGGGATCATCACATTGCTTTTCATCACATTGGTTAGAATTAGTTAAATGTTGACTAATTTGAGTTCACTTGTGCTTCCGTTAAAAAGCTAAAAACGAGTCTAGTTCAAATTAGCTTTCGGAATTATAATTCATTTTCCCTGTCGATTGTATCAATCTCGTATTGTAAACTTGTTCATATTGAATAGCAATCATTCGGTATTCTTTTACATGAATTCCCAATATTGTTAGCTCGATTCACAGTTCTTAATTGAACTCTAGAATTGAATTGCATCAGACGAAAAATCTTTGTATCTAGAAGTATATTCATAGCCGGATTTCACGTGCGTCGGAGTTCTTCGTTTTCAAGGTCTGATAGAAGAATAGCTGGTAAGATTCGGACTTATTGTGCAACATATAACCGGTCCATATTTTTGGACAGATATGATTGGTCCACTTATTTCAAATTGGGCTCCCTTAATGGACCGTTTATATAATCTGCACCGATCAAACAATTTAAATGGGCCATCTTATTAGACCGGTTAACCCATGGGTATTTAAATTGGGCGAAAGTTTGTTTGGTCACAATATTGATATTGGTTTAATAAATAAAATAATAAAGTTTGTTTTGGCAGTATGAATAAACCAGAAAAATCTCACGTAGACCTCCTATTTTGGTGTGGAAATTAATTCCTTTTTGTTATGGCCATTGTAATAATCATGTTTTTTGGAAAAACAATTTGTATTAAATATAATTACCTTAAATAATTAATGGAAGAGTTTTCACGGGGTGGAAGAGTTTAGGAATGGATTCTGTTTTCTAAAATCTAATTTAAATTGACACATTTAATCCATAAATAATTGATTTAAATAACTATTTTTTCATTGACATTTTTCCCTGCAATTTTAAAATCGGCAATTACTTACTTGCAGAAACCGGAAAAGAATTTTAATTACAGAAACACATTAAATGCTTCCTTATTGACACAAACTCTTTATATGGGAAGGCACATGATTAATATTACCAAAGATCATGGCTAGTTTGTTAAGGGTAAGAAATCAAATACCGACTAAAAATAAACGCCTAAAATGGTGTTGATGCCTTTGGTTGCTGGTACTCCGTATGTTATAAATACCAGCCATACAATGAGTAAAGGAGATAACCTAATTCTTAATATTTGATCGTATTCTCATAATTTTCAGTTCGTGATGATGAAAAATTGTGTGTGTTTTCTTTTCCTTTTTATGGTATCTTTAAATTGTATGAACATCACTGCCTATAACCAACATGACGAATACTGCAAGCAGCAATACGGTAACTATTCTTTTGAACGCTTTTTCTTCAGTTTTAGTTCTCTTATTAATTATTGTTATTTACGAAACATATTGTTTTAAAAACCAACAAATCACTAATTTATTTATTTACTCATTTTCTATCAAAAACTTTGTATGATTTTGGTTGCTAAGCAGGCCAATATGAGAGCGCTTATACACTTGACTATGCATCAACCGCTTGTCAAGAAGACGAGTGTGCAAGAGCTTGCTTCGATATCACTCCTCCCACGTCAACAATAGATTATTCAGATTGTCAAGGCACTATTTGTATATGTTGTGCCAGTAAAGCCAGAATCTAAAAGCAACTCGTTATTGTTTACTTTTTGATGTAAAATCAAAAAGAATATATTTACATTAGTATTAGTATAGGTCACCACATTCTCAATTTATAGTTCGATTTTTGGTGCTAATATATGCATAAACAACACTCCATGTTAGAATATATATGTCTTATTAATGTTATTATAAGCAAGGTCTTAGTTACCACATCAAGACGCGGTACTAATAATTGGATCATATAATTTATCAATTTGGTCTTCAAATATTAATATGTTTTCCAAAAATTAACATTAATGGGTATACGTAGAGCAAAAGAGATTAATATAAAAATGATTGAAGGAAAACCACAACCAACACTTGTTATTTAAGAAAAGTTTTTGGTGTTTGTCTCAACTTTAATAATGAAATAAACTGCAAAACAAATCACTTTTGTTGAAAATGAGGATCATGTTTAGCGTGCGATGTTTCGGGGTTTAAAACGTACATATTTTACATTAAAATTTAGAGCCAGTTTATATGATTTATTATTTTTTTGTTTATGAAAAAAATAGTAAATTAAATAGAGAAAACGGACAACAAAATTATGAGAATAGGAAAGGTAGTACCCGCTCCAAACTTGCTAATCAATAACCAAGGCTGTTAATAACTAAGAGAACTTGGCTTTCTTGTTTTTTACTCTTTGATTCGTTTATATATAATGTCAAAGAAAAATGAATAAAAGCTTAGTAAGACCCCTGCCTATGCTACGTCGTGATCTCCGTCACCACCATTTTTCATTGGCCGTCAGTAGAAACCGTTGTGGGGGAGACGGGTTTGAAGCTTTGTGTCATGGGGACTGTGTGTTGGGGGGGGGGGGGGGGGGGGCTGGGTAAATATTTAATATGTTTTTAAGTGGCAATGAGTTAGTGATGTGTTAATGATGTGTTGTTGGTGACACGATCTCCTCAATAACGTACTCGTCAGTAGGAACATGTTTAGTGATGTGCTTAGTGACGCGTCACCGTTGGGAGGGCCTAATAGTTAATCTTGTATCATATGTACTATGTTACGTTATCCGGGATTCGCACCAGAATACTATTAATTATGTAAATTGTGTTTAATTTATATCGTTAACTCTAGTTTTTCTATTAATAAAGTTTATATGACAATCTGTTATTTCCATATTGAAGGGTTTTTGGGTGGCAACCCTGCTACCAGCCACGAGTCTCCGACCAACGGCCTTCCCGACAACGGTAGTGCCGGGGTCGTCCCGGATCTTAATTGATATTGTGATCATCTTAGTCACACATTAATGTAACGTCCAAAAAATTACAATAAATTAAAAACTTTTTAGATCCAGTCTTCAATACTTTAAATCCTTTTAAAAAAAGAAACCGTTTTGTATTATTAAACTGAGTTATATAAAAACATTAATTATTCAAAGGTGCGGATATTGGATTTAAATTCTTTGTGTAATCGACATATTGCATTTAAGACCAACTTAAAGTACCGACTTATAGTTTCCCCAGACCGATTGAATCTATTGACCAGTATCCTATTTTTTGCATTATGAGCTACCGTATGCAAAAACATAGCAACTCGCTCATCGACTAGCATATTTTTAATATTCGTTAGCCCTCCTCTAATTTCTAACATATCACAAAGTGTTGTAAATGCATGTATATTCATTCTTATATTAACAACACTCGTAACATCACTTTCATACACCATCCTCTCCATGTTATCACGCTTATTATGGTAACTCATTAAATATTTTGTATTTAACGATCTTGATTCAATCGAACAAAGGAAACGATGACTACACATCATCCACCAACGAATCATAACATACATGGCATAAAATGCACCTATGACAATCATTTTTTTCTCAATGGTAATCTTGTCATCTCAACTAAACAATAAAATAAACAACTGAAAGTATTTTTCCAAATTATTATAACTTGCAACATAATACTTGGCCCTATTGAAAAATACAAATTTATAAAAGATACATAATTGATACACCAAACCTGTGACAAAGAGAAATAAACGATTGATACACCAAATTATGTGTAATAGATACAAATATGATGGTGTTAAAGAAAAAAGTCTAACCAAAGAATTGTTGCTGTACGGAGTATGTATAATAGATACAAATATGAATTAAAAAAGTCTAAAGAAAAATTTATGTATACGAATTGTTGCTAGATGGCATGTGAAAGTCATGAATTAAAAAAGACAAATGAAAAAGTCTTATGAAATTGACGAATGAAAAAGTCTTACGAATTGTTGCCAGAAGGAATGTGAAAGTCTTGTACGAATTGTTGCGGACGAAATTGAAGAGAAGGGTTTTGCGCTAACATATAGAGAAAAGAAGAGGGCTTTATGAGCTTTCGTTTTTTATTCTCTATTTTCCCTTTATTTAGTAGGGAATTAAAATTAGGGAAAATGAAAAGTTTTTTTTCTCCAACTTTTTTTCTCAGTGTAACTAAACAAGAGACTTTACCTTTATTTCTCTTTCTCTACCTTCAAATCGCTGTACCAAACGCACCCTAAGGTGCATTGCAAATCCAATCACAAAATAAAAGCAAGCAGTGTCACATCTAAACTTTCTTCTTGTCATTCCTACTATCACATGCATATGAGGGGGAGTTCGGGTAAGCTAATGCTTAGTGAATTCCAGTCATATATACGGTTCATCATACCATCATTTATGATCACATGTAAATATCACATACGTAAAATGGCAGTTCCTGCTCCTTGGGAGGTACCAAATAAATGACTACTTGAATCAGGATTTTTAGCCACATATTGCACACGCGCTTTAGTTGAAGTTATTATTACGCCCGGTAGTCGGCCCAGTCCCAACGCAACTCATGTTTCCCAAGCGCACACTCGTCGTATCGCAGTTGTCTAGGGAGAAGACTGCCACATCATTTTAAAATTAACACGCAAATCAAATAAAAAACAACGCATAACCAAATCACATGGCATGCACACATCCACATTATCACACAATATCATCATAAACAACGCATATCCGAATCACATGGCATACACACATCAACGTCATCACACAATATCAACATATCATATCAATCATTATCACAAAAATTAAAATAGCACATAACACACAAACTTTGGTAAGCAATGGTCAACAATCCAATAATCCACAAGTTACTAACTACCTTCCCGAGACACCTTAGAACCTAATAATAGGTATACATCTACCAAAACTATTGCTACCAAACGCAACTAAACGCCTTCCACAACAAAATCTGCGTTTCTAGATCATAGTCCACTTTTCTGCCCGTAACTTGAACCCGTATAAATGATTGTGAGGTGACCCACCTCAAATTCGGACCTGGCCTAAGGGTCTTAAAAACGAGTGACAACTGACAACACAGCCTAATAGCAAATTTTCCAATTTTTGAAATTATATTTATAAAATGATTAATGATGCAATTATGTATACATCTACCAAAACAGGTATACATCTACCAAAAACATTGCTACCAAACGCAACTAAACGCCTTCCAAAACATAATCTGCGTTTCTAGATCTGTCAGGATCGAATAACTCGAACAAGTTATTGAATCACAGATCTACTAACAAAGAGAAGTTACAGCGGATTAACACTCTTGTTATTTGATTAAGAACAATGTAAACTGTAATCGAATGAACAATAGTAAGAACACAGTATATCACAAAAAGCTTGAATGTATATTAATCGATGAATCAATACACACGTACATTTACAATTCGTAAGGAACTATTTATAATAGTCCTTGAAGCCTAAACTATTAACCTAGTTATTCTAGGAAACGATTACAATTGATTTACAAAAGATAAACATTCTATAACTAACTCTGCTAGAATCTCGGACACGATCTGCACCATATATGATCATCAGTAGTAAACTTTATCATCAGTAGTAAGTTCGAGATCAGTATCATCAGTAGTATATTGCTTTTCTGCCCCATCAGTACTATCTTCCATAAGAGTTGATCAGTACTAACTGTAGCATCAGTACTAGAATGTTTATATCCCAACAATCTTCCCCTAAACTTGTTAATTCACCTTTAATTAACCAAGTTTCTTCTCTTCTTCTTCCTTCTTCCTTTTCTCTTCTAATAAGGCAACTCTTCTTTGATCACCTTCTAATGTTTTCTGATTTTGTTTCTTTCTTTGTGCAATTATGTATTAGCTATTTCTTTTCACAAAGTAATTATATTTTTCTTGAAACATAGCAAGATCATGTGGTCACATGGTGATTTGGTACATTGTTTCTTCTGAGTGAGGATATTCCTTTTCATATAAGTACAGCTCACACTTCTTACTGGTTCTTTCAAAGAAGTACATATGAACAGTTGGTAGCACATTCCAAGCATATACATTCTGTGTGCTAGTGAAGTTTTCAGGATAGTTGTCTGAATAGAAAGCAACATCAATCATTTGAGTTAGGTATCCAGCTCCTGAGTTTCTCCATGACTTTTTTTGCCATTCTTGGTTCAGATGTTCTTCTTCTTTTTTTCTTTGTTTATTGAACTTTGCATGTTGATCTTCTACCAGGAATTCTTCAATCTCTTGAATTGTTGCATTTTTAAGTCTTTCTTCTTCAGCTATTCGTTTATCTTCAAGAGATTGAGTCATTTCTACTTTCCTCAGATACCTAATCCTCTTCACCTTCCATTTATCTTGCTTTACAGGTCTGACACAATTTGTTTTATTCACCATATAATGACCTAAAGCTTTGTGTGGGTAGTCATCATCAAATTTCTCTTTTCCTTTACCAACACACTTTGGAGGTGGAATGTAGTTCATATCCTTAACTTCAGGAATAACTATTGATGGAGAGAATAACTTGATTCTGTTCATTGGAAGTATCTTGGGGTGAGGAGGTAGTGCACATTCATCAACATCATCCCAATCCACATTATCATCAATGTCAGGTATGATAAGTGGTTTAAGTTCTGGAGTTGGAGGCCTTGGGATGATCACAGCTGGTTCAAGAACTTCTGGTATTTCTTCTTCATCTTCAGTAGTAACCAAGGTAGTTACTACTGGTGTAGTTTCTGTTTCGAATACCACCAACTGTTGTGAGGAGATTACTACGGGTGAGGTTGTTGTTGTAGTTACTACTGCTAGGTCATCAATAGTAGTAATGATATTTTCTATTGGAGCATTTACTACTGGTGTTTCTTCTTCTTCAATGGGATCAGTAGTAACAACCTCTTGATCCTTAGCATCAGTAATATCCATAGGATCAGTAGTTTCTATAACTTCAGTAGTAACTGGAGAGTGTACTTGTTCTGTTGTTTGAGATTGATTTGCAGACACAAAAACATCTTCATCCATACTTTTTACTCCTCTGTACAGGTCTTCACCATAACTTTGACCTGTTTCACCATAAGCTTCTTTTAAATTTAGAATGCAGACTGCTGCTGCTGCAATTGAATGATCAATCATTCCTTGAATTTGATCCTTCTCCCCCTTAGTGATCTCAACTTATTGAGCCTCACTATCTGCAATCTTTCTTTATAATTTTCTGATGAGATTAGATTACCTTTGAAGCTTGTACTCGAACCTCTTCTGTCTTCTGTTCAGAGTATTTATGTAATGCTTCATATAGCTCATGGTTTTTCCTTGATTGTTCAAAAGTTCCAGGCAATGTTGTGCAGTGGTTTTAAGGTTTTCCTTCCTATCCGTTAGTTTTGTTGGTTTAATACTGCCCTCAGCCCCTTTGGGTGGATCATTGGGCTCATTGAGGTACATTGGCTTTAAGGTTTTCCATCCTATCCGTCAATTCAATTTGCTTCTCTCTACCCTCATGATATTGGCATATTTATACATATATTTATTTGCCAATATACCTATTTTTATATGTGTTTATCGATTAAAATAAGATGTTATCACTCAAAATGTAGTTTCCATTGTGTTTTGCAGGCTATAGAAGAAAACGTAACAAAAATGGGTCAAAACAGCACAAGAAACGAAAGACTGCAGAAAATAAGAATTAGCGACGCGATCTGGATCGCGACGCGATTTCTATCGCTATTTACCAAACGTGATTTTTAATCCATTAGCGATTTCGGCATTATGTTTTCACACGAAATACCGAAAATAGCGAGGCGATTAAAGATAGCGACGCGATTTCTAGTGATCAGATAACTATTTAAATAAATCTGCAGATCTGAATTAAAGGACTTTTGACCTAATTCGAAGGGCAGCCGAAAACACCATTGGAGCACTCAAGATCGAGATTTCAAGCATCAAACATTGGTTTTCTATCGTTTTTTATTATTACTATGTTTATGAATTCAATTCTTCACGTTTGTTTGATGTTTATTAGCATGTCTATGTGCTAATCATCTTATATTCGCTATGATTAGATGAAGTTAGGGTTTTAGCTTTGGATATTCTTAGGATTTTATGATGATTGTTTGAACACTTGTGTTTCTAATCAAGAACCTTTGCGTTAAACCTTTACATTTGCATTGTTGAATCTGTTTATTACTTGATTGATAAAATATTGACAACATTGAATTGATCTAGTAATTCCCCTGACTTTTCATACCTTTTGACCTAGTCAGCGACTCACTAGAAATAGGGGTCCGAGATTTGATACCAATAACCTAGGTGAAACTAAAAGTCTGATCTTTAGAGAAGAAATTCCTAGGATTAGAAGGTCTCGAAAAGCCGGACCTAGTTAGAAATAACAAGCAGGAATGTGAATTTAAATAGGTTTCTTGAGAAGAAATTCCTAGAGATCATATTAGATCCATTGTAAGGTTTTGAGAGAAATCTAGTTCCTTAAACTCCTAGAACATGAATTAAATCGGTACTTCAAAACCAAACCTAGACCTAGACTGATTCGACTCATAGTGAATATCCTCCTTAATATTGAAACACTTTCTCTTCATTTTCAGTCGATTGTTCATTTTAAACAACCATTTTCAGTTTTATTATTTAGTTTGCAAATAAAAATGTTCCAAATGAAAACCCCTTTTTATTATTTATTTAGTTTAATTAATTAGTTTTATATTACATAATCAGCTTAATTGTTCCCTGTGGAGACGAGTATACCCGAATTTACTTACCTGAACTATATTACGATTAGGTCATACTTGCCTAAGAGTGTGGTAATCTAGGAAAGGCGTATTTTAGGTGATTATTTTATAACTAGGTTTTACACATCACCTCATCACTTCTTGGTGATGAAATGAGTTGTTTAGATACTCTCTACTTCCTAGAAGACGCAGTAGTATCTCCCCTTGTGGTTTCTTGGCACCGGGGTCCTCTTAGTGCTGCCTCAAAAGATGAGTCACCACTTAGAGTTGTCGAGGTCTGGGTTCTAATGATGTTCTCACTAGCCTGTGCACCCACCTTTGGGGCATCAGTAGTGAGAGCCCTTTCCTCATGTCCTCTCTCCTCCTTGGAGGACAACTCTTGGAGTCTGGGGTCTGACTCAATTGGTCCCATGGTGTCCTTTAAGGAAGTTTTCTTCCTTTTATAGATTTTCGCAATTGATTTGGCTATTGGTTGGTCTTCCTCAGAGTGAAGAGTAGCACTATGTAGATTTATTTCATGCACCTGGGACACATTCAGGACATCTGTTGGTGTAGGTAACTGAGTGGACTGAGTGGATTGTGTTTGGGCTATTTTTAGTGGTGGAGTTGGTTGAGGTTCAATGGGGTGACTTGAACCTTCTCCAGGTGGTGGTTGATCATAGATCATGTTTGAGAATAGTGGAGTCTCTTTTCCAGAAAATTTAAATTGTTTTCTCATGTTTGAGTACACCTTTTTGTTTAATTCAGGTGTAAGAAAAATATTCTTTGGAGTTGAAAGATTTTGAATTTCACAGTTAAAAATATGTGTAAGGAATCTTGGGTACATTATGAATTTTGATGATGATAAATTTGCAAGCATTCCTTCAAAAACCATGTTTGAAAAATTGAATACTTGGTCTGTGCACAAACAAACAACAGCATATGCTATTGATTTGTTGAACTCATTCCATGTACTCTTTTTGGGAGAGATACAGTGTTGAATAGTGAGAACAAGAAATTTCCATTGGGGTGAGAGAAGACCTTTTTGAAAAGTAACTATGTCTAGTCTTCCCTCATACCCCATTTTTTGTAAAGTTTCAACAAGATCCTCCTTAGGAAGTGAAAACATACCTGATTCATCATTCAGTTGTAGATGTTGTCTTATTGATTGTTCTGTGATGATGACATCCCTTCCATCTACTCTGGATTTGATTTTAGACATGTTTGTGTCTTCAATCCTTTCAACATTTTCCCAGAAGTCAACAAGATGTTGCTCATAGCTCTGGGATTGACCGTCAGAGCAAACTTGATGTATGAGTTCTTTAAGAACATGACTATTGGTTGAAAATCCTTTGTGCCATTTGGATTTCTTAAGAATGCACACATATTGTGAAATTCAGAATACTTGAGATCTGTTTTAACTTCGAGAGATTTCAGAGTAGCCATTTGTATGATCTTGATCTTGAAATTGATGTTAGATTGTTGATTTCAGAGAGAGTTTTGATCGTTTGGGTGATTTGTAAAATGAATTTAGTTGTTACTGATGCAGGGTTTTGATCGAGATTTACAGAGTTTAGGGTTTATCGTAGGGTTTATTGAATCGAGGTGAGGATAATGCTAAATTAATCATCTTCAGCTATTTATATTTTTCGAATTATCCTGCAAAAGGATCGAAATAACCTTCGAATCATAACCCAACGGCTATTTTCATGGGGGTTAGTATGGTAAAATGTCGTATTTTACAGATAACGGTCGATCAGTAGTAACTAAGTATCAGTAGTAGAAACGTCAGTAGTAACTGTTGTTTCTATATTTAACCTAATTCTATGAAAAACCCTATCAGTACTAAGTTGTAAGAGTAACTCATGATCAGTAATAATGAATAACCAGCAGCAAAACATACTTATAAAAATAAATATTGTACAAAAACTCTTACATTTGTATTCAAATTGAAATTAATTGATTAAAATCATTCCAATACTGCTAACCAAAAATTTGAGTCTTCCTACATCAAATGCTTTTGTAAAAAGATCGGCTAATTGATTGTCAGTATGAATTTTCTCTACTTTGATTGATTTCTTTTCATTGCAATCCCTTATAAAATGAAATTTTATTTCAGTGTGCTTTGTTTTTGAATGTTTTACTAGATTATTCACAATACTTATAACACTTTGATTATCAATAAAAATAGGAGTTTTAAGAATAGAGATACCAAAGTCTAGGAGTTGATTTTGAATCCATAGAACTTGAGCACAATAAGCAGATGCAGCTACATACTCTGCTTCAGCAGTTGATGTTGAAACATTGGTTTGTTTCTTGCATTGCCATGACACCAATCTTGATCCAAAGAATTGACATCCACCAGTAGTAGATTTTCAAGGTACTGCTGCGGGTCTATCTTGACATTCACCACCATAGTCACTATCAGTGTAGGCTATGAGTTCAAATGGTGAGTCATGTGGATACCAAAGACCAAGAAAAGGTTTGCCCTTCAAATATCTGAATATTCTTTTGACAGCCTGCAAGTGTAGCTCCTTAGGTCTTGCTTGATACCTGGCACATACACAAACACTATACATAATGTCAGGTCTTGATGCAGTTAAATACATTAAAGAGCCTATCATAGATCTGTAAAGATGTTCATCTACATCCTCCCCTTCAACATCAGGATGTAGGTGTTTGTGAGTTTCCATTGGTGTGCTTGCACTTTTGCAGTCTTTCATTGCAAATTTCTCCAAGATGTCTCTGACATATTTTGATTGGTTAATCAAAATACCATCTGATCTTTGATTGATTTGGAGTCCAAGAAAGAAGTTCATTGGACCCATTGAGCTCATCTTAAACTTGATCTGCATTAATTCTTCAAAATCTGTAACGCCTTAAAATTTATTATAATTGAAATTATCTATTTTTTTTTATTAAATAATTTACGAGTTAATTATTTAATTAAGATTATTTGTGTTTTGCGCTTTTATGTGTAGTTAGTTCGAGTAAATTAAATATGTGGCGAATCATCAATGACAAGAGTGTCATTTAATTCGAGTTTAATCAATCATGAGGATTAATTACTAATAACTAGAGGGTTATTAATTTATTGCGTTAATTGATTATGAGATTAATTGTTGATAGTTTATATGATTATGATCTTCCCGAGGCCGGCCGATCGAGTAGGCCAAGGCCTCGCTATTGATTTTTCCTACTCCCTAATCGGATCTAAACTGTTCGAGTCCGGATCCCTCAATTGATCAGTGATAGGCCAAGGCCTTTTTCTCTCTTGATCTGTTCTAAACCTAGCCAGATTCCCCTTCCGTTTTCCTGCTCCCTTGTTTCGTTTAGGGGTGGCAATTCCTGACACGACCCGCGACCCAACACGAACCCAACACGGAAAAGGTCGGGTTTGGGTTGACCATAAACGGGTTCGGGTCAAAAACAGGTCGACCCATCCAACCTGTTTATAAATCAGGTTGGGTTCGGGTTGTCTTGTATAAACCCGGGTCGACCCGCCAACCCGTTTAATTTTTAAATATTTTTCAAAAAAATTGTACATAGTAAATACCATAAATAATATAATACACCCCTTAAATTAGTTATCCTGCCTAATTATTTCCATTTCTTTTTTACCTTTTAAATTTGAATTTCTCCTTCAAATTTCACGCACTTAAGTTCTGTCATATTTTCCCTAACTAAAAGCTTGTAAATTTGGGAGGTGAATAATTTCTTATTATAAAGTCTCATTTTTTGCACAATTTCTCTTTATTTTCTCCAACCTGTTAAGTTTATGGGTTACACGGGTTGGGTCTGGGTTACCCTGGTTTAAATGAGTCCGGGTTAGGGTTGCTTTATTTGACCCAAAATTTTAATAGGTCGGGTTTGGGTTTATTGATTCCAACCTGTCAACCCGCCAACCCGAACCCGCTAACCCAAACCCAACCCAATTGCCACCCCTAGTTTCGTTCCTCTGAGCCCAACCGAATTTAGTGAAAGGCTTGAGGCCCTTGTTTAGTTTTCTTGTGCGCTAAGTCTAACCAATTAAGACCATCATTCTCCTCATAATTACTTGCCATACTAAAGATATTTCCTAATTCTTTAAACCCTATTCTGCCGACATCCTCCCTTCTCCCCCATCCATGATTCGCTGCCCAACCAAGAGAAAGAACGCAAGGATCGATTTCATCGTGAATTCTGTAGTATGTTTCCTTTCATCTCATTTTATTTTCTTTTTCTCCTTGCTTCGTGTATGTCCCGTTTATAATATTTTTGTGTGGGTCAGTGAATGAAAACGAGTAAGATGGTGGACTTCTACATCGGACAAAGCAAGATATTTGAAGCTACCGACAGTGCGCATTTAATTTTGGAAGATGATAAGTGAAGGCATGGACAGGTGGCGTTTTGGTGGCTGCCACACTTTCTATGTTGTTTGTATCACGTGATGTGGTGGTGGCTAAATTCTACATCTTTTCCTTGTTTTGTTCAACAGCAATATCATGGTGGTGTGTAGTATTGAAGTTCATTTTATCGGTAAAAATTCTTAGTCCATTCACCCCTGTGTTTCTTCCATTTGATTCGTCAATTAATATCAGATTTTATTGGCTGTGATGATGGGTCCTTGGGCGAGCAGAAGCAAGCACTGGATAATCCATCGATTGACGAGCGTGGTGGTTGTGTCGTTCATCGTGATCGAGCCGTGATTAGTAGGGGCAGTCAGGAATAGTCGCTAAAATTATGGGTTGTCGGGTTTGGTTTGGGTAAAGATCGCGGTTTCATAATCTATACGTTTTATTGACCGAAAACCGGAATCCGAACCTGTAAGGTTCTTGGTTCCTTAAACCGAAAATATTGCAAATTTATGATCAAGAATATTTCTAAATATGGTTTCTGTAACAAAAGTGATTTTCGGGGCTGTAGAGAGCTCCGGGTAATACGGTTTTGTTGACGGGTTGTTAAAACGAGTGTTAAGCAAACTGACTTTTTGGGACAGATTCTGTCCATCATGTTTGAGTCTGTTTTTACCACACCTAAAATACGTTTTTGGATTTTTGGCCCGTGATGTGACCTTGATTTCTGAGTTAGCTTTTCAATGCCGCAACCCGCTCGTCAATCCGAATTACGGTTTAAAAGATATGTAGGTTTTAATAGGCTGCTGTTGGGAATATGACCTGTGCGGTATGTCTGTCTTGCGACACTGTTTTGAGACCCTTAGGATCTGTTTTGACCAGTGACCGTCTCACAGAGATATGTAGTTCTGGTCGTCTACTTTTCATGGTAAAAATATGGGACAAATTTACTGCACAGTTTAGGAATTATGGCAGTTTCCGTGAGACCGACGGGTGCTGCCAGTTTTCTAAAATAAAGTTAAGAGATGGGTTTTTGATCCAGGATTTCGATTTATGTTTTAGGTCCGTCTAGGAGATAACTTGCTGCATCTTTGATTTCCCGTGAACCCGTTGGAGCTTACGTTTCTCGAGGTGAGTATTCTCACCGTGTATTCAGTTTTAACGTTGTACATGCATGACTTATGTGTTACATTTCTTGCACCATAATTGTTATCTGAGCTTGAGCTGTTATCTGAGTTTGATCCACTATCTGAGTTTGATTTGTTATCTGAGTTTGACATGCTATCTGAGTATCTGAGCAGCTGTTGATTTATTTTAATCTGAGACATTGTGCCTGGGTAACCGAGCTCGGCACAGGGTCATTCTGTGCTACTACTTGCTAGGGCATCTGAGATAATTATGTTAAAGAGATAATAAAACATAATAACACACATCTGAGTTTTTGGCTATATGCCTGGGATCACCTCCCGTCTGAGTTTTGGGATTATTCCCGTCTGAGTTTTGGGATCACTCCCGTCTGAGTTTTTGGCTTATGCCTATCTGAGGTGTGAGGAGGGGCGAGGTTGATCTCTCGTCCCAAATCACACAAGCGCGCTATATAAATTAAAATCTGAGTAATAAAAATCTGAGAAATAAATCTGAGTAATTAATCGAGTAGATTCTGAGTAGGAGTACACCGATGTGCCCTCATGTGTTGTATGTTATGATTGTTTGCATTTTGAGAATTATTCACTCAGCTTCCCCAGCTGACCCAAACTTTCCCCCACATTATTTCAGGTACCAGCAAAGGAAAGGAGAAGGTGGACGGTTGACCGCTGTATCTTTTCATTACTGATGTGGACATCATTTAATATTTTAAAACACTTTACTTTATCTTAACTATTTCCGCAATAAATACGTTTTAAATGTTAAATATTAATATCTGAGATTTATTTATGGGACCTTTTGATTATAATTTTATTTTCAAAAATTTTAAAAAAAAATCTTGTAAATTTTAGGGTGTTACAAGTTGGTATCAGAGCGCTGACTTGAGGGATTTGGATTCACAGGGGGTGAATTCAAACTCAAGTTTGAGTTACGAGTTTTTAATATGAGAAATAAGTAAAATATTTTATGAGTAAAGATTCCACATCCAATATACAGCATGTCACGTCGACCTCTCGCTTTTCCTGATGCTGGTAATATTTAATAACTTTTATTATTTTGGGAATTTCTTTGTATTCTGCGTTTTTAGGAATGCCAAATATGAGAATTGTTGTTATTATTTTTTTTGAGCATAATTCTGATTTAACTCCGAGTTTATTTCGCACGAAGATCGCTTTTCTGAGTATATTTTCTGTGTGTATTTATGAGTGCATCTGTGTCATACACGCTAAAAATTATAATTACATATAATTTTATATAATCTATGAGATTTGATAATTCTGAGAAATTTTAACGAAAAGGGGTAATAAATGGATATGAAATTATGATATAAATTCCATAGATTATTTAATGAGAACATGTCTTCGGTAAATAAGAAATGGGGAGTAATAAAATTTTCATTTTGAGAAAATATTAAAATCTTTCGTTTTGGAAAAGTACTTAATAGAAAGAGTTATTGAAACGAGTAAACTGTGAAACGAGTAAATGAAAGATATCGTTATTATCAACTGATTTAAAGAATATTTTATGATGGTTTACCAACTCGAGTAAAGTGAAAATACCAAGAACATTTTTTATATAAAACAAAAAAAAGTTATTATTTAAAAATTGATATTTATTTTAAGTTATTTACATTTGAACTAGACGAGAAATCTTAACTAGAATTGGATTTATTTTTATCCGTTATTTCAGAGTCGTTTTAGTTTTTAATATTAAAACTTTAGTTGGATTAAACATGTTTTTAAATGTTGAATTATCATTTGAGATTCTATTTAGTGGAACCTTTTCACTTATTTATCAAATTGAATTTTTTTTTTAAATTTATGAGAATTTCGGGTGTTATGAAATCTTTGGTCAATTAAAAAGGAAAATGTGTTTATAAAGAGATGAGACATGATGTATTGGGAAAATCTTTTTGATGAGAAAATAATAAAACGAGATTTATTAAATTGAGATCAAATGAGAAAACGTTTAAGGTATGTGATTTTAATAGCTGAGTCTGAAAATCCATAATTTTTTTAATGAATTCAGTGAGAGATTATTAATTTAACGCAGAGATATTGAATAACCTATATAAATTTGTTATACCAACTAATCGAGGATTGCCGAGTCAAATTAAACAGAAATTATTCAAGTTTATCTTAAAGGGTATTTATTAAAAGTGAACTAAAGGGAGACTATCATCATGAATTCGGTGATGATTTATTTAAAAATGAATCAGAAGAGCTTATTAGTTATATTATGTTCTGAGTTAAAAACATAATAAAATACTTTGGCTGAGTGCCTTTTTGCTGAGTGCACTTATGAGTAATGTTTATAAGATTTTGGGTACATACAACTGAGTGCGAATTTGTAAGATATGGAAAATATATTATTATTATTATTATTATTATTTTCTCTGAGTGTGATGTGCTGGTGAATCTATGTGTGGGAAGTTGTGAACTTTGGGATTGACCCGTGACCAAACAAAGGTAGGTGTCGAAAGTAATAGAGGGCCCCTATTATCGTACACACCGGACTTTTGGTTGGTTATGGGAAGATTTTGAGGGGAACGATGGACCAATGCTTGCTATTATGAATTTATTATATGCATATTATTTGCTTGAGTGAGGGGATGTTGTTGTATTATTATGATAGAGAATTCTAGCGCCAAACTCGAGGACGAGTTTTCTCCAAGTGGAGTTGAGTAGGGGAAAAAAAAGGGCAATTTCCAAAATAATAATAATTATCATCGGGAATTATATATAAAATCGTTATGAGCATATATATTCATATTATATTATTGGCTAGAGAGTTTATACGAGTAACTTTTAAATCGAGAAACTATTCATATAAGAAAATAATGAGATGATAAGAGGTTATTAGAATAGGAGAATTTATTATGAATTAGTGAAATCGAGTTAATTGAGGAAAACACTATTATGAGAAAATTATAAAATTCCAGTTGAGAACATTGTGGAGCCAAATTATTGTGTTGAGTGATAGATATATGCGCATGTGATTAGAGTATTTATAAGAATAATGAAGAATAATTAATTTCATGTAATGGTATAATTATCAAGTTGTAAGAAATTCATAAATTGAGAAATTTTAAACTTAGAATAATAAGAATATTGGTTAAATGAGTCGGTCATGAGAAGATCGCCATAACAAATTATGTGGAAAATTTTATTATTACTGAGAAATTACCGAGCTAATAAATCAAGTTAAACAGATAAATTATTAGAATGAACCATATGATAAAATGTTATTTATGAACAATATTAAATTAAAAACTAAGGAGAAGTATCGAGTTAAATTATCAAATTGAAAATCACCAAATATTGTGCGGTATTGAATAATTGCTAAACTGATAATAGTTATTGAGATGAGCAATTGAGAAAAATATATAAGTCTATTAGACAATAAAATTTTCATGAATTTCTAAATCGAGGAGGAGCTAAAAATATAAAAGATTGAGGAAATTTTTATGGAGAACGCGAAAATAATTGAGTAATTAAGTACATGAGAAATAACGAGTTAATTAATTGAGTAAAGAGAAAACATTAAGTTGAGGTGGTTGAAACTTAAAAAAATAAATGAAATTATTGAGTGGACCTTTGGTCGAAATAATCAAGAGACAATTTAAATGAGAACAAAGGAAGAAAAGAATTAATGAGCTAAATGATAAAATCATTATGAGAATTTATAAGTATCCTTAAAATGAGTTAAGCGAGTAATATTAAAAAGAGTCATCGAGAAATTATTAAATATGAGTTAACAAAAGAATCAATAACACGGCTTAAAAGAGAAATTATCCGTTCAAGTAGTATGAAGAATTAAATTTGACCATCCAAGAAATCGCAGGAACGAGAAAAATGAGTATATTGCGTGACTGGTGAGAAAGTCATTAAGCGAGATTTGAGTTAAATTAATAATATAGCTTGCATTGAGTTAAAAGCAAGCTGTCGGAATTTAAGGCGAGTGCATTCTGAGTATATGCAAATTGAGTAAGAGGCATGAGTTTCCTACTATCTGGGGTTTATGCGTGATAAAATACATTTATGTGAATTGTTTACTTGCGATGTGGTGATTGATAGTGGTGCGAACCGCTAAATTGTTTACTTTGCTTTAAAACAAATTGATGTCCCATAGAGCAGGGGACCTTGAGATATCCTTCTTGGCGGAGATTGATAATAATAAAAATAAAAAAAAAATTCTGGTGTAAATTACGTAAAAGTAATACCTTGTTAGGACTGTGCGGGAAAGTTTTCCCCATAAAAACTTATTTTTATCGCCGTGAGAGGACTGGGTATGATTATGAGCACGGATTGGATAATTGAGTACGACGCCGAAATCATTTGTCGTCACAAACCAAACCGTATCAAATCTCCAAGTGGACTTGAATCGGAGATTCAACACAACGTTAACCGCTGATGCAGCAACTGTGTCCGACTACGAGAACAAAAAGACGTCTACATCAGATTTATCGTGGGTTATTTTGTGCTTATATCATCATCATTTTCTTGATGAGATAACCAAATTCCTTAGAGAACATTCCAATCCCGAGCCCTTATCATTTTGCGCCGTTAGAGACGGAAGGTTGTACGAGCAGTAGCAAAAACTGGAGTTTATTATGCTCGCGTAGGCCACCCTGAGGAATTTCCTTTCATTCTTAATCTTATCGTTTTGTTTTCTTTCCTCTTTTGCGGACGTGTGTCGTCAGCAAGCCCGAGTCAGAGATTGCAAGATCGCCACCCTGAATTCATCCGAGCCATGACTTCGGGGACGAAGTCTATTTTAAGTGGAGTTGAGTTGTAACGCCTTAAAATTTATTATAATTGAAATTATCTATTTTTTTTTATTAAATAATTTACGAGTTAATTATTTAATTAAGATTATTTGTGTTTTGCGCTTTTATGTGTAGTTAGTTTGAGTAAATTAAATATGTGGCGAATCATCAATGACAAGATTGTCATTTAATTCGAGTTTAATCAATCATGAGGATTAATTACTAATAACTAGAGGGTTATTAATTTATTGCGTTAATTGATTATGAGATTAATTGTTGATAGTTTATATGATTATGATCTTCCCGAGGCCGGCCGATCGAGTAGGCCAAGGCCTCGCTATTGATTTTTCCTACTCCCTAATCGGATCTAAACTGTTCGAGTCCGGATCCCTCAATTGATCAGTGATAGGCCAAGGCCTTTTTCTCTCTTGATCTGTTCTAAACCTAGTGATAGGCCAAGGCCTTTTTCTCTCTTGATCTGTTCTAAACCTAGCCAGATTCCCCTTCCGTTTTCCTGCTCCCTTGTTTCGTTCCTCTGAGCCCAACCGAATTTAGTGAAAGGCTTTAGGCCCTTGTTTAGTTTTCTTGTGTGCTAAGTCTAACCAATTAAGACCATCATTCTCCTCATAATTACTTGCCATACTAAAGATATTTCCTAATTCTTTAAACCCTATTCTGCCGACATCCTCCCTTCTCCCCCATCCATGATTCGCTGCCCAACCAAGAGAAAGAACGCAAGGATCGATTTCATCGTGAATTCTGTAGTATGTTTCCTTTCATCTCATTTTATTTTCTTTTTCTCCTTGCTTCGTGTATGTCCCGTTTATAATATTTTTGTGTGGGTCAGTGAATGAAAACGAGTAAGATGGTGGACTTCTACATCGGACAAAGCAAGATATTTGAAGCTACCGACAGTGCGCATTTAATTTTGGAAGATGATAAGTGAAGGCATGGACAGGTGGCGTTTTGGTGGCTGCCACACTTTCTATGTTGTTTGTATCACGTGATGTGGTGGTGGCTAAATTCTACATCTTTTCCTTGTTTTGTTCAACAGCAATATCATGGTGGTGTGTAGTATTGAAGTTCATTTTATCGGTAAAAATTCTTAGTCCATTCACCCCTGTGTTTCTTCCATTTGATTCGTCAATTAATATCAGATTTTATTGGCTGTGATGATGGGTCCTTGGGCGAGCAGAAGCAAGCACTGGATAATCCATCGATTGACGAGCGTGGTGGTTGTGTCGTTCATCGTGATCGAGCCGTGATTAGTAGGGGCAGTCAGGAATAGTCGCTAAAATTATGGGTTGTCGGGTTTGGTTTGGGTAAAGATCGCGGTTTCATAATCTATACGTTTTATTGACCGAAAACCGGAATCCGAACCTGTAAGGTTCTTGGTTCCTTAAACCGAAAATATTGCAAATTTATGATCAAGAATATTTCTAAATATGGTTTCTGTAACAAAAGTGATTTTCGGGGCTGTAGAGAGCTCCGGGTAATACGGTTTTGTTGACGGGTTGTTAAAACGAGTGTTAAGCAAACTGACTTTTTGGGACAGATTCTGTCCATCATGTTTGAGTCTGTTTTTACCACACCTAAAATACGTTTTTGGATTTTTGGCCCGTGATGTGACCTTGATTTCTGAGTTAGCTTTTCAATGCCGCAACCCGCTCGTCAATCCGAATTACGGTTTAAAAGATATGTAGGTTTTAATAGGCTGCTGTTGGGAATATGACCTGTGCGGTATGTCTGTCTTGCGACACTGTTTTGAGACCCTTAGGATCTGTTTTGACCAGTGACCGTCTCACAGAGATATGTAGTTCTGGTCGTCTACTTTTCATGGTAAAAATATGGGACAAATTTACTGCACAGTTTAGGAATTATGGCAGTTTCCGTGAGACCGACGGGTGCTGCCAGTTTTCTAAAATAAAGTTAAGAGATGGGTTTTTGATCCAGGATTTCGATTTATGTTTTAGGTCCGTCTAGGAGATAACTTGCTGCATCTTTGATTTCCCGTGAACCCGTTGGAGCTTACGTTTCTCGAGGTGAGTATTCTCACCGTGTATTCAGTTTTAACGTTGTACATGCATGACTTATGTGTTACATTTCTTGCACCATAATTGTTATCTGAGCTTGAGCTGTTATCTGAGTTTGATCCACTATCTGAGTTTGATTTGTTATCTGAGTTTGACATGCTATCTGAGTATCTGAGCAGCTGTTGATTTATTTTAATCTGAGACATTGTGCCTGGGTAACCGAGCTCGGCACAGGGTCATTCTGTGCTACTACTTGCTAGGGCATCTGAGATAATTATGTTAAAGAGATAATAAAACATAATAACACACATCTGAGTTTTTGGCTATATGCCTGGGATCACTTCCCGTCTGAGTTTTGGGATTATTCCCGTCTGAGTTTTGGGATCACTCCCGTCTGAGTTTTTGACTTATGCCTATCTGAGGTGTGAGGAGGGGCGAGGTTGATCTCTCGTCCCAAATCACACAAGCGCGCTATATAAATTAAAATCTGAGTAATAAATCTGAGTAATTAATCGAGTAGATTCTGAGTAGGAGTACACCGATGTGCCCTCATGTGTTGTATGTTATGATTGTTTGCATTTTGAGAATTATTCACTCAGCTTCCCCAGCTGACCCAAACTTTCCCCCACATTGTTTCAGGTACCAGCAAAGGAAAGGAGAAGGTGGACGGTTGACCGCTGTATCTTTTCATTACTGATGTGGACATCATTTAATATTTTAAAACACTTTACTTTATCTTAACTATTTCCGCAATAAATACGTTTTAAATGTTAAATATTAATATCTGAGATTTATTTATGGGACCTTTTGATTATAATTTTATTTTCAAAAATTTTAAAAAAAAATCTTGTAAATTTTAGGGTGTTACAAAATCTTTGCACAGTTGATCATTTGTTGATCAAAAGAGGATATCATCTACATATATTTGGACCAGTAGTATATCATCTTTGACTTTTCTTGTGAATAGAGTTTTGTCAATTGCACCTCTTTTGAAGTTATTCTTTAGTAAGTATGATGATAATGTGTCATACCAACCTCTTGGTGCCTGATGAAGGCCATATAGAGCTTTGTCTAGTTTGTACACATAGTCATAATGTTCAGGATCTTCAAATCCTGAAGGTTGACATACATAGACTTCTTCTTCAATTTTTCCATAAAGGAAGGCACTCTTAACATCCATTTGATAGACTTTGATTTTCTTAATGAATCATATGCCAGAAATATTCTGATTGCTTCAATTCTGGCAACAAGTGCATATACTTCATCATAGTCTATTCCTTCTTCTTGAGTGTATCCTTGGGCTACAAGTCTAGCTTTGTTTTTGATTACTATACCCCATTCATCTTTCTTGTTTCTGAAGATCCATCTTGTTCCAATGGGTCTTTTTCCTTTTGGTAGAGGTACAAGAGTCCACACATCTTGTAATTTGAATTGAAGAAGTTCTTCTTGCATTTCTATAATCCAATTGGAGTCTTTCATTGCTTGTTGAATCTTCTTAGGTTCTTCCTGTGACAGAAAACATTCATACATACATTCATTAGAAATTAAACTTATGTTACAAACATTTGTATTTAATGATGAGTTGAATTTGCTTCTTGTTTGCATGTTTGAGTTGACATCACTTAGGACTAGGTCCAAAGGATGATTCTTTTCAGTTCTGGTTCCTGGAACTTTGTCAACAAGCATTTGACTATCTAGGTTTGACTCATTAGATTCAGGGATTTGGGCATCTGTCCATGTTTCTTCTTGATTGTTTGGATTTTGTGGAGATTCTTCATTGCTACTGGTATCAGTAGTAACATTTTCTTCATTTGGTTCATTGTTGTTACTGACACCATTATTGTTAGGTTCATCATCATCATATCTTTGAGATTCAGAGTTACTACTGGGATCAATAGTATCTTGAGAGTTGGAGTTGTTACTGGTGTCAAGAAGACTAGGGTTATCAGAGTTACTACTGTCCTCAGCATCAACTGCGGGGTCAATATTAACTAAGATATATTTCATTATGTGTTGACTACCATTGAATGATGATGATCCTCCTTGTTGGCTTTGATTGTTTGAATCTCCTGCATTATAATCATAGTTCACATCAAAAGACTTGGTTAGATTATCAATATTAAATAACCAATCTGGACCATTTCCCTGTTCATTCATTAGATTTTCATTAAAGGATACATTGACACTTTCTTCAATGATCCTTAGCCTTTTGTTGAATACTCTGTAAGATTTTCTTTGAGTTGAGTATCCTACAAATATTCCATCATCTGCTTTGCAGTCAAATTTACCAATTTGTTCTCTTGTGATTAAAATTGTACAAGGACAACCAAATGATTTTAGAAATCTTATTGAGGGTTTTCTTTTATTAAAAAGTTCATAAGGTGTTTTAAAATGAGGCTTAACTCTTAATACTCTGTTTTGAACATAACAATCAGTATTAACAGCTTCAGCCCAAAAAGTTATTGGTAATTTTGAATCTGCAAGCATGGATCTGGCTGCTTCAATGATTGTTCTATTTCTTCTTTCAGCTACACCATTTTGTTGTGGAGTTCTTGGAGAGCTGTACTGCCTGTCAATACCCTTAAGATCACAAAAATTAATTAGATTAGTATTTTTAAATTCTGTGCCATTATCACATCTAATGGCTTTCACTTTGAGATATCTTGTATTTTCCGGCTTGATTACTAGATTCTTTATAATCTCACTTGTTTCATCTTTGGTCCTAAGAAAGAAAACCCAAGTATATCTGGAAAAATCATCAATAATAACAAGACAGTATTGTTTCTTTCCAATACTCATTACATTTGTAGGTCCAAAAAGGTCCATATGTAAGAGCTGTAAAGGATTAGAGTTAGAATTGATTGCTTTGGACTTATGAGAAGTCTTGTGTTGCTTACCTTTTAGGCATGCAACACATTGATGATCACACATAAATTCTTTTTGTGGTAATCCAACTACCAAATTCTTTTTGACTAAATTGTTCATATTTTTAAAATTTGTGTGACACATCCTTCTATGTCATAGTTCTGATTCATTTGTGTTTGCCTTAGATATAAACAGTTGATCTCATTTGTGGAAATGAGTTCTCCCCCCTATATCCAGGCAATACACATTATTTCTCCTTGGAGTTCTTAAAACAACAATTTTTTTATCTAAAATATAGTCAGGAGAAAGAATGATGCACTCTGTATCTGTAAAAAGAATTTTGTTCTTTTTATCACATACTTGTGAGACACTAACCAGATTATATTTAAGCTCAGCAACATAAAATACATCATCAAAAGTAATCTTACCATTTGATACTGTACCTTTACCTGTAATCCTACCACCTCTTGGATTTTCATCAAAAGCAACATAACCACCTTCAAAAGACTTGAAATTTCTAAGAATTTGAAGATTTCCAGTCATGTGTCTAGAGCATCCACTATCAATATGCCATGTTCTTCCTTCTTCAGGGTTCTGAATGCTCTGCACATAAAGTAAATGGATTAGTTAATTTTGGGAACCCAAGCTTGTTTTGTCTTGGGTTCATCCTTTGAAGAGTGAGATTTTTTAAATGGATAAGCTTTGTATGCAGTTTTGGTCTTCATTTGTTGTTTAGTACTGGTATTCTGTTTTACTACTGACCTAGGTTTATACCCGTAGTTTTTGGCTTTTGAGTGTTTTACTACTGATGGACCAGTAATATTTGGGTAATATGAGTTTTTAGCATAGTCAGTAGTATTTTTGTAATTGTACCAGACAGCATTGTAATTAGGGTTTTTACCAGTAGTAAACCTGGAATAGTTCCTACCGATGTTTGAAAACTTTGAATATCTTGGAAATTGATTTTGTTTCCCATTGTTTTTGAAATAATTACTTCTATTTGGACTTCCATGCCTGATATTTTGCACAAATCTTTGTGCAGCTCTCCCAAATTTAGGAACTTCAACATGTTTAATTTCTTTTAACATTGTTTTAATTTTAATTCTTTTAATTTTTCTTTGTTTTCTTTAAATTCTTTGAATTCTTTGCAATTAATTGGATTGAAGTGACAATCTTTTGCTATGTGGTTAACTTTGTTGCAAATTAAACATGTTAATTTTGTTGATTTAGCACCTTCAGGCTTTCTTTGTTCCTTTAACTGATTTAAGTTTCTTTGATTTCCCCTTCTTAATATAGTTGGTATATTTTCTGAGTTATATTTAGTAGATTCAGTTTGACTTTGTGTGGTATGAAAACTTGTATCAGTTGAATCAGTTGTTTGATCATCATCAGATGAATCATTATTGGTTTCAGTTTGATTCTCTATTTTTAATTCATTTAAAGCTTGATTTAAGATGAGGAATAAAATTAGTTGGAGGAGGAACCGCATGATATCCAACCCCATGAACAACTTTTTCAGTGGTTTGATTACTGGTTAATTCATCAATTATTTTAGAACTTCTTTCAAACTTTTTAATAGTTAATTTATTTTGTTCTAATTCCATTTGACATTCTTCTAATTTAATTAAAGTTTCTTTTAATTTTAACTCAGCATATTCTTTATCATAAGTTGTTTATAATAATTCATCCTTTATCTTTTGATCTGTTATTTTATAGATTTTAATTTGATTTTCAAGATCAGCTATACAACCATTATATTCAATTCTCCTATTTCTGTTTAAAATCATCTCTTCAAGTGTTTCTTTGTTAAGTTTTTCTAATTCATTATATGATTTAATGCATTCAGGAGTGCATGATTTAGAATGTACCTCAGTAGTAGAATCAGTGAAGGCCATAAGAGCTTGGTTTTTAGCATGTTCTTCTGCTTGAAAGCTCCAGTCATATCCTTGACCCTCTTGTGATTCTAGTGCAGTTGAATTTGAAGTGATGTTTTTGTTGTAGTTTGATCTTTGGTCTTTGCTAGGACATTCTCTAGCAAAGTGACCAAGATTATTGCAGTTGTAACATTTGACTTTGATCTTGTCAAATCCATCACGATCACCTTTGTTGTAGGTCAGATTTTGTCTACCAGTTCTTTTAAGAAACCTTTTTGTTCTTAAACTTAGCATTGCCATCTGCCACTTGATGTCCATCTCTTCCAGATCATCAGGATTTAGTTGTTCCAAATCTTCACTAATCAATGCAGTGTGTACATGACTAGTGAAAAAGGATTCTCTTGCAACATCTTCAATTCTTGCATTCTTTGAAGCATCTTGACCTGTTCCTGTACTAGACACAAAAGCAGCATTGTTTGAAGGTAAATTAGGAGTTTTATTACTTACTTCAGATTCAAACACTCTTAGTTCATTGTACAGTTCATCCAGGTCTTTCTCTTCCAATGCATCTCCTTGTCTATATATAACAGTATACATAGATCATTCTTCACCAAGAGATCTAAGGAACTTTCTGTTTACATCATCATTGTCTGGTTGAACACCAACTTGATTTAGTTCACCAATAAGCTTGTTGAATCTGTCAAAGACTTGTGACGATGATTCATACTTCTGTCCTTTGAAGTTTTCAAAGTCTTGCTTTAGAGCAGACTTCATGTTCCTTTTGGTACTTTTGGTGCCTACAAACCTCTTCTCCAGTGCCTGCCACAGCTTCTTAGCATCATCATATTCAACAAATAAATGTTTATAGTCATTGGGAATAGCAAGCAAAAGACTGCTTAAGGCTTTGAGTTCGATTCCTCTGTCCTTCCTTTCTTTTCCACACTTGAGTTTGTCAGATTCAGTGGATGAACTTGCTAATGGAGTTTGAATGGATTTGTTCCCTTCAAAAACAACTTCCCACATGGAATAATCAGTAACAAGCATGTATTGCTTGATTCTGTTTTTCCACATCCCAAAGTTGTTGGGAGTGAGAATTGGAATTTTATTAGCCTGTGTGCTTTCATTGTTACCAGACATGATTAACAATTTTGAATTCGAAAGTATGAAACTTTTTGATGTTCTTAATTCGTAGATCTAGAACCTTAATGCTCTGATACCACTTGTCAGGATCGAATAACTCGAACAAGTTACTAAATCTCAGATCTACTAACAAAGAGAAGTTACAGCGGATTAACACTCTTGTTATTTGATTAAGAACAATGTAAACTGTATCGAATGAACAATAGTAAGAACACAATATATCACAAAAAGCTTCAATGTATATTAATCGATAAATCAATACACACGTACGTTTACAATTCGTAAGGAACTATTTATAATAGTCCTTGAAGCCTAAACTATTAACCTAGTTATTCTAGGAAACGATTACAATTGATTTACAAAAGATAAACATTCTATAACTAACTCTACTAGAATCTCGGACACGATCTGCACCATATATGATCATCAGTAGTAAACTTGATCATCAGTAGTAAGTTCGAGATCAGTATCATCAGTAGTATATTGCTTTTCTGCCCCATCAGTACTATCTTCCATAAGAGTTGATCAGTACTAACTGCAACATCAGTACTAGAATGTTTATATCCCAACAAGATCATAGTCCACTTTTCTGCCCATAACTTGAACCCGTATAAATAATTGTGAGGTGACCCACCTCAAATTCGGGCCTGGCCTAAGGGTCTTAAAAACGAGTGACAACTGACAACACAACCTAATAGCAATTTTCCAATTTTTGAAATTATATTTATAATATGATTAATGATGCAATTATGTTTACAGATGAATCCATAATCCGGAGAATAATAGCTTTTAAATTGATGGAGAAAAATGCGTAAAATTCAATTTCAAGAGTTTTACTAGATTTAAAATCTGTTATACCAATAATCAAGAGTAAAATGCTTACCAAGGAACATATCTGATTTGTATCTCTAACACACCTGAAATCATAACTTCATATATTAGGTGTGACAAAAAGGGTTGGCCGGGTTCAAATGCGTAAATTTTATTCTGAGTCAAAATGGGTTGGGTCAATATTTGAAATAAAGTAAATTAGAAGGTTATATGTATTTTGAATACAATTTAAGTGACTTTTGACTCGTTTGACCCAGGCAACCCGTTTCCATTTTACCTTCAAATGATAGAAGGTTACATATTTGACCCATTTTAATCATGGCCAGAATCAACCCGTTTTGTTTCACCCTTAAAGATTAAAATTATAAAATCTAGAGATAATTGCTCATTATTTTAATCCCGTTATACACCCGACCTCAATGAAAACTGCATCACCCGTACTGTATGGCGAGAATCAACCATGTTGATATGCACACTCTAAATTCTTATTTAGAGTTTTTAATAATAAAAGACAATCAATATGCAATGAATACGATTAAAAAGCTCACCGCCATCCACCTACACCTTAGGCAACATCACGAACGATTATCCCACGATGTAGGAACAAGATACACCTCATGATAGTCGAACATAATTTCCTACTTCATTGTAGTCCAATAGAAATTGATGGCGATCGAAATGTGGGCAGCCACAACCTGAAAACTCAAAATTATTAGATTTGATATCGGGTTTATCCTTGAAATATTATAAATTATTTATACATGCTGACTAAAACTTGGGAAATGCCACCATTGAAGTATCAAATAAGAAAGAGAAAAAACATAACAAGAAGAAGGACAAGAAGAAAGAGAAAACATCTCCAGATGAATACCCATTTTGTAAGGAGATGATGGGGGCATTGATGAAGTTTAATACCCTACAATTCCATATAACCAAATATTTATACTTTTGTAACCTTAATTCAAAACATATATAAAATGTATTAAATACGTAAAGTGTTGTGAATCAAATCTTTAATTGGTTCTCATTATTTTCACATCTCATATTTAGATTTTTTATGTGATGAACTGATAATGACAAATATAAAGCTTAATTACGTACGTACATAAATAATGTGATATGTGTTCTTGAAGCATGAAAAATATCTATTGGAATTTATTTGGATGTAGATACGAAGTTATAATGCTATTTAACATTAACAATGAGATCTTATCAATCATCATAAATATAAATATCATTGATCATATAACGCATTTCATGTCATAATTATGTGTGGTATTTTGTATTAGACTCGGACTCATGTATAATTGCATATATATAGCTAATGGTTTTTTCTATTATATTTTTACAGTGACGTATAACACTATAATTTATCTCACATGTCACAAGGCTTGGCGGCTATTTTACACGGTCATCTATTTTACGGACAATGTGTGAGCGTAGTTTCAAAATAGATATCATCCGTGTAATAAACAACATCAATGGCCAAAATTCGTAATTTTAGTATAAACCACAACAAACATTTATGTAAGTTACTGAAATTGTTACCTTTGTTGACACTTTTTCCTTATTACTTGATATTTTACGGACAATAAAAAATTGAGCTATAGTTAAAAACTAATTTTGTTGGAGTTGTTGATTTTATTAAAACTATTAATTTGTCAAGTCCAAGTTGATAAATAATACAATCCGATTAAGATTAGCCTTTTTTTTAACAGCATCATTTATTACGAAAGTTTAGCAGTTTGTTAAACAAATCAATACAAAGGATTTTTTAACCAATCAACCTAAAAAATCACACATTTCGGATTGAATTAATTACCAATTTAGACCAAAAAAAAGTGAGAGACTTTCATTTAATACTGATAGACTTCAATCTTCCTAAAATACCTCGTGCGACTGGGAGACTTGAGCATCACGAACTGGTAGCAGCACTAACGGAGCAGCACTAAGTGGTGAGCAGTACTAACGGAGCATCACTAAGTGGTTGAGCTGTATTAACGAGCAGTACTAACAAGATTTAGAGCAGTAATAACAAGGTTGGACAGTACTAACGAGCAGTAGTAACAAGGTTGAACAACACTAACTCGGACACGTGGCGGCGTTCTAGAGGAGTTGCACGATTGCACGCTCGCGGGGGTAGTTGCACGGTCTATTTTGAGAATAATTGAAACTTAAATCTATTCTTGGAGAAATTTTGTTTCATTTGGTCCAAATTAGGAAATCATCCTTTCGGATTTCTATGAGTTAACCATAAAAACCAATATAAAGCAATTAAATGAACAATATCATGTTTCTTACACCTCCCAACATCGAAAAGAATAGAGTTTCGATATCGCCATATCAACCAACACGTGTAATTCCAATCACCCTTAGTTTCTCCTTTCTTGCATTTGTGCGAACAAGAAGTTCACAAAGCAACCACCAATCAGTGAAAAACTCCATTTTACCATTAGCGCCAAGTTTAGAGCATCCATACTAGAAATGTCTAAACCACCTCTTTCCTTCGAAGATAACGCATTTATCCACGCAATCCATATAATTTTTTTCTCATCTTCTTGATAACCCCAAAAAAAATTTGACCTCAATTTTTCCATCTTAGAAATTACCTTTCACGGAATTCGAAATAACGACATCCAATATATTCCTAAACTTCCAAGAACCGACTTAATTAACGTCAACCTGCCCCCAACACAAAGCATTTTTATTTTCCAATTCGATAATCTCTTACGAAATTTCGTAATAATTGGGTTCCAACTATTTGTTTTAGCCATGTTAGCAGCCATCCGCATGCCGAGGTAAGTAAATGGAAATTCACCTATCTCACGACCCGTACGAAACCCCATACCAGACACGTCCTCCTCGGACTCCTATTCCATATAGATTCGAATTTTGAACATTTATTTTCAAACCCGAAAACCCGTAAAAATCATTTAAAGTTTGAATAATACCATCCATTTCCGAGGAGTTCCATTCTGAAACAAAAATAACATCATCTGCATAAAAGAAAGAAATGAGTAATGTTTCGTTAGAAGAACCTATAAAAGCTCCTTTAATTATATTCGCATCCACCGATTGTTCAATTAATAAATGTAAACCCACCATAACTAAAATAAATAGAAATGGAGATAGATGATCTCCTTGACGTAAACCACGAAACATGGAAAATTCTTCCGTAGGACTGCCATTAACCAGCATAGAAAGTTCCGCAGAAGAGATGCACTTTTTAATCCAATTCTCCATCTAACATCAAAACCGGTATGGTCCATAATAAAGTCAAGAAAATCCCAGCTTATTGTATCATATGCCTTTTCAAAATCAACTTAAACACAAGTAATTCTTTCCGCTTTTTTTTATACCATTCTATAATCTGGCTCACCATTAAGTGTCTGTCATTTGTCTTCCTTTAATAAAAGCCGATTGTTCAACACTAATTACTTTGTCTACAACTTTTGACAACCGTAAGGTCAATAATTTAGAAATAATCTTATATTATACTCCAATTAAAGAAATAGGGCGATAATCTTTTACCAAAGTCAGGTTTTTCACTTTTAGAATAATTAGTGTTGTTTGGTATCTAAGATTTTACTAATAATAAAATTATTGAGATATATTCTAATAGGGAGGGTTATTTGCGCATCTATTAGTATATAAAATCGAACTATAAATTGACAACCTGATAACCATTATTCATGTAAATAAATGATTTAAGATTTTACATAAAAAGGTACACAAAAGACTAATTGCTTTTGCATTATGGTCCACCGGCACAACAAAGACAAATGGTGCCTAGACACCGTAAATATTCTATTCTCGAGTCGTTAGGAGTGATATACGAGGCTCCACATCAAAGGTTTGGCGCATAATCAAGTGTATAAAGGCACGCATTCTGGACTTCTTAGCAACCAAAATTATACAAAGTTTGTAATAGAAAATAAGTAAATAAATAAAATGATGTACAATATGTTTATGAACTAACACAAGAGAACTAAATTTGTAGAAAAAAGCCTTTGTTGTTGATTAGAAGTTTGGAAGTCGAACCTCGGCTACGGTTACCAACCAACGGGCACGTCGCGGGCCTCGTCAGTAGGCATGGATCTCGTCGGGAACTCATCACTCTTGGCGCCATTGAGTCACAAACTCGTCGGTAGCCATGGTCGATTGGTCGGTGGCGTAGGGAAGAGTTGAACATCTTGCCGTGACCGGGGGAGGGAGAAGGGGGGGGGGGGGGTAGTAATGAGTTGTTGTTGACACGACCTTGTCAGTAACTCGTCGGTTGGGAAGAGGCTGCAGACGAATTAGAAAACGCGTTATGGTTCAAAGATGCCTAATAATTTTAAAGAGCAATTTATTAAGACGAAAATATATATAAATCCTTTGCTATATATGACTTAACGTTTTAATGTATCTAATAGTTATAATTCATTGCCTAAATTTGGATCAAACATTTAGCAGACCATACTTGAATTGTTCGAGGGAAGTTTGTTTATATTGAACGAGAACACGATTTTGTATACGTTTAGTGATACGAACGAACACGAACAGAAGTCCCATTCGTTCAATTACGTTAGTGAATACGAGTCTGTGTTTGTCTGTTAAAGTTCGAGCATTAGTGTTTGTTTACGCTCGTTTGTTAGCATTTGTTCATTTACGTTCGTTCATGACATTTCATGCCCAAATTCAATATAAACTATTAATTCTTAGTTTACGATTGCATCTTTTCTTTTTTCAAACATACTAGTTAGAGTTAGCATTTTGTTTTAGAACATGTTTACTTTATTTGAGGCGATTTTAATGTTTTGAGTGGTGTGTCTTACAGATTTACATTAAGATTTCGATGTCTTTGTTGGAATTCGTGCCCACCGACACACGTGTACGATATCACAAATGATAATGCACATGCCTACTGGGTTGCCTCAAAAACCGTGAAACCCAAAGTGTAGCACTTATTTTGAATCGGAGGAAGTATATGTTAAAATCAATCAATCCAGGTAAAATCATTTACTACCCAAATTTTCAAGGTTAAAATAATTTATTAACACAAATCAATTTTCACAAAACATTGTACAATTAGGCCTAACTTTGTGTTAAGAACTGAAATACATGATTTCTAACTGATTATATTCCCTACACATAACCCACGGACCTTTATAAATAGAGTAATGATATTTCTTCCTACCATATTCCTACATATGTTGATCTTTAACAAGTGTCAAAACCAAGGGATGTGTTAGGACTTATTTGTATTGTATTCAATAGTCTAGGGGCTAGTTATGTCACATTGTATAAGTATTAACTAGTCATTAGTGTTAAACTAGTCAATTAGTGTGAGAGTATAAAGAGTTCAATCTTAGACACTAGATGTAACTTTGCTGAATTAATCAATCTTATCCACTTGCAAAGCTCTCTCCTTCTCTCTACTTTCTCTCACTAAAACCCTCATTTCTTCACCTTCAAGTTTCTACCAAAATCACCATCAAAGATCAAACTATGGATTGAATGCTCTTTCAAGGATTAACAATTGGTATCAGAGCATAATTTCTCTCTGAAATCGATCCATAATCATAGTTTTCTGTCCAGAATTGAAGATTTTTTTGGGTTTTTGAAGTTTTGAAGAAAAAGGGTCTCAAAATCAAAATCCGGATTTAAGGTATTTTTCTAAGATTTTATGGCTTAGAATCAAATTTCGTTCAATTCCAATCCATATTGACAATGAAATCTTGATTTTACTAAAACACCATTAAAGCTTGAAATACTCTAAAAATCAAAATTTTGGATTAGTTTTCGGTTGATTTTGGTCAATATTATTGGAATAGATTGAAGGAAAACGATTTTAGATCATTTTGCAAAAAGAATCAATCTTTTTGGTTAAGTATTGAAGAAGATAGTATAAATTTTATGGTTGTTTTTGACACATTACGTACGCTACTGTTCATTGATTGAAGAACACCGTGAGACATCTTCAACCTTGAGATATCCCAAACCCTGAGATATCTCATACCATAGATATCTCAAGCCCACAACTTGTCTCAAGTCTGTGATATCTCACACCCAAAGTCTGAGATATCCCACACCCCGAGATATCTCACACCAAGAATTTGTCTCAAGACCCTGAGATATCTCACACCAAGAATTTGTCTCAAGACCCTGAGATATCTCACACCAACAAATTTGTCTCAAGACCCTGAGATATCTCACACCAAAAATTTGTCTCAAGACCCAGATATCTCACACCAAAAAATTTGTCTCGAGACCCTGAGATATGTCACACCAAAAATTTATCTCAAGCCCAAAATTTGTCTCAAACTCTGAGATATCTCTCAAACCCCGAGATATCTCACACCAAAAATTTATCTCAAACTCAAAATTTTATCTCAAACTCAGAATTTATCTTGACCACTGTAACTGATTCGTTCTCGACTCACGATCTCGACCCGAGAACACTTCTCGACCCGAAATTTATTCTCGACCCGTGACCTTATCTCGACCCGAAAACCTTCTCGATCTCAACCCAAAAACTCGATCTCAGCCCGAATACACTTCTCGACCCGAGAATCTCTAAAAACCCGAGAACCTCTAGCAACTGATCTCGACCCGAGAACCATATTCTCGACCCGAGAACCTGCACCACCAGAGAACTTTTTCAAACTTCAAATTTTTTACCGCGTCGTAATCGCAATTTAACTATTCAAAAATGGCTTCAAAAGAAGCATTGTCGATCGGATCGGATACCAAACCACCTGTTCACTTCCGGGGAGAACACCAAACTTTATTGGCCACTCAAACAAAGAAGGTTAAGGAAGATCCAGAGACTGTTATTCATGAGAATGATGAAAATGAGGTGCACTCTTCTTCCTTTGATTTTTCTCTATCTGATTCAGACACTAAAGTATTAGATAATTCCTTGTTTAATGAAAATCTTTTACTTGAAATTGACGAGAAAGCCTAGTTGACAAAACAAATAACTGAGTTAGAAACTGAAAAAGCACAATTTTTAAAAGATCTAAGTCAATGTTCTCTTCAATTATCACAAATGCAAACCTTAGAACAATTAAACAAGGAATCGCAACATCAGTTGTCTACGTCACAATCTGTATTTCAATTTAAAATATTTGCATTACAAGAAGTTTACAACAACAAGTAAGCACAAATAATACTTCAAATGCATAAATCACTAATTAAAAAGCAGAAAATATGACGTTTCGTCGTCAACTTGAAACACTTGTTCCTCAAGTTAATCAAAATAACTCTTCTCATCAAAAAATACAAGAGTTACAAAAACAGTTGTCGACGTTTCATGCTACTCACACCAGTGAGGTCAATCGATTAAATCTAATAATCAATGACAAATATCATGAGATATCAAATCTTAAAACCATGAAATCAACGTCAAGTGATAACGACGACTCCAAGAAATTGCTCAATGACGTAGCTATTCAACTACATAGAGAGCAAGAATGGGTAAAGGCCGCAGAAGTCAAGATTAAAGACTATCAAGATAAATTGAAGACGGCTGCCATCGAAATTAAAAACTTAAATGAACAAATTAAAGAAGTTACCAAAACATTTAAAAAGGGAATCAATGACCAATCATCCATAATACACAGCCTCACACCCAAGAAGGAAAATGCCGAAGAACACATCAAAAAACTAGAGCAGACGATTGTGAAAGCCGGTCATACAGAACAAACAATCAAGTTCAATGAACCAAAAGAGTTCAGATCCTACAAATCAAAAGCGGGTCTCGGAGCAGAGAATCCTCGTTATCTGAAGAAAGTTGCTGATGTTCTCCCTACACTGTACAACTATATCTACATGAATTTAGGAATCTGGCAAAGCTTTCTACATATGCCGGACGAAGAAGCAGAAATCGAGAAGTTCAACAGAGAAAAGAAGGAACACGCTCAAATCAGCTTTAACTATTCTGAATTAAACAATACATATGAAAAGAATAAATTTTTTTTTTGAAAACAATGAGTACTTCCCGATTGTCACTCCATAAGAATTTTCTATATCTGATAATGAAGTTTTAAAACAAACAGTTGAACTGAAGTTTTATGTTCCACCGTTGATTTTAGAAAAGAAAATTGTTCAACTTGAATCTGAAATTGACGAAACCCACAAAGCTTTTGACAAAGAAAAGGAAAATCTTCAAACGAAAATTAATAAATTAGAGGACATGATCTCAGAATTAAAACTTATAACTGATAAAAATGTTTTTCAAAATTCTAAACATTCATTAATACGACCGGCACCTGTTAATCCAGTACCAATCATCTTGAGGAGAAACTCTAATTCACATGTCTTAAATGTTTCCAATAGAAAATTAAAGTCTCAGAGTGAGAAGTCCAAGAAGCCCAATGAAGTCAAAGGGGCCATGCAATCTAAGAAGCCTATTTCGACGAGGACTAGTATACTTAAGAAGCCTAGCGAGCTTAAGAAGACTAGACCATCTATGTTTCCAGGTTGTTCTTCCACTGTCAAAAATAATTGTAATAACTACCGACATGTGAAAGCTCCTTCAATGGCTTATAGAACTGATTATGATGCCACTGTTTATCGTCCTGTCAAATATTCCCCTGATTTTGATGTTGTGTATGTTAAACATGACGAATTTGGAACAACAAGATTTTTTGATAAAATTACAAAGAAACAAATTACTCAAACTGATAAACGGTTTTTTGTTAGATTAGATGCACCATGTGGTTATAAGAGCGAATTATTTCATAAATCTGGTAAAATCATAAACTCATGCAACACATGCTTTCCATACCAATGTAAATCATGTCTCTATTCCATCAAAATCTAATCAAAAAGATCCATCCTCTCCTGTTTCTAAAAAAACAAAGAATTCTCTCAAACGCCCACCAACCTCTGATACGCACTCGTCTTCTCGTCGCAAATCTTATCGAGGAAATTCCGCACCAAAGCCAAAATCTTCAGGTTCCTGAAAATGCGACAACAAAATCTCTCCAAAATATTCAGGTTCCTCAAAATGCGACAACAAAACGTCTAAAAATTCGTCAGCATTTGTGAAGTACAATTGGATTAAAAATAAAAAATCTCATTGGATTGTTCAATCATCTGAAACATCATTAAAATGGGTCATCAAATCCCCAACTTCTGAACTGCCTCCTTGCAGTTCTCCAAAGTTGTAATTTGATCATAAAATAATTTTACATAAAACATATGTCTCTAATCGTTCAGGACTCATACATAATTGGGTACTAAACATGTTTTAATTGGTTTATGTAGAATCTGAGGTACCTTGAGCATCATCAGCATGACTTATACACACTTCAGTGTATAACTCGAGCCACAACAGAATGGCTTATACATTCTTCAGCGTATAACCCGCTCTTCAATGTTAAGGCTTTCAAGTAACTTAGGTCGAAACCCGGTTCTCAATGGAAAATGGCTTCTGATCAACACAGACTCAGAACCTGATCATCAAAAGAAAGCACAATGCTCAATCATCCTTCAATGCAAATACTAACCTTCACCTCCGACGATGTTTAAGGTACGTCCTCAAAACTCTAAACTTTTTCATACTTTTGTTTTGTGGAGGGGGAGAAATACTAATTCTAGGGGGAGAATTATTATTTCTAGGGGGAGAAAATTCAGAAAAATCAAAACAAAAATACCCAATATGAATAAACAAACGGAAAATCTTTTCATAAGACAATACCTCCCCATGGTTTGCCAGATCCGGCCTTACCTTCCTAGGGAAATATTTCTACCAACTGGTAAATGTGAGGGTATACATCTAGGGTATAGAACTAGGTGAGTGCAAGGTGATGTGAAAACATGATAAATTTAAGAAAACACACCTTTGAGTGCATCCAAACCGTCAACAAACCGGGCAACCATACAAATAGGTGATCATTCATACGTTGAATGTTTCACTCGACTTTACTGGCCCAGTAAAGCAAATGCACGCCACCACCAACCACTCAAATTCCTCTCAACAGGAATTTGTTTCAATTCATTAGGGGACGTAGCACAAAATCTACCGACTACTCATTCGGAGTATGTCGGTAGGGGTGTAAGTGAGCTGAGCTGTTCGTGAGCTACTCGAGCTCGGCTCGTTAAAAGATCGATAAAAATTTGAGTTAAACGAGTTCGAGCCGAGCTCGAGCTTAACTTAGAGCTCGTTTAATAAACGAGCCCGAGCCCGAGCTTCATACTAAGAGTTCATTTAAACGAGCTAAAATAGTTAATTATTATAAAAAAATATAAATACATATTACGTATTTATCTAATTATGTGTATATATATTATACATATACATATATAAAATAATATATATAAAAAAAGATTTATATCATATATTAAATATTATGATTAATTAAAAGAATTATATATCTCGTATATATGGAAGCTTAAATGAGCTTAATCGAGCCGAGCCCGAGCCTGGAAAAACCTAAACGAGCCGAGCTCGAGCTTTACACATAAAGCTCGAAACAAGCCGAGCTCAAGTTCGAGCTCGGTAAAATTAAACGAGCCGGGCTCGAACCTAGTCGAGCTCGGCTCGGCTCATTTACAACCCTATATGTCTGTATTGAAACATAATAACCTCTTGCCCCGGGTTAAGTCTCTTTATATGCACAGTGTGTCTAGTTCTCACCCTCAAGAATCTTCCAATATAGGACACTTGCACTACAAATATGGATCTCTGTGAATCCATTGGAACACTTGTAGTGGCATCACAATCTGATGTTTCACGAGGATCGAGTGGAAATCCTGCTAGAGCTAAAATCACGCCAACTCTAAACGCATGTCACACATTTGAATCAACTGTTGTGCAAACGAGTACCGATTCATACCGTGTGCTAACGGATACTCTATGTGAGTCCAGTGTTACAAAAAAAATCCATGTGAAACTCCTAAAATGAAACATCTTTAAAAAGCTTATTAAAATGCACATGAGCGTAATAGAAGGCGTCTCGCGGTCCTTCATGACACCAGAGTTGGATTAGACCACTCTCAAACTACTCCTATGATCTGCTATATCCAGCATGATCTTCTCCGGAGCCACCGACAATATAGGAACTTAGAATTGAGGGTCCTAGGTCTAGTTGAGCAGAATCAAGTATCATGGGATCTTGATTGGGGTGCGCTGAGGAAAAAAAAAATAAGACGGGGTATGAAGTATGGGGTGCAAATCAGCTTATCACATGGTAACATAAAACGAGGGTGTGGTTCAAAATGAAAAAGTGAGCTGAGTGAGGATTGTGTGTGAAAGGGTTTAAGAAAACGGAAAATCCTCCCTAAACCGAACAAAAATCCAGGTAACCACATCTATATCAGACCGCATAAGTTGCTTTCTGATTAAGACATCATGGACCCAGTGATGCAATGCACAACCCCACTGACCACTCAAGTACAAAAAGTACTTGTTTCAAAATCACGGAGATAACCACATACACTATCAACATCTCATTTGGAGATTGTTGGTATTGAAAAAGAGGACCCACCTCCAGTCCTCGCCTTCGTTTGTCCACAAATAGAGTCTAGAACCGAATTAAATTTCTCTAGGACATAGGCATTCCACCAAGCATATCCTTGTGATATTTCCGGAACATTCATAGTGATACCAAAAATATTGGTATTCCACGATGATTGAATGGAAATCCTACCAGTGCTAACATCAAAGCCAACACTGAACGTAGGTCACACAGTTTATGTAACTGTCGTGCTAACATGCAATCTATGTGATCATGGGTTACCCTGATACTTTCTTGTGCGAAGATCTGACGACTGTACTCCATTCTTATCAATAACAGTCATTATGTCAGATAGAGGATCTGATGACTGTACTCCATTCTTATCAACAACAGTCAATGCATCAAATAAGGGATTCTATGACCGTACTCCATTATCATCAACAACGGTCAGAAAATCCAAAACAAATCACAATACCGCACGTCTACGACATCAACAAATATCGGAAACCAAGGATCATCAAAAAATCGACAAAGCCACAACTTCAAGAAAGGACTTCCACTGCTAACCGCTCTATCTATGGGTCTACATTTCGTCGATTTTCTTGAAGTCTTCTGGAATACTTTCTATTGGTTGAAAAGCCAATTAAAAGTATTGTTATCACCGATCATCAAAATCTGAAGCTGATTATTCAACAAAACTGCACAACGGTTTATCATTCAGTTCCAGCTTTACAAACAAAGAAGACTTCAAAGATATGCTACCAAGACTATTGATACAAAAGGGGAGATTGTTAGGACTTATTTGTATTGTATTCAATAGTCTAGGGGTTAGTTATGTCACATTGTATAAATATTAACTAGTCATTAGTGTTAAGCTAGTCAATTAGTGTGAGAGTATAAATAGTTCAATCTTACACACTAATTGTAACTTTGCTGAATTAATCAATCTTATCCACTTGCAAAGCTCTCTCCTTCTCTCTACTTTCTCTCACTAAAACCCTCATCTCTTCACCTTCAAGTTTCTACCAAAATCACCATCAAAGATCAAACTATGGATTGAATGCTCTTTCAAGGATTAACAATTGGTATCAGAGCATAATTTCTCTCTGAAATCGATCCATAATCATAGTTTTCTGTCCAGAATTGAAGATTTTTTTAGGTTTTTGAAGTTTTGAAGACAAAGGGTCTTAAAATCAAAATCCGGATTTAAGGTATTTTTCTAAGATTTTATGGCTTAGAATCAAAATTCGTTCAATTCCAATCCATATTTCATTGGCTTAGTAAGACCCCTGCCTATGCTACGTCGTGATCTCCGTCACCACCTTTTTTCATTGGCACCAACCCGTTGTGAGCGCCGTCAGTAGAAACCGTTGTGGGGGAGACGTGTTTGAAGCCTTGTGTCATGGGAACTGTGGGGTTGGGTAAATATTTAATATTTTTTTTAAGTGGAAATGGGTTAGTGATGTGTTAATGATGTGTTGTTGGTGACACGATCTCCCCAATAACGTACTCGTCAGTAGGGTAATGTTTTGTGATGTGTTAATGATGTGTTGTTGGTGACACGATCTCCTAAATAACGTACTTGTCAGTAGGGAAATGTTTAGTGATGTGTTTAGTGACGCGTCACTGTTGGGAGGGCCTAATAGTTAATCTTGTATCACATGTACTATGTTACGTTATCCGGAATTCGCACCAGAATACTATTAATTATGTAATTATGTAAATTGTGTTTAATTTATATCGTTAACTCTAGTTTTTCTATTAATAAAGTTTCTATGACAATCTGTTATTTCCATATTGAAGGGTTTTTGGGTGGCAACCCTGCTACCAGCCACGAGTCTCCAACCAACGGCCTTCCCGACAACGGTAGTGGCGGGGTTGTCCCGGATCTTAATCGATATTGTGATCATCTTAGTCACACATTAATATAACATCCAAAAAATTATAATAAATTAAAAACTTTTTAGATCAAGTCTTCAATATTTTAAATCCTTTTATTAAAAGAAACCGTTTTGTATTATTAAACTGAGTTATATAAAAACATAAATTATTCAAAGGTGCGGATATGATAAACTAAGGTGCATTGCAAATCCAATCACAAAATAAAAGCCAGCAGCGTCACATCTCAGCTTTCTTCTTGTCATTCCTACTATCACATGCATATGAGGGGGAGTCCGAGTAAGCTAATGCTTAGTGAATTCGAGTCATATATAGGGTTCATCATACCATCATTTATGATCACATGTAAATATCACATACGCAAAATGGCAGTTCCTGCTCCTTAAGAGGTACCAAATAAATGACTACTTGAATCGGGATTTTTAGCCACATATTGCACACGCGCTTTAGTTGAAGTTATTATTGCGCCCGGTAGTCGGCCCAGTCCCAACGCAACTCATGTACCCTAGTAACGATCCACCCCCTCCAACACCCATCCTTTAGCTGCCACATCATTTTTAAATTAACACGCAGATCAAATCATAAACAACGCATAACCAAATCACGTGGCATGCACACAGCACACATCAACGTCATCACACAATATCAACATATCATATCAATCATTATCACAAAAATTAAAATAGCACATAACACACAAACTTTGGTAAGAAATGGTCAACAATCCAATAATCCACAAGTAACTAACTACCTTCCCAAGACACCTTAGAACCTAATAATAGGTATACATCTACCAAAACTATTGCTACCAAACGCAACTAAACGCCTTCCAAAACAGAATCTGCGTTTGTAGATAATAGTCCACTTTTCTGCCCGTAACTTGAACCCGTATAAATAATTGTGAGGTGACCCACCTCAAATTCGGGCCTGGCCTAAGGGTCTTAAAAACGAGTGACAACTGACAACACAGCCTAATAGCAAATTTTCCAATTTTTGAAATTGTATTTATAAAATGATTAATGATGCAATTATGTTTACAAATGAATCCATAATCCGGAGAATAATAGCTTTTAAATTGATGGAGAAAAATGCATAAAATTCAATTTCAAGACTTTTACCAGATTTAAAATCTGTTATACCAATAATCAAGAGTAAAACGCTTACCAAGGAACATATCTGATTTGTATCTCTAATACACCTGAAATCATAACTTCATATATAACTTCATATATTAGGTGTGACAAAAAGGGCTGGTCGGGTTCAAATGCGTAAATTTTATTCTGAGTCAAAATGGGTTGGGTCAATATTTGAAATAAAGTAAATTAGAAGGTCATATGTATTTTGAATACACTTTAAGTGACTTTTGACTCGTTTGACACATGCAACCCATCTCCATTTTACCTTCAAAAAATAAAAGGTTACATATTTGACCCATTTTAATCAAAGTATGGCCAGAATCAACCTGTTATGTTTCACCCCTAAAGATTAAAATTATAAAATCTAGAGATAATTGCTCAGTATTTTAATCCCGTTATACACCCGACCTAAGAGATAATTGCATCACCCGTACTGTATGGCGAGAATCAACCATGTTGATATGCACACTCTAAATTCTTATTTTAGAGTTATTAATAATAAAAGACAATCAATATGCAATGAATACGATTAAAAAGCTCACCGCCATCCACCTACACCTTAGGCAACATCACGAACGATTATCACATGATGTAGGAGCAAGATACACCTCATGATAGGCGAACATAATTTGCTACTTTATTGTAGTCCAATAGAAGTTGATGACCACAATGTGGGCAGCCACAACCTGAAAACTCAAAATTATTGGATTAGATATCGGGTTTATCCTTGAAATATTATAAATTATTTATACATGCTGACTAAAACTTGGGAAATGCCACCGTTGAAGAATCAGATAACAAAGAGAAAAAACATAACAAGAAGAAGGACAAGAAGAAAGAGAAAACATCTCCAGATGAATACCCATTTCGTAAGGAGATGATGGGGGCATTGATGAAGTTTAATACCCTACAATTCCATTTAATACAGCCTTTTCAATTTACACCATATATTTATACTTTTGTAACGTTAATTTAAAACATACATAAAATGTATTATATACGTAAAGTGTTGTGAACCAAATCTTTAATTGGTTCTCATTATTTTCACATCTCATACTTAGATTTTTTATGTGATGAACTGATAATGACAAATATAAAGCTTAATTACGTACGTACATAAATAATGTGATGATGTGTTCTTAAGCATGAAAAACTAACTTTTTTGTGTTCTGTTTCGATTCTTAGGCATTTGACTGGAGAAGATATTTCAACATTAGTAATGAAAGAATTGACACAACCTGAACGCCAACCGAACCAGAGTTGATCATGTACGTTCAAAAACTCCCTACTATTAACTTCACGAGGATTTATCATTTATGTTTTCTTTTAAATAACTATATAAAAATTGTCACTAGGATATTGTTGGGATCGTCACATTGCTTTTCATCACATTGGATAGAATTAGTTAAATGTTGACTAATTTGAGTTCACTTGTGATTCCGTTAAAAAGCTAAAAACGAGTCTAGTTCAAATTAGCTTTCGGAATTATAATTCATTTTCCCTGTCGATTGTATCAATCTCGTATTGTAAACTTGTTCATATTGAATAGCAATCATTCAGTATTCTTTTACATGAATTCCCAATATTGTTAGCTCGATTCACAGTTCTTAATTGAACTCTAGAATTGAATTGTATCAGACGAAAAATCTTTGTATCTAGAAGTATATTCATAGCCGGATTTCACGTGCGTCGGAGTTCTTCGCTTTCAAGGTCTGATAGAAGAATAGCTGGTAAGATTCGGACTTATTGTGCAACATATAACCGGTCCATATTTTTGGACAGATATGATTGGTCCACTTATTTCAAATTGGGCTCCCTTAATGGACCGTTTATATAATCTGCACCGATCAAACAATTTAAATGGGCCATCTTATTAGACCGGTTAACCCATGGGTATTTAAATTGGGCGAAAGTTTGTTTGGTCACAATATTGATATTGGTTTAATAAATAAAATAATAAAGTTTGTTTTGGCAGTATGAATAAACCAGAAAAATCTCACGTAGACCTCCTATTTTGGTGTGGAAATTAATTCCTTTTTGTTATGGCCATTGTAATAATCATGTTTTTTGGAAAAACAATTTGTATTAAATATAATTACCTTAAATAATTAATGGAAGAGTTTTCACGGGGTGGAAGAGTTTAGGAATGGATTCTGTTTTCTAAAATCTAATTTAAATTGACACATTTAATCCATAAATAATTGATTTAAATAACCATTTTTTCATTGACATTTTTCCCTGCAATTTTAAAATCGGCAATTACTTACTTGCAAAAACCGGAAAAGAATTTTAATTACAGAAACACATTAAATGCTTCCTTATTGACACAAACTCTTTATATGGGAAGGCACATGATTAATATTACCAAAGATCATGGTTAGTTTGTTAAGGGTAAGAAATCAAATACCGACTAAAAATAAACGCCTAAAATGGTGTTGATGCCTTTGGTTGCTGGTACTCCGTATGTTATAAATACCAGCCATACAATGAGTAAAGGAGATAACCTAATTCTTAATATTTGATCGTATTCTCATAATTTTCAGTTCGTGATGATGAAAAATTGTGTGTGTTTTCTTTTCCTTTTTATGGTATCTTTAAATTGTATGAACATCACTGCCTATAACCAACATGACGAATACTGCAAGCAGCAATACGGTAACTATTCTTTTGAACGCTTTTTCTTCAGTTTTAGTTCTCTTATTAATTATTGTTATTTACGAAACATATTGTTTTAAAAACCAACAAATCACTAATTTATTTATTTACTCATTTTCTATCAAAAACTTTGTATGATTTTGGTTGCTAAGCAGGCCAATATGAGAGCGCTTATACACTTGACTATGCATCAACCGCTTGTCAAGAAGACGAGTGTGCAAGAGCTTGCTTCGATATCACTCCTCCCACGTCAACAATAGATTATTCAGATTGTCAAGGCACTATTTGTATATGTTGTGCCAGTAAAGCCAGAATCTAAAAGCAACTAGTTATTGTTTACTTTTTGATGTAAAATCAAAAAGAATATATTTACATTAGTATTAGTATAGGTCACCACATTCTCAATTTATAGTTCGATTTTTGGTGCTAATATATGCATAAACAACACTCCATGTTAGAATATATATGTCTTATTAATGTTATTATAAGCAAGGTCTTAGTTACCACATCAAGACGCGGTACTAATAATTGGATCATATAATTTATCAATTTGGTCTTCAAATATTAATATGTTTTCCAAAAATTAGCATTAATGGGTATACGTGGAGCAAAAGAGATTAATATAAAAATGATTGAAGGAAAACCATAACCAACACTTGTTATTTAAGAAAGGTTTTGTGGTGTTTGTCTCAACTTTAATAATGATATACACAGCAAACTTTGTTGAAAACGTGGATTATGCTTAGCTCGCGATGTTGCGGGTTTTTAACATTTTCTACATTAGAATTTAGAGTCAGTTTATCTGATTTATTATTTTGTATATATGAGAAAAATAATGTTGATGTAAATAGAAACAAGGGACAAGAAAATATGAGAATAGGAAAGGTGGTACCCGTAGCCGAGGTTCAACTTCCAAACTTCTAATCAACATCAAAGGCTTTGAACAATATAGAGAACTTGACTTTCTTGTTTCCTTACTCTTTTATTCGTATATATTATAATAAATTAAAGCAAAAATGAATAAAAGCTTATGTAGTGAATTTTGTATCACAATTGTACTATGTTAAGTTATCTAGGATTCGCACCAGAATAATATTAATTATGTAGGATTCGCCCTATTCATATTAAACTATTTAACGTTTATTTTTTCCTATTTTTATTGAAGAAATGGCCAACTGTTAAAATTAAATAAGTCTCATGTGAAACATTAGTGTTTGGTGGTTAGTTTGGTTTGTGCAGGTTAAGTCAGAGTGGATTTATTCTGCAACTATAATTCAGACTTAAGGTAAGAAAAGGTAAATTTACTTTTTATTATATTTGGATATATTTTGTTTGTCTATGGAATTGCAGGGTCTAAACTGAAAATTCAAGGTAGTGTCGGGGGAGAGAGTTTATATTGTATTTTTCCTTTATTTGTATTTATTTTAGTGTGTGTGTTTGTTTTGTGTTCTCTCTCCCCAATTCACCACTCAAAATTCATAAACATTTGAAGTTTTGCGGCAGTAAAATAGGAAACACCATCATTAGATTGTATAAATATATGTGTAATTTCATTATTTTCAAATTTAAAAAATAAAATAAAATTGAAACTTAACAGTGATGAGCATTGTTCACATCATCGCTTCTGGTTTTTACACCAAATTTTGCCACTGTTTAAACACTTAGGGGCTGTTTGGTTCGCTGGAATTCGATGGAATCTGAGGGAATTGGAATCCAATTCCATCACATTCCAGTGTTTGGTTCAAAAATATGGATGGAATTGGATTCCTAAATGATAGAAACATTCCACCAAATAAAGGAATCTCAATTCCATCCAAATGTTGATGGAATTGAATTCCAATATTTGTTGGAATGTTCTTTTACATTTATACCCTTTATACCTAACACCACAACCACCATCACCGCCACCGCCAACATCGCCACCACCACCCACCACCACCATTACCACCTACCGCCGCCGCCACCGCCGCCACCGTCGCGGCCACCCACCACCACCTCCACCACCCACCCCCGCCACCCACCTCCACCTCCACCACCCAACGCCTCCATTACCACCCACCACCGCCACCATCACCCACCGCCATTGCCACCACCACCGCCACCAACCGACGCCACCACCACCACCCGACGCCACCACCACCACCCGACGCCACCACCATCACCCACCGCCACCACCACCCATACCTCCATCGCCGCCACCGCCGCCGCCACCGCTGCCACCACAACCATCCACCACCACCAACCAACCACTACCAGCAATAAGGGTAAATTTGTCATTTTAGATAATTCTAATTCCAATTCATGTCAAGCAAACAATATATTGAACTGGATTCCAATTCCCTTTTATGCCAACCAAACATAGTATGGAATTGGATTCAAATTCCTGGAGGATTCCAATTCCTTCCTAAATTCCAATTTTATCAGAAACATTCTGCGAACCAAACAGCACCTTATTACATCACCATAAGCTATGCATATAAACTGAATTAAAGAATATACATATAAACATATAAGCTTATAAACAAATAATAAATTAAAACATGGCTAAATAATGAAGAGAGTGAACTAAAATTGAGTTTCAAACTCGCAAACAATATACATAAAAATAGCCAAATGATTTGTTTTGGCTCAAATTGGCAAAGCTTAGAATACCTGGTTAAAGCAGACCGGAATTATAATTAAATTAGCCTATAACCCGTGATAAATCACGGGTGGCTTATAAAAATTTTCATAATATTTTCATAGTTTTCATATTCTTTTACTTCTTTAAATATAATTTTTTCATTGAAATTCTTTTAATTGATATATCAATATTACTACTTTAAGAATTATTACTCGTAATTTTCATTGTAAGTCTATTAGAAATTTTTATCAAGATGGTATTCATTTCAAGAGCGTCAGCTACGTTCACATGGATCTACTGAATAGATTCTACAATTATATTCTTATTTCCCTTCATACCACATAGGGGTGGCAATTTCTGACCCGACACGAAACCCGACCTGAAACCGACACGAAAATAAACAGGTTTGGGTTGGGGTAAAATATAATTGGGTCAGTCTCGGGTTGAGTCAGCTGACCCGTTTATTAAACAGGTTAGGTTCGGGTCAAAGATAATTTAAATGGGTCGACCTGACAACCCGTTTAATTATTAAAATATATTTTAAAATATATATATTTATACTTAATTTTTAGTTTACTAGTATAACGTAATTACTAGTTAGATAAAAATTAAAAATGTTACTTAGTAATTTGGTGTTTAGTATTTTGTTATGAATTTGGGTAATAATAACAACATTTTGACATGCTTGACCCGTTTAACTTGTTTGACCTGATAACATGTTTAACCTGTTTTATTAAATGAGTTATATGGGTTAGGTTTGGGTTGAAGTTAAACAGGTTAGGGTTGAGATATCTGACCCGTTTATATAAACAGGATGGTTTCGGGTTGAACGTTACTGACCCGCCAACCCGCCAACCCGAACCCGTCAACCCGAACCCGACCTGAATTGTCACCCCTAAATTACCACATATGATATATTCAAAATATTAAAATTTAAGGTGGCTTGAATTTTTTTGAAGCACAAACAACAAATACCTAAATTAAATGAAAGAAACAGATGTAATAATTACTTTTGAAAGACGAATTTGTGTAAGATCCTTGCTCCTGCAACAAATACAAAAACACCACCAAATATTTAAGAAAAAAATAGACATATAATGAAAACAAACTCGTTATGCCTCAGCAGTCTTAATAAATAGACGGGTCGGCGAATTGAGTAACATGTCAAAACAGGCTCGGGTAAATATGTACAACTTTTTGTAGGCGTCTGGTCAGATTAACCTGAAATGCCTTTTCCCTCAAAAGTTGTAAATAATTCTAAGAAATTGACCAGTTTGTCTTATATGCTTACAAAATTATAATATTTCATTAGGGATCTTTTTCCAAGATTAAAACATGATTTAGGAGCCTGTTATGCATTAGAAATACAACTTGGACAACTTTTGACCTGTTTCACGAACTTTTATAATCTAAATCGAATAATTCATAAGTAAATTAGTACTCTAAGATTCACCTCTAATTTAACATGTACACATTAGGTACAAATTGTTGTAATTTTATCCCCCAAGTCATGGCAGAAATTATACCTATTACATTTTACAGTTTGGGTGAACAGTTGCACACACCTCGGTCATTTTTTTCTTCCTCTGACGTAATTTTTCTTCCCCAGACGCAATTGTTGACTTATGCTTCTATATTTGATGGGAATCCTCAAAACTTGAAAGGGTTATGGTTTAATTTATTTTCTTTTTAATTTTACAATACAAACTCTTTTTAATTTTACAATATTTGATGCAATTTATTTTTTTATACCAACTTAATATTTTTGACATTTGAGTTTTAATATCTACATTTTAACCCCTTTATTTTAACATGTTATATTTTGTCCAAATATAATAATGAGTACGAATATTAGTAATATAACATTTATCAACTTATTTTTACAGCTCAAATTATTTTCAGTATTCAAATTATTTAACACGCGAATATATGATGGTATGAATACCAATAGATATCATTTTGAGTATTATATAAAAATCCCCCGCAGCAACGCGCGGGTAAATGCATGCTAGTTTATAACAAATAAATGATGATATTAATAAAAAAATGGTTTTCCTGTTACGCCAAGTTCCTCTTGGATAGAAGTCGAGTGAGTTTATCCTTCCATTGAATTGAAATTCCATTCCTTTTGATAAATGAGAAAAAACATAAAAAAATTGATACTCCACATTCTTAAATAATCACATTCTCATAACAAAGCAAATAGGATGTAACCATTACTTATACCATAAATGACTTTTAACCCGCTCGGCCCGTTTCAATTTTAGCTCTTTTTTAAGGTACCCATTTGACTTGTTAGTAATAAAAGGGTTGAGACTTGAGAGTAATATAACTAACTTGTGCCAATTAAATAGGGATTTCTTAAAAACATCTATACACTTTTTACTATGAGCCTCGTTACTTAAACGAATAAGTTTGACCATTTCATCTTCGTTCAATTACAATTAGGGGACCCCTGCATTATCAAAAAATAATATTACATAAATACAATAAATCAAATTGAGTAAAGTATAGTTGACTACCCTAAAAAGTCAACTGCCCCACTTAAAAATATGATATAAGGTGGTAAGCAGCTCATTTACATGAGTGAAGATCAGAGGGCAAATTGGGGAGGTCGGGTAGCGAGTCAAAACAGGTCGTACTTGGCTTGAATCACATAAATATTAATCGAACCGAATGTAGCATTAGCATATAACCATGCAAGATGTTCAACAGTTGACCAATTTACATGAGTGAAGATCAGAGGTGGCAAATTGGGGAGGTCGGGTAGCGAGTCAAAACATGTCGGACTTGGCTCGAAATACCTTTTGCCTATTGTTAAATCATATTTATTATTTAGTTTATAAATATGAAATAATAGAGGCGGCAATTTTGACATATATTAATTTCTTAAATAAGTTGATTTTGTTTTATCTCGGACGAGAAAAGGTGACAAATAAAAAAATGTGACAAATAAAAAAAATCAGCTAAAAAGAGAACGGGTCAAATGAGTTAAAATTGAAAGTAGTCTAACTCCAACGTGTATTATTATGATATAGTTAATGAAACATGTAGAAGTGTAAACTTGCAAATAGATCATTGATAGCAATAAGGCATAGGCCTGAAAGATAAAAGAAAATTGGCCAGGGCTCCTTGCAAACCATAGAAATTCCTAAGTTGCAAGAGGGCTCGTAATAATTCACGTTTCAACAACGATGATTGTTTTTGCAGTTTATTTGATTACGGAAGTTGACACAAGCGTTTCGTAAATAACAAATGTTGGTTGTCGTTTTCCTTCAATAAATTTGACATTGATCTCTTTTGCCATATACCCATTAACATTCATTTTATCAAAAAATATATATTTTTATGTCCAAATTGATAAATGATATGATCCAATTAAGATTAATATAGACACGTCATGAGGTGGTAACCAAGACCTTACTTATAATAACATTATTGAGATATATTCTAACATGGAGTGTTGTTTGTGCATCTCTTTGTACCTAAAATCAAAATATAAATTGAGAATGTGATAAGTATTATTCTTGTAAATAATTTATTTAAGATTTCACATTAACAGGTACACAAAACTAGTGGCTTTTGAATTCTTGTTTACCGGCACAACAAAGACAAACGGTGCCTCGACAACCTAAAAAATTTGTTCTTGAGGTGGGAGGTCTCGTTCACCGGCACAAAAAAGACAAATGGTGCCTCGACAACCTATAAAATCTATTCTTAAGGTGGGAGGAGTGATAGTAAAACAATCTTTTGCGCACACGAGTGGTTGACAATGTTTTGGCGCATAATCACATCAAAATTATACCAAGTTTGTAATAGAAAATGACTAAATAAATAAATTGATTTTTTTGTTATTAAAACAATACGTTTAAGAATTAATAGTAATACATAAGAGAACTAAAATTGATGAAAAGGGGTTCAAAATAATAGTTACCGAATTCCTCATTGTAGTCATGGGCAGAGTGGGCATCTGCCTACCCCAAATTTTTTCCGATTAATATAATTTTTTATAAGTTGTTTATTTTTGCTAATCAAAAGATGTACTATATATGAACGATAATCAATGCAAGTCATATCTTACAACTTGCACAAAAACAATTTGCCCACCTTTGAAAATATTCGGCAAGTCAAAAAATTTTGTCCACCTTTTAATAAATTTATGGTACCGCTCCTGCTTGCAGTATTGGTCAAAGGTAACGATAGTGTTCATACAACTTACGAAAAGCAAACAAAAGAAAAGAAGACATATACTATTCTTCTTCATCAGGAGCTCAAAATAAAAATTTAATAGCAATATTAATTATCCTGATGAATAGCCGTCGTTATAAATAACATAATCCTTAACATTTGATCGTATTCTGAAAATTTTGAGTTCGTGATGAAGAAGAATAGTATATATCTTCTTTTCTTTTGTTTGCTTTTCGTAAGTTGTATTAACACTATCGCTACCTTTGAACAATACTGCAAGGAGGCATTCGGTAGCTATTCTTTTTACCCTTTTTCTTCAATTTATTTATTTACTAATTTTTTATTACAAACTTTGTATAATTTTGGTTGCTACGCACGCCCAGATGAAAGCACTTATACACATGACTATGCGCCAAAACTTTGTCTAGAACTCGCGTGTGCAATATCTTGTTTTACTCTAGTTCCTCCCACCATGGGAATAGATGATTCAGGGTGTCGAGGCACCGTTTGTGTTTGTTGTGGAAGTGAATGGGACTTCCCACCTTAAGAATAGATTTTTCAGGCTGTCGAGGCACCATTTGTCTTTGTTGTGCCGGTAAACGAGAATTCTGTTAATGTTAAATCTTAACTAATTTATTTACATGAATAATAGTTATCACATTCTCAATTTATATTTCGATTTTGGGTGCTAACATAAATTATGAATCATTGTTGGTCCAAAACTAACATAAGTTCAAGTTACCATATTATGGGTCATTTAATGGGAATTTAACAATTTTCTTTTTGTTTTCTTTTTTTTAACAGATTCAACGAGCAAGAGCTCTAATCCAGGCCCATTCTAGAGTTGCGTTGAAATGTTTATTTTCCTTTGCAATTTGTTTGATTATTTACGCATGTATAGGCAGCTATATATTGGATTCGCATCACCCCGATGTCAATGGTATTAAGATACCGGATATAAAAGTCCAACTTGATGCACACACCGACACAATATCCTTTGGAGGAATGGTAGGCCTTCTAGTTAGTTTTCACAAAACTAATTCGGTTAAGGCCTACCCAGAATTTGGGATGTTTGTGTTAAGTAAAAGACTAAATGGGAGTCATATCATGCGTACCATTTATAAAACTAGATATGAGATCTCTAGAAATGACCAAAGAATTGAACTTGAAGTTCGAATCCCACCAAATTCTAGTTCAAGAAGACCAGAGATTCGCTTTTCAAGAGAAGTTAGCAAAGGACATGTATTTGTGAGATTGGATGGATATTTTAGAATGTACGTGAAGCTTGCAAGTTTCTTACCTTTCCCACATGCTCACCACAATATATAATTTGCCCACCTTTGAAAAAATTCGGCAAGTCAAAAACTTTTGCCCACATTTGAATAAATTTCTGGTACCGCCGCTGCTTGTAGTATTGGTCAAAGGTAACGATAGTGTTCATACAACTTACGAAAAGCAAACAAAAGAAAAGAAGACATATACTATTCTTCTTCATCACGAACTCAGAATAAAAATTTAATAGCAATATTAATTCTCCTGATGAATAGCCATCGTTATAAATAACATACTCCATAACATTTGATCGTCTCAAAATTTTGAGTTCGAGATGAAGAATATAATATGTCTTCTTTTCTTTTGTTTGCTTTCTGTAAGTTGTATCAACACTATCGCTACCTTTGACCAATACTGCAACGAGGCATACGGTAACTATTCTTTTTACCCTTTTTCTTTAATTTATTTATTTACTAATTTTCTATTACAAACTTTGTATAATTTGGTTGCTACGCAGGTCCAGATGAAAGTGCTTATACACATGACTATGCGCCAAAACTTTGTGTAGAACTCGCGTGCGCAGAAGCCTGTCTTACTCTAGTTACTCAAAGCAATAGATGATTCAGGGTGTCGAGGCACCGTTTGTGTTTTTTGTTGCAGTGGTTGGGACTTCCTACCTTAAGAATAGAATTTTCAGGCTGTCGAGGCACCATTTGTCTTTGTTGTGCCGGTGAGAATTCGAAAGCAACTAGTTTTTGTGCTCCTGTTAATGTCAAATCTTAACTAGTTTATTTACATGAATAATAGTTATCACATTCTCAATTTAAAAGAGTTGCATCAAAGGGGGTTTAAGAATGTTGTTTCCCACTGAAAGATTCAAAATGTCAACACCATCATGAACCACCTACTCAATGGCGGCAACCACATCAAACTATTAAATTATGAATTTTCAACATAGATTAGAAGACATTAAAGTTATTATGATTTAAGATGATTAAGATATAGAAAATAGATTGATTACAAAATGGGTCACGTTGGGTTGGGATGATCCGCAAGCACTTTGTTCTTCCTTATTTCAACATTTGATTAATAACTATCGGTTAGAATTTGATTACAAAACCTATATTAAAATATTACGGTTGACTTTTGAATTTCGACCTGCTTGGTGTTGGTACTTCATGTTTTTTGCTTAGCCTATTTGACCAAAATTAGATAAAACTAGGGGTGAGCATTTGGACCGAAAAAACCGAACGGAACCGAAAACCGACCGAAACCGAACCGAACCAAAACCGATAACATGTTATCGGTTCGGTTTCGGTTTTGAAAATTCATCGTTATCGGTTCTATCGGTTCGGTTTGGTTCGGTTCGGTTTTCGGAAAAAGATGAACATTTGGCCTAAAATAACCGAACCGAAACTGAACCGAACCGAAACCAAACCGAAACCGATAACATGTTATCGGTTCGGTGTCGGTTTTGAAAATTCATAGTTATTGGTTATCGGTTCTATCGGTTCGGTTCGGTTTTGGCCCGATAATCACCCCTAGATAAAACATAGAATTCCATATACCTGGATCCATGGTGCAAAAACCAAGGAATCACAAGCTCTAGCAGCATATATACTTTGATCAATGATTTCAAGATAATTAGAAATATAAATTTGGTTTGAAAATCCTTGTAGCTAGAATACAACAGAAACGAATTAGACTCAAATCATCTATACGTAGGTTAAAGAACACTCATCAGCTTGAAATGACGAACCCAAGCATATATTTTATATTCTCTTGATTTCTATAAAAGAACATGAAACCAGCTGACTACTAAATTGACGTGCAATACAACTCATGAATACTTGAATTATCCAATAAACCACAACATATTTTTTGACTCAAGCATTTCATCAAACATATAAGGTGCATGATATAAGTTACCACAAACTTAACCATAATGAGATCCTGATAGCATGAAATTGAATTTAGACGTATTGAAATTGCAATTAAATTGACCTAACAGGGTAATAAAACATTATAAAACGAAGAGATAGATACGTGAAGCTAGACCACAAACCGTGGGTAAGAAAGTATAACAACACAAATACACAATCCGTGAAGTAAGAAATATGAAAACATAATTAAACAATTATGATACATAAATATGTACATAAAACATTACAAAGTTTAAATAACTGACGGTAGAGTATGAAGGCTGCAAGAACACAATACAAATGAATAAGAAATAAGCTATGTAATAGTGGCTATGTGCGACTAAACATTGTATTCGATATAAAATGCAAGGAAATTATAGTGGTAAATATTTATACATCTACTATTATTCCTTAAATCAGGTTTAAAGATTATTCGGATGATAATAAAATGTGAAATATAAACCAATTATGAAGTATCTCTTTTGTATAACCTGACATTCAAATAAAATGATTCAGATCAAACAGAAAACGATATAAGAAAGAAAATTCTATGTCTGTCATGCTTACCAGTTACCACATTAGATGTACGATGATTATTGAAAAACAAAAATCCAAGTTAGAGATATTCATGTATCATTACTTATAACTGAATAGAATACATTTCTCAAGATATTTTCAAAAAGATAAACAATCTATTGATAGCAACTATATGTCTATTTTATAGGCTGGCACAAAACATAACTGTAGAAATTAGGATTTTTTAAAGACAATATATCTCACTCAAGCATTTTATCAAACAGTTGGTGGGCAAATGTTATTTAGTGGAATTAGTGCACAACCCTCTATCGGCAGAGCACCATTTCTTTTCAATTTCCTGTTGATATTAGAATTGATAAAGAATTGAGTTACCAACATTGAAAGCCTAATATGTGAGCTTAATAATTGAGTCACTGATATTTTATGCAGGCACATAACGAATTGATATGAACTCAACTTCTCCCTGCAATTGTCGTAATATTATGTGATCTGCATAAAACATGTTCATCAACAAATTCTAAGGTTCTACATTCAATTCTCAACAATGATTTGAAACAATTAAGGCGAGATGAGTTGTTGTAAATGATCGAATTAACCCTTAATGTGTTTGACTCGTATTGGTAATTTGGTATTGTGCTGCAAAAAACAAAATTACAAAGTTACCCTTTCAGTCAAATATTGACATTATTTTGATGCATTCTGATTGGATGTAAAAGCCATGTCACTAAATACAAATCAAACTCATGTCTCATATAGCTGGGTGATAATTCATACCGAGCCTAAAATAGCAATACAGATCGATTTAATATAAAATGACATTTATGCCCCTTCTCCTTTTTATTAGGATTCTACTTCTCCCATTAAAAATTCTTTATTCCCTAAATTGTTTTCTAACATCATTCGATTCCCTCTTACTTACATTAATTCCTTCAATCAACCCATTATATACTACTTAAAATCTTCATCTAATTGTGTTAAGTTCCACCCAACAAAATCATGGGTATTCAAACATGGTTCATAAAAGTTAAGAAATGAATCTCACACAACTTTGATTCCATTCATGCTCATGGTAACGGATAATCAAGAAATGAAAAGTCGGAGTTTTAGCTTTCGAGATTGCAGGAATTATGCCGAAGCTCACCTAATAAAAACTCTGGCTAACTTCTATAACTCCGTGCGAGTGTCCGGTGACGAGATTCAGCGGAGATTCCGGCAGAGACGAGTATCAAAGTGACCGGAAAAAGGAGTTGGCTTGAATGGTGGATTTTGTTCTCTCTGATTTGGCGCCAAAGTAGAGACTAAAACTTGTGGTGGATTTGGATTTGAAGACAGAGAAATAAATTGGTAGGAGAGACGTTAGAGGAAGAATGGAACATAGAGAAAGAATCGGGTACGAGTTAAGTCAAACAGAAGGGTATAATTGTCTTTCCATGTGAAATTTCTCTGCAAAAATCTGATATGACGCAGAGGTGGTAGGAATAACCAAATTGAGTTTAGGCACCCCTTACGGATAGTCTTGGCAAATGTATGGTGCACAACATTATTAAATGGAATGATAGCCTATACGCACAGTTAAGTGATTTAGATATTAACTGGAAATAATATGCTTCTTTAAGAAATGGATCCACATAAATATAAATATTATATGTTTAAATTAGTTTCATAGCCCGCCTGATGGGCGGACATACGTCGAGATATATACACATAACAATGAGAATAATGTAGAAAATCATATAGTCAGTTATTATTTAAATAAGTAATAAACATTTTGTTATAGATGAATAAATTCGTAAAAATATTAAAAACGATATAAAACTTCTTTGTATATGACGTTTGTTGTTAAGTTAACGTAGTTGTCATCTTAATTGTAACAAATAACTTTTTCAAGTCTTTTCTTGCACTTCACTTTTCAGACAACGACATGTAGTTGACAATTTACCTAACAATTTATTCACCAATAAAAATGTCTTCCAACATAGGATCGACATCTATAATTGTTGTAATGTTCAGATTGTTATTGTAAATATTTCAACTTTTCATATTGGTAATTCAAGTTCTTAAAGTTAAGATTTTAGGGGGGGGGGGGGGGGGGGGGGGGGGGGGGGAATGCATTTATAATGTAGTAAATATCGTGTCACGACTCCTATAGAATTTTGCGAAAGAAATCAATAACATGAATTTATTTAAAATATATAGATAGCATGGAAGCATGCAAGTTCTTCACGAAAGTTGGTAAATGGAAAAGTCAATCAAGAAAGTTTCATCAAAACTAATTAAAACATATTCTTTGAAAGAGAACGAATCTATGTCTAATTGCCATTGCAGACAAAAAGCCATACAAAACACTTGCTTCTCGATTCACGTGCCAACAAATAAGAGATAAACCGAGAACACAAAATTAGGTAAAATTCAATGGAGTAATATTAATTTCATCAAGGAACAGAAAATGGGTTTGAAGCCCATAATCGTAAACTATCTCAATTTGCACAAACCACAAACTTAAGACCTTAAACACAAACACATATAACATTTCATTTATAATTAATTAAAGGTATATTAGCTCATCCATGTATACAACAAAACTTTGCAACATATTATACACCATATCATTTTTGACTCAGAAAATACAAAATTTTCGTTTCTAGCGACTAATATTGTTGTTAACTGAAGAATAAACCACAAGATTCACACTAAGCAATTTAGGAATGTGCACGGTCCATTAACCGAATGGGACCGGAAATGATAGCTGAACCGGACCAATTAGGATCTGATAAAAACAGAAGGTTAGTAATCGCTGGTAAACGTCAATATACATGCCATTTGTTTAAAAAAACTCAGTTGCATAACTTCCTAACCGAGATTCTTTTTTTATTATTCTAAAGTGTAATTTTTCTTTAAAAACAGTAACAATACAACAAACCTGGAAAATTTCGAGCAACGGATTGTGCTCGGGTAACGCAATTAGGTCCGAACATTTTCAGAATTTGTTACACCACAATAAAACCAGACAAAAACCATGCCCAAGAATTTATGCATGGTCCGTCTACAGCAGATACACAAGTAAAAATAAATATTTTAACATAAGATAATAATAAATTAAAAAAGATGATAAAAATTATCATTCAATTGCAATTCTTCATTCAGACAATTCTGTCTTGTGTAAGTAATCTTCCTCTTACAGCAAGCCACGTGATAAAGGCATATCTTGGGTCGCTTTGTAATTAACTTTATTAATAAAATTGAAACAATATCCATCACAAATTACAAGCTTCATAAATTAGGTCACTTCCATGAAAGTAAGAATCAAATTAAAATTGTAACTGAAACGATTTCCTTTTTTAAGTTAAAATTTCTATTTTGCGATGATATTAAAAATAGATAGTGCAGAAATTTACTAGTGGCATTCTTTTTAAAAGAACTCATCTTTTTAATCTAGTGGCATTCTTTTTAAAAGAACTCATCTTTTTAATCTAATTTCCAGAGAGAAAAACACAAGAAAGATTTATCATGAGGGTAAGACTGCTCTCAAACCTGACTGAAACTGACACTTCATTTTTTGTCAAATCACCGCCACGTTAGCTCGCACTGAAACACCCGTAACTTTTTTTTTTTTTAAACTGTGGAACTGACCTGGACTGATTTCTGGAGCTGATCCGAATGTCATTTTGACACCAAAAATATTAGTCTATTAAAATTAGGCTTGACTCAATCAAACCGGCCCGTTTGGGTATTCAAATCTAAACCAACTTGATCAACATTGAAATTACTAGTTATTACAATACCAAATCATATACGTATTTAATAATCCATGTTTACTTTCAAAACATTACCATTACACTTATAAACATGACTAAGTATGCAACAATCAAGTCGCATAACCAAAAACATCGGGTGTGCAAGCATACGTACAAAACATGGTCAAAGAGTAAAGAGTAATCATATACCCAAATATCACTCGAATCTCCGTTAGCTAAACATGATCTTTTCCTTCCCTTTTTGTCCCACTTGCTTGACCTATCAAACATAACAATACATAAAATGGTAAGCAAATTGCTTAGTGAATAACAGAATCTACCAAACTATAAACATGAACATAATTTGGCAATAAATATACTTGAACACTAAACTACTAAAACATAATTTGTCATATAAAATGACCTTGGCACTTATTACTTGTCACATGAACTAGTTTTGATGATTTCTTGACATAATCACCAAACCCCCTAACTTGGCACATGATCTTGTGTATCACCAACACAACTACTTTGCCACATGATCTAGCATAAATGATTTTGGGCATTTCACTTATGCTATCTAACTTGCCCACTTGATCTAGTAAAAGTAATGATTGACATTACTTTTAGAAATCAACTTGCCAATCTATTCCAATTGCCAACCAACATTTATCACACAATCAATTAAGATTATATGAACATAAAACATGTACCAATATAAATAAATGCACACCCTCATACTAAAGAAATTAAGCGTATTCCGGATGTCATTTATTCAACCCCTGTCCAAACCGTTACTCACCTTTATGACCTGTTTGTCCTGTCTGGCCCGTTGACCCGTTTATTAGGAAGTTAAGAAACCTTGCACACCTATTAATGTAATCACATATCCTCACATTAATATACAAATTTTCTACTAATATGGTCATTTTCTATAATCATATTCTAAATTTATCTCAACTAAAAATAGCATTTTTATCAAACTGTACAGCCTGTAGAATTCTGTTAATCTGCACAGGTTATACTTTGATTCTGATTCTGAAACCAATTTCATTAGAAAGTAGACTCGAATACCTTTCCAATGGTTCTGACCTCATTAAAATCCGAATTACGGTTGATTTTATATGATTTTTACAAATTGACCCATTTTCTGCACAAGTGCTGTCCACTTACGGATTTTATCAAAATTATATCATTCTAACTCAATTCAACTCCAAACTCTTAAATTAAGTAATCCCAAGTTATAAAATACATTTGGGAACAATTTGAAAACTTAATTAGATGTCTAGAAACCCTAATTTAGTTATATAAATCAACTTATCAAGTGATGTGATTTTAAACATATGAACCCTAAATTAAGATAACTAAATCAAATAAAGAATCTTACCTTTCAATAACTTAAAGAGCTGAAGCTAAGATGGAAATCACCACCAAATTTCGAATTTAAGGTACTGTTTTGCTTGTTCTTTAATCTCACACATGAACACACACTTACACATAGAAGATGTCGATCAAATGAGGAGTACACCTCCTCCTCAATTGACATTAAGAGAAATTTTTGTTACATAACCCTAAAGTAACTGAAAATGACAACTAAAGTCCCTATACTTCACACATCTTTACCATATTGCCATATATTTAATATAAAAATAAACAATTAAGATGTATATAAATTACCTATATTTTTGGGGTGTTACACGCACCCAACTGACATTCATGTCAGCAATACCCTTTATTCTTTAGTTTTTTGGGCCCCACCATTATAAATTACACACATACAAAAAATATCAAATACAATATTAAATTGCTTTAGGCCCCACCAACTCTTCACCGAATACATTCCCCTAACCGAATTCCTCCCCAACAGATGAGAAACTGCTGAGCCATGCCAACGGTTGGCAGACATCGGTGGCCAACCGATGCAACCATTGGCAGGCGTCTAAGGGAAGGTGATGAGCTAGTGGTACAAACTCTCGAATGATTTCATATTGGTCAACGGTTCAATTTCTTCATGGTCAAACATTTATTAAATGGTCATGAGAATGTTCGAAAATAATCATGGCAACAATTAGGTCGTGTACGTCACAATAATAAGCCCGGCCACCCCGGAAGAATTATTATAACGAAAATACTCTTTTAGTGATAAATAAAATAAAAATAAACACGAGAAACATGAAATTTCGGGCAAAACCCATCGGCTAATTAAAGTTAATTTCTTTTTAATCATCATTTTTGTTGTTATTGTTTTTATATATGTATATGAATGAATTAAATATTAAAATCAATATCTATTTAATACATATTTAAAAAATAAGGAACTTTATTGAAAAATTGGGCTTTTTACAAGATTAATATAATCCGTCAAATCTAATTTTGGATATGAAATTGAAAATTCAAGAAGCAAAGATTAATTGTTGCAAAACTTATAACAAATATCTTTACTGAAACAGATAATAGTTACAGCGAACATTTAAGAAGCAAACTCTAAAATGTTAATAGTCAAAAGAAAGTTTGATTTAAAATTCAGTTATATCCTTAAGGAGAAACGTTCAAGGAGGTCCATCATCTTTAGAAGTCCCAAGGAACAAATCTCAACCATTGATCAATAAGATCTAATGGTTAAGATTAATCACATATTTTATATATTGAGGGGTATTTTGGTCATTTTTTAAAAAATAATTTTTTTTATTTTTTTATTTTTTATTTTAAAATTTTTATTTTTATTATTTTTTTATTTTTTATTATGAAGGGGTATTTTGGTCATTTGGCATATAAAAAAAATTTCAATTTTTTTTATTTTTTAGGGCAAAATGCATAGAAGGGTAACCTACTTTCCATCAAAATTCATTTAAGGGTATGTACTTTTGTTTTGATCACTAAAGGGTAACATACTTTCATAAAGGTTGACCAAAGGGTAACCTACTTTCATAAATGTTTATCAAAGGGTAACCTACTTTAATAAAGGTATATAAAAAGGGGAAAATGACGTACTCACTCAACAAGTTTAATTTACTTGTTCCAACCAAAATGAACGGTTACAAAAAAAGTAGTTCAAAGTGTACATGCTTCTTTGTTTCTAAATCATTTTACTCAAACAATAAATTCAAAAAAGGGTCATGTGTTGGTTCTTAAGGTTGAGCTTCTTCATGAGATGAGTCTTGAACTTGATTAACTTGGATCACTAGATTAGTTTTGTTTCCGTACCTTAACCATTAGTTCAACGAAAGATGGAATTTTGGAAATTGAACGAAGAATTGATCGACATTATTTTGACCTAGTTTGAAGGCTGTGAAACAAAACTAATCATATAAGAAATAAATAGTCACGTGGGAAACAAATGGAAGAATTTATTACCGGTAACCGGTTTCACAAGTCACATTTTACCTTTTTATATACTTTTATGAAAGTAGGTTACCCTTTAGTGATCAAAATAAAAGTACATACCCTTAAATAATCTTTGATGGAAAGTAGGTTACCCTTTAGTAATCAAAACAAAAGTACATACCCTTAAATAAACTTTGCTGGAAAGTAGGTTACCCTTCTATGCATTTTGCCCTATTTTTTATTTTATATTTTAAATTTTTTTTATTTTCTTTATTTTTTTTATTTTTTATTTTTTATTAATTTTTTTAATTAAAAAATAATATTTATTTGATAACTACGTGTATAACTTAATCACATATGATTTTAGTGTAAAATCACGTGTGATTTTAGTGTAAATCACATGTGATTTTAGTGTAAAATCAGGTTTTAGTTAAATCACATGTGATTCAGCATGCAATCACATGTGATTCACTATGGAATAACATAAGTTTAGGTTGAGTCAAAAATTTGAGTAAATTACACGGATAGTCCCTGTGGTTTGACCTGAGTTTTGGATTTGGTCCCTAAGTTTCAGAAATTACATCTATGGTCACTAAGTATTGGACTTCGTATCGGTTTTGGTCTCTAAACCTAACAGCCGTTAAATTTGACTGTTAAACCTGGTCATGTGCATGAGGGTAAATATGTCAGTTCATCTTAAATCCTTCTCTCACTTATCAATTCCAACTCTTCTTCCAAAACCCAACTCACCTTTATCCCTTCTTCCCCCATTTAGTACTAGGGCTCATTGATTATGTTTTTGGTAAATATTGTTGTTTGGAAGACCACGTAGAGATGGTCTTGATCGGAAAAGTTTGGATCTATTACGGTTGTGTTAGAATTTTTTTCAAAAATAGGCTCGATCGGAGCCCTATTTTCACAAATAGGCTCGAATCTTTATCCCTTTCAAAAATAGGCTTTCATGACTCGTAGAGGCCGGCTTCCACTTGAAACCATGCCTCCCCGAGGCCGGCTTCATCAACCAGTTGATGTGACTAGCGGTTGCCGGTCTCCCCGAGGCCGGCTTCCCCTTTACGGCCTCCCCGAGGCCGGCTTTAAGCATCAACAAGTCGCCTATATATTTTGCACACTCCGGCTTAAACAACAACCTCCAAACAAAAAAAAAAAAAACCTTTTCCCCTTACATCTCAAAAAACAAAAAACATATTTCACAACTAAAAAAAACACATTTCTAATACCATGTGGCGAAGTCAAAAAGTCTTAATCATGGAACTTCGCCTACAGGTTGAGATGTTAGAAGAGAGTATTGACCAAATGAGTCAAGGAGCTCGAGCCCGTGAACTTCAAATTATCATTGACGAAATGCAACGTACAATATGTGAAATGGATAACTTGGCTTATGAAGGGGCATTGGAGGAGGCGGTTGTGGAGCAGCAAACTCAAAACTCGTCAATACGTAATCAACAACCAGAAACAATCGACTTGGTTGAGGAGTATGGTTGGGCCAGGAGTGTGGAGGAATTTTACTTGAACGGGGATAAGCGCGGGAATGAAACATTTTGCTATATTGTATTCTTAGGTCGTACCCAGGTACCTAGGGAGTTTTGGGGTACCCTGTTAGATGAAAATTCCAGCCCTGTTTTGTTCCGTGCGGTACGTAATTTAATTATGTTATTATCCATATTTTTAATCGAATCTCAAATGTAAATAATTGTATATTCATTACAGCATATAGATTGTTGGGTTAGAAGATGGATGCGTTATCGGTTGTATCTTGGCTATAATACTGGAGAATATAAGCGATGGACAATAATGCCTACCAAGTTTGAGTCTCTACTCTTACCACCTCACGGGTCAGATGCTGTAAAATATGCAGACGGCAGTTTGACACCTTACCCCGCTTGGGGGGACGTGGATGTCTTATACATCTCGTTACGTTTAAATGATAACGTTTGGTTGCTTGTGCAGATGGATCTTGTTAGCAACGATACATCTTTAATTTGCAGTTGTCGTCGTTCCATAAACCATGACGTGCTTAAGGCAACCCTAAAACGTTGGCGAGATGTTTTGCCCAGTTTTAAAAGGAGTTTCTCCTATGAAGAAAGAAACCCCCAATTTAAGGCGAATCTTGGTTTCGCCAAAGGCATACCTCAAGGAAGGGAAGAAGACTCTGCTGTGTTTGTTTGTAAATTTATGCATTATCTGGTAACAGGGAAATCAATCAAGCAAGATGGAGTCGTCGATAATAATCAGATCGCTACGGGTTATCGACAAGTTATGGCTCGTGATTTGTATAGCTATCGTATTTTATAATCACAACCCGAAATTTATCCTTTTAGATCCGAGGTTTTGTTTGATGATTTGGAATAAAATTTCAATTGTATTTGGTATTAATTTATAAATCGTGATGTTAGTGTTTATTTGTCAATTAAAAATAAAGTATTAAAAAAAATTCAAAAAAAATTAAATGTCTAACTTTGGAGCTTGATACAGTACACTTTTAAGTTATTCAGATATAACTTTATAAATGATAGTTGCAGTATTGATGATAGTGTAAACATATGAAAAAGAATTATAGCAAAAAGATAAGTAATGAAAGAGTTATGACAATCTGAAAATGCAAAGAAATAGTTTTTTGTAATCCAAAAACATACATATCCATGAAAATACAAAATTAGTGTTTATTTGTCATTTAAAAATAAAGTATTAAAAAAAAAATTCAAAAAAAATTAATTGTCTAACTTTTCACCAGGCGCGACAGATATGGACGGCAGCACGATATTCTTAACTTTGACTACGCGGAGGGCGTGTACAGGGTGAGGACAAGGGTTCAACCGGGCCAAAGTGGTGGGAACGATCAAACGGTGACTTACAACGGTGGAAAAGGTTCTTGTACATGCGGGAAGTGGCAAATGATGCGATTTCCGTGTTCACATGCTATTGCCGTTTGTCGTCATAGAGGTGATGACCCGAACCTTCTCGCGAATCGGGTGTACACAACACACTATTGGCAACGTCAATATAGAAAAGCCTTTACCCCGCTAGCCCATGTCTTTTACTGGAACGACCCGAATTGGGAATTGAGAGCCGCAAGTGGAAGAATTTCCACAAGAAGAGGGAGGAGACAGGTGAATAGGTTCCCTATGGAGATGGACCAGGCAGATCCAACGCAATCTGGCAGAAACCGTTGTGGAATTTGCGACTGGGAAGGACATAACAGAACCAGATGCCCAAATCTTAGTGGAGAAAGAAGAGTGTAGAAGCATTTTGTGCTTTTCAGTTATTTTTTTTGTACTTAAGTTAATGTATTATTAAATATGTAATAGTTTTTTAATGCACGTTTTAATATGATAAGACCAGTTTTATTTCACATGATATATCAAACTATATTACATATCATTCATTCTCACGTTTAACAGTAAAAATCACATTTCTACCATTAGTCTGATAGTCATGATTTATGATAAAAGTACAAAGTTCATCAGGTAGAATTCCGTTTTCATGCATGAAATGCTTGAAATCACCACTCATTTTAACTTCCCCAAATTGAGTAGCATGGAGGTCCATGACTTCAACAGAATCACCTCTTCGTATCACGCAATGTCTTTTCTGAAGTAGGTGGTTATGCTGCCTCACAAACCGAGGCGGTAAAAGCTGAAAATACCAAAAAATTATAATTTTAGTTAATTGAACAAATATTATCTTGTAATTTTAAACGTACCATCTTTTGCTTTCTCGTGTTAAAATTCTTAAACCTCCCTTTTAACTGCCAGAGATGAACAACCGGTGGTCCTATTTCACGCAACACTTCAATATGTCGCTCATATCGAGCTTGCTCTTGATCAAGCCAAAGAAGTTGCTCCTCGTCTGCAATTTCTTCCGCATGCACCTCATTATAATCCATAGCTATCAAACATTCTAACTCAGCCTCATCTAAAGGAGGCGAATCATACACGGGGTGATATGGAGGTGACTCGTTATTCGACGAACTCATTCTTAATTTTATGATTTGTGAAGTGTGTTTTTTTGGTGAAGTTGTTTTTTTTGTTGTGTTAAACGTGAAGTCTAAAGCCGGAGTGTGCAAAATATATAGGCGACTTGTTGATGCTTAAAGCCGGCCTCGGGGAGGCCGTAAAGGGGAAGCCGGCCTCGGGGAGACCGGCAACCGCTAGTCACATCAACTGGTTGATGAAGCCGGCCTCGGGGAGGCATGGTTTCAAGTGGAAGCCGGCCTCTACGAGTCATGAAAGCCTATTTTTGAAAGGGATAAAGATTCGAGCCTATTTGTGAAAATAGGGCTCCGATCGAGCCTATTTTTGAAAAAAATTCGTTGTGTTAAGGGCGGCGGCGGCTGTGGTGGAACTGGAATTGGGGTTCTGGGTTTTAGGTTTTTGTTGAGATTGATTAGAATGTAAACGGGTCATATCGGGTCCAGGAGGTGTTGCTGAAAATTTAGCTCTTCTTGGTCCGTTTAGTTGTGCACTTTCTACAAGTTCCTGTCTCTTTCAAACACCGCCACCATTAACGCCCCCAACTGTTAGAAATCCTTCAATTACCAAGTTGACATTACTTTATTATTAGTAGTATTATTAAAGTTAAACAATTTATGTATTCGGTGTGTGTATGTCTAAATAGGGATAAATTGCAAACCTTCTGTTTTCTTTTTAACATATATTGTGTTCCTCTGTTTTAATATTCACCGGCAAGGCAAACTTCACCGGAAAACCATATCTTCCATACTCGATTAACATGGACAAAATCTTTCGAAATCAAACACCAACACCACCCCCTGTTGTAGTTCTTTCTCCGGATAGATTTCACCATTGTCGGCCATCACTGCTATTGCTTTCACTTGGTTATATCTGCAACTTCTCCGGCGAAAATAAGTTCTGACTTGGTTTTGTCCCGAGCCTCTTTCTCCAGTTTCCCATTTAACTTATCGATAACATTATCACAAATTTCTCCAGTTCCCCATTTAACTTATCGATAACATAATCACAAATTTCTCCAGTTTCCCATTTAACTTATATATACAAACATAACATTTCACAAAGGCATTAATATATTCTGTCAACACTAAATAAATGCTTTTAACTTTAGTAAAATGTAAAATTCTGTATGTGAAGAATAAAAAGGTAGGTGTCTATTTTTGTTTAGTTGCGTATACTTTTTCTTTTTATTTTTTTTATTTTTTTTTTAATTTTTGCATTTTTCCATAAATTTAAGTAATAATGTTCTTTTGATTTACAACACGTCATTGTTTATATTGTATTGAAACTTATAATCTAGCTTGTATCTCAATTCTCAACAAGGAACATATTTCCGCGCATTGCAGTGGTTAATTGCTAGATCAAGTATTTTTGTAAAATTATAAATTTGATATAATATATCCCTAAAATACATATTAGCAATATCTTTAATAAATTTAGTGAAACTAGTAATACGATTTATATATGGCAGATTAGAACTCTAGAGCTTGAGGTTGGCGGAGATTACCCCTATGGCAGAACCATTTTAATTTAGTTAACATTTTAGCACTTTGATATACATAGCCCTTATAGATTCATGAACATCAAACTAACATATAAACCATAAGTAAAACTTCATAAGTTTAACCAAAATAATATCAACCAATAAAATAAAATAATTTACAATACGGAACCTTCATTACTAGTTATAACTCAACAACAAGATTAGAAATAACGAACGCATATTTTCAATATGATTAAATAAAGCCCCAAAATATTATTTGTCATTATTAAAAGTAAGAAGCAAATTTAGTGAAAAACTTTCAAATTCAAAATCATTTGAAGTATATTTACAGCATCTAAAAAATAGGAAAGAACTTATCTCATCTTATAGGGAACAAGATAAGCTGTTATAATGTTCAAGAACATTATTGACACAAAACTATTACATTTGGAATCCGAATTTCCGAACTAGATGCACTAGATCATCCCAAATTAACGTAAGTATTCTTTATAAAAGAAATACTAAACAAAAATAACTTTCTGATTGAACACAAAGAAAATTTCTTGTATTAAACAAAAATAACTTTCAGATTGAACACAAACAAAATTTCTTATCCTTAACCCCATGACCTACCTTCATGATTCAAAAATTATGATTATAACTCTCTAAAATTCTCTTTAAGGGACGGCAACTCTATTATGTTTTGGTCGGATATTTGGGCAAGCCACGTTCCATTATCTTCTCTTTTTAATCGTCTTTTTAAATTAGAGTCCTTTTTGTAAAGTTAATGATAGACTTTCTAGCGATGGATGGAATTTTAATTGGAGAAGGCCTATTAGAGGTGGTACTGAGGAAGAACAATTTCAAAATCTCTCAGATCTTTTACGAGATTACCGGTTGCAAGAAGGTAAAGATAAAGTTGTTTGGTCCCTTGGTGATTCTTGTGATTTTACGGTTGGTGATACAATATTTCACATAAGTAATTTCCTTTCTCCCGGGTTTTCTTATATTTCGAGATGGTGTACTTCGGTTCCTATTAAAGTAAATATCTTTATTTGGAGGATCACTTTGGATAGGCTCCCTACAAGATTAAACCTTTCAAGGAAAGGACTTGAATTAAATTCAATTTTTTGCCCGGTGTGTAACTCAGCGGTTGAATCAATTTCGCATCTTGTCCCATTGCGATTGTGGTGTGGTCGAGTATATCCAAATGGTGTGATCTTGTTTCTCCGTATCCTACATCTTTTAACGAATGGATGGAATTTTGTGACTCCATTACGTGCCGGAACCATTGCGGTCTAAAATTCCAAGTTATAGGATACACTACGTGTTGGATGATTTGGAGATTTAGAAACTCAACCGTGTTTGACAAAGGAAAATTGCGTAAAAATGATATAGAAGATTATATTCTTTTATTCTCTTTTTCGTGGCTTTCCCATCGAAATCTAAAATGTATGATTTCATGGACTGATTGGCTCAAATTTACTTTGTAATGTTTTTCTAGTCTAGCAAATTGCTAGATTCTAGTTTAATAAATCTTTCGTTCAAAAAAAAAAAACTAGCCCACTACTTCCACTAACTAGTACCACTAATTTGTAATTAACCAACTAATTTGACTAAGTAGACAAACTTACATAATTTAAATTACTAATAATTAATTATTAAACTACAATTGAAATACTAATTACAATATTAAATCCTAAAGTAATAAACACGTATCATATTGCTGGAACAATAATTGTCATCTTGTGTTGGAACATTCAATTGACATCTTGGCTGAAACCTTTAAGACTCTTAATTACCAAAAATATTTTTCATTAAAACAATTAATCGGAGTCGTAAAATATCAATTAACATATAGTTATTGTTGCCAAATAAGAATATTGCAGGAGACTGAATTTTCGATCACTGAACATGTCACGTGGACATATAATTGCAAACGTGACATGATACGTATCATAAGGAATAAAGTGTTATTATGAAGTGTTATACTTGTAATGGTTGACCCAATTAATCCGTAATTCCAAGAAATGGTTATATCAAATTGACGTTTTCAAACCATGGACTTGTAACAATTAATGCTGCAGCCGTTTCAATTAGAGAGGATAACAACTTTTTCCGGTTTATGTATGTCCTAAAATATATTTAGTGATTTATATTCATTGTGTAAATTTATGTGAATTTATGTGATTTGTATTAATGCTCAATAGGTCAGTTTCGTGTGCGTTAACTATTTTTTGGATATATTGATATAAAAGGTAGATTTATAAAATGCTATTAATAAAAATTTAATAGCATTAATTCTCAATAAAGTATTATTATAGCCATTACAATGTGTTATAAATACCAGCCATACAATGCATAAAAGTGATAACATAATCTTTAACATTTGATCGTATTCTCTAAATTTTGAGTTCGCGATGAAGAAGAATATTATGTGTCTTCTTTTCCTTTGTATTTTATCTATAAATTGTATGAACATTATCGCTAACGTTGAACAATACTGCCAGGATCAATTCGGTAACTATTTTTTGAACCCTTTTTCAATTTTAGTTCTCTTGTGTATTACTATTAATTCCTAAACATATTGTATTAAGAACCAAAAAATCACTTTATTTATTTACTTTTTTTCTATTACAAAATTTGTATAATTTTGGTTGCTATGCAGGCCCACATGAAAGCGCTTATATACGTAGCTATGCACCAAATCTTTGTCTATCACTCTCGTGCGGAGAAGATTGTGTTACTCTAGTTCCTCCCAACTTAACAATAGATTATTCAGGGTGTCGAGGCTCCATTTGTCTTTGTTGTGCCAGTAATTAACCAGATTTCATAAGCAACTAGTTTTTGTCTACATGTTAATGTAAAATCTTAAATAATTTATTTACATGAATAATAATTATCACGTTCTCAATCTATAGTTTGATTTTGGGTACTAAGAGATGCACATTGCACAAACATCACCCCATATTAGAATATATCTAAATAATGTTATTATAAGTAATGTTTAACGGAATAGATAATATGGATAATTTTCTCGTTTTTTGTTTGATCAGTTCATGAAGGTAACATGCCATGTGTCAATAACTCGTACTTTAATCCCCAGTAGAGTTTCCAACATCTGTGCACTTTTTCCAATTTTTTAAATTATAATTTACATAAATATTGTTACAGACATAAAAAAAATTACATCTTTGACTTAATCAGATGAATCACCATCATCCTCAGCTATCCTTATCTCAAGTAAAACATCCAACGTATCTACAAAAATAAGACAGGTAAAAAACATTTAATTATATAACTAATAAGTTATGTGCAAATGAAACATGAAATTGGTAAAAAGAATACAATTTTGATCTCCCTGCAAGTTATAAAACACAATCTGGATTTATTGCTAGCAAATTAAAAAGTTCGTCCATTAACATAACAGAGATTCATAACGGAGATAACACTACAATATTATCTGCAATATTCATAATGGAGATCGAAAGCAAACAGATTGAGTTGGTCAATTGAATCGTTACAACTGAAAGATCAAAAATTGCAATGAAACTAATTGAAAAGGAAGTAGTATCGATCCTTCAACTTTGAGTTCAACTATTCAATTGCTTGATTGCTTGACACCAGAGATATAAAAACGAATTTGTCCACTCACAAATCCCCGAAGTTTTTAATTATATTTGAGTTCAACTATTCATACATGGTAAGGCTATGCCTCTTCCTCAACTAATCGTTTTCTTTGGATCCCATGTATTCTTAAACTCAATTTAAATTACTTCAAATCGTTGGTGCCTTTTTGTTCTTACATTGTGAATTAGTTTAGGTTAAAGTTCAAGAGAGGTTAATTTTTGATGGTGTGGTCAACTGTAAACAACTCTGATGTGAATTGGCGAATATGAGAGATGAACACCTTGTGCTCGATTACATGCCAATAAGCACTTTTTGTTCTTTTTCATGTGAGTTATACGGCTAATCCAAATTTGAGTGATTTAGGTGCCATTCAACAAACAATACGACTAATCCAAATTTGAGTGATTTAACTGCTCATTTTTTTTTGGAGTTTATGATGTGCATAGATGCTGTCATGTATTTCTTTGACCCATCTAATACAAATTTGATTAATACACATACATTTGGATATTAAATGATTTTTATATATTTTTTTTTTGCATGAAACTAATGCATGGACCATATATGCAGGTTTATTCAAGTCTTTTTTTGAATTAATGATACATTTTATTATTTATATATATAACCTCATAATTGAGTAAATGTTGATCTTTTTCAGGTATGATCTGAATGTTAACTTATTGAATGTACATGCTCATAAAAGTACATTTCACCGGTTTGACAAATTCAATCTCAAATACATTCCTTGTGGAAAGAGTAGACTCAGAGAAATCTTTTTAAAGCAAGACAATTTAATAAGGTAATATAATACTTTAGATAATAAGCAATCATAATTATTATCTATTTATAAGCAATACTAGCCCTTGGATCAAATGCTTAAAATGCTTACCAAAATGGGCGGGTAGGAAATAGTTCAAAATGCTTCATTTTTTGTATGGGTCCGTTTGGGTTGATCAACCCAAGACACCTTTTTCCATTTTCCTTTTTTCTAATAACTTTTAAAGTTTGTTATATAGGGTCCTTGAATTAGACATTTCTGAGGAAACGGTTCTTATTGCTGTTGGAGTGATGCAAGTATGGATAAATCATCCTTTTAAAATTGCAGATCAAACGGAAATTGATGGAAATTTGAAATATTTAATTGCGTTACAATCTCATTCACATTTGTTTACATTTATAGCATTATTTTTATATATTTTCTATGAGTGATTGAGTTATCATAATTCATATATATATTTACTCGTATTAAGAATCACAAGTTTCAATATGGTCTTGCAAATCATGTTTTACTTCCAATCGGCAATGAGGAGTTGTACTTTCTGTTATCGATTAGAAAATTTTGTTAATACGTTTTGAGTAATATTTAGGAAAACTGTTAAATAATTTCTCCTTTTTTTTAGTAGTCTACTTTTACCCTTTTTTTTTTTTTAAAAAAAAAAAAACTTTTTTTCTCTCTAAACCCTAGCGCCGGCGATCTACGTCGTCATCAATCGGGGTTCCGGGAGGGGGGTTGGGTGCCGTTTTTCCAATCGTTTTCAATGGGCAGATTCACAACAAGATCACATTCGGATGGTTGGACGTGGCGAATTGGGAAGAATGATCGGAAAAGGCCGAATATCATTGAGAAGCCAATTGCTAATCCATATCACAAAGCTGTGGATCGGATTGCTTCTTCATTCTATATTACGAATTTTCCAATGATGTGGATGTGTCAGCCTTATGGAAGTGGTGTTGGCAGTTTGGTCACGTTATTGACGCTTACATTGCTAAAAAAGTAACGAAATTTGGTAAGCGTTTTGGTTTCATTAGATTTCTGAGAATTCAAGATGATGAAAAGTTTGCTAGGAGATTATCCGAGCAATGGATGGGTTCCTATCATGTATATGTTTCGGTAGCTCGATTCAATAGAGAAAAATTGGACCGTAAAGTGCATGAGAACGTGAATAATAGAGGAGGTAACATTAAGTCTAATATTCAGTCATCGTATGCGAGCGTGGTGGCAGGGGATGGTAAATTTTGTCCTGCAACCATGATCAGCAAGGAGAATCGGGGCAAGGAGAATAGGGGGGAAATCTATTGTCTTAAAAGATAATGACCTAGTAGTGTTGGCAGATTCGGAGGTGATCGCCCTGGCAAAGGTGAGAGATATTCATGTAATGCCTCAATTATATGTGATATTGGAGAATGAAGGTTTTTCTGAGCTTGATATCCATCATATTGGCGGGTATTGGGTGTGGATTGAATTCAAATCTGCTAAGGCGTGCATGAGATTTAAAAATGCAAACTTGAAAAGTTATTTCTCATTGATTCAGCATGTTACTAGTAATTTCGTGGTGGACGAAAGAACGTGTTGGATTGAAGTAGATGGCCTCCCGCTATGTGCGTGGGATTCAGATGTTTATAAGAAGATTGCCGGATTGTTTGGATCCTTTCTTTGTTTTGATGAACAAGATGATAATCCAAGTAGGGGCAAATTATGTATTAGTTCCAAAGAAAAAATGATAATTAATGAGGTCATTAAGGTGGAGGTGGAAGAGATGATGTATGAGGTTCGAGTCCGGGAGACCGGTCTTTGGTCTCTTAAGATTGAAAAACCAAAGTCAGATAATGGATCGAATTACAGTGAAGATGAGGGGAAGACGATCACTTGGTGCATAATGTTTTTTCTGATTCAAGTGATTCAGGGGACGGTGATGAGGATAACAAATATGATGATTTGGTGATGGATCTGGAAACAGTAGTAATGGGGCAGAAGCTAGTGACGTGCAAGTTGGGGAGGAAGGAAATAAACTAGTAGATAATAAATCTACTTCATCTCTTAGTGGTAATGAGACGGAAGGGGGTAGGGTAATACGAGAGATGATGTCCTCGTTCAAAACATGGGAGAAACGGTTGGTACAACCGTCAAGGAAGGTGGAGCTGATTCTAGTCCGGTTAGTTGCCCTCCGGGTTTCGAAAATTGTAAAAGGCGGGGGTACTAAATTTGGGTCTGAAAAGGCGTCATCATCATCATGTGACACTTTTTTTGGGCAAAAGAAAACTAAGAAGAATTCTTCGAATAAGGAAGGTCGTATTGGTGGTTCATTGGGTAATAATGAAGATAATGTCCATTAATATTAGAGGTATCGGAGAGGTGGAGAAAAGAAGGTGGGTTAGAAAACTTTGTTATCAAAATGCAGTTTCTTTTTTAGGGGTGCAAGAAACTTTGATGTCTAAAGTCGATTTATTTAAGATTAAAGCGTTATGGGGGAATTATCAATTTGATTTCGCGTGTAGCACGGCGCGTGCTCATTCGGGCGGAATTATTTCTATTTGGGATAAGGTGGTTTTTGAAAAATCTTATATTAGCTGCGGTGTTTATTTTGTTATTGTAGAAGGCCGGTGGACGGGCGTGCAAGGTAGTGTTCATATTATTAATATTTATGCTCCTCAAGATGTTGAAGCGCGACGAGGTCTTTGGGAGGAAATTAATAATTATATGAATGGTAAATCCGGGAATTTTATTATTTTCGGCGATTTCAATGAAGTCCGTATCGAGGAGGAAAGATTCGGATCCATGTTTAATGCTAATGGGGCTCGGATTTTCAATCACTTCATTGATCAAAATGAGTTGGTAGATTTACCTATCGTTGGAAGAAAGTTTACTTGGATGAATAAGCGTGCAACGAAGATGAGTAAGCTTGATAGATTTCTTATTTCCGGTAATTTGATTGTGCAAAAACGTAATATTAAAATCTCTACTTTGGAAAGAAATTTGTCAGACCATATTCCGATTTTGTTACACGTTAATAAATTGGATTTTGGTCCGGTTCCGTTTCGGGTAGCTCATTCATGGCTCGAAGACAAAGATTTTGATGTTTTAATTTCCGCATCTTGTTCCGAGCATATAAAGGGATCCGAGTCTAATATCGTGCACTTAAAAAATAACTTCAAATTTATCAAAGATATATGTAAAAGGTGGTATGCTGATAAAAAAGAAAATGCTCCTATTCGGGTCAAATGGTTGAAAAACCATATTATTGAAATCGAGAATAAGATTGATGAAGGTATTGCTTCGGTAGAGGAGATAGAGCAAAGACTAGCGTGGTCCAAAGATCTAAAGGAGTTGGAAAAATTAGAGAATATTGATTTAATGCAAAAGTTGAAATTAAAATGGGATGTAGAAGGAGATGAAAACTTTTCCTTTTTCCATGGTTTAATGAATCAAAGAAGGCGGATGCAAATGATTCAAGGGATCATGGAGGATGGAGAGTGGATAGAGGACCCGAATGATATTAAAAATATTTTTTATGAGTTCTTTAAGTCAAAGTTTGGTAGTATTGACACATGTGTCCCTGATTTCGGTCATGGCCGTTTCAATAATCTCACGGATGGGGAGGTTTTAGATATTGAAAAAAGGTGTGATAAAAAGGAATTGAAAGAGGCGGTGTGGAGTTGCGGTAGTGATAAAGCTCAGGGGCCGGATGGGTTTACTTTTAAGTTTATTAAAAAGTATTGGGCTCTTTTGGAAGAAGACGTTTTGTAATTCGGTTGATGAATTTCTCGATAAAGGTATTTTCCCAGTCGGTTGTAATTCGTCTTTTATAACTTTAATTCCTAAAGTTTCTAATCCTACGGTGGTGAAAGATTTTAGACCCATTTCGCTTATTGGGTTTCAATATAAAATTATCGCTAAAGTGTTAGCTTTACGGTTAGCAAAAGTGGTAGATAAATTGATTAGCCGGAACAATCCGCGTTTATAAAGGGTAGACAAATCCTTGATGGTCCTTTAATGGTTAATGAGATTATGGAGTGGTATAAATTGAAGAGGAAGAAACTTCTCCTATTTAAAATTGACTTTGAAAAGGCGTATGATTCTTTAAGTTGGGATTTTCTTGATTGCATTATGATGAATATGGGTTTCGGTTCTAAGTGGAGAGGATGGATTCGGGAATGTTTAGCTTCGGCTAGACTTTCAGTTTTAGTTAACGGAGCCCTACGGTGGAGTTTAATTCGTACCGCGGATTACGTCAAGGTGACCCTCTCTCCATTTCTTTTTATTATAGCTATGGAGGGCCTTCACGTCTTGATTGATTATGCGGTGCATAATAATCGTTTCACTAGTGCTTCGGTTGGGGACTTAGGTATCTCGGTGTCTCATTTATTCTACGCGGATGATGTGATGGTTGTATCGGAATGGGGTCAATCGAATATTGAAGGAATTTTATGGGTGTTGGATGAGTTTTTTAGATGTTCGGGTCTTAAAATAAATGTGAATAAGTCAAGTGTTTTTGGAGTAAATGTAGATGAAGAAGACATGGCGGCTTTTTGCATTGCAAATGATTGCAGCAAAGGTGATGTTCTGTAACACACCGATTTTCAACCCAAATTAAAACTTTTAAAACAAAAGTTTAAGTCTTTACAAACCGAATATAAAAATATGGTTTAACTAAAACATTTGGAATAATTAGTAAGTATCAAAACCGGTGTTACAAATATATCGAAACTATAGTCTAGGGAATTAAATAAGTACACCGAGCTAATCCATCCAAATGCTAACTACGGGCTGCCTAATCTTTTGCTCCCGAACCTGAGTACATAGTTAAAATAAACGTAGTACGTCAGACAAATATTGTCTCGTGAGAAACATGGGTTTTTGACCCGGTTAGAAAATAATTTGCAATAAAATAATAATTAACAATTATCAAATTGCACATAGACAATCAATCTCTAAGGCTTGCCATAAGCCAAACACATACGTAACGGGCCTCCCCGAAACAACTCCCCCGATATGGGTTATCTAGGTAAACTCCCCCGTTTTCGGGTTATCTATTTGCTCCCCCGATTTCCGGGTTATCTCAAACTCCCCCGTTTCCGGGTTATCTATTTCTCGACATACTACTCTTGCGCAGGGTGGTACCGCCCCAAGTAGTAGCCACTAACTCCCCCAACTTGTGTGGGTTATCTAGGATCCAATCGATCAACTACCACATAACAAATCATCAACTTGGGTCAAGCCCATATCACAACTCAATCATACTAGTGGTAACTAAACAACAAGTTCACAATACAATTCAATTCATTTCAATTAAATTAAATCATACTCTATCAATTCAATCTTTTCTTTATTAAAATATTTATCTAATAAAGACTCTAAAATCATTTCAATTCATAAACAAGGTTTACTATGTACTCAGAAAATATCACATGTACTCACCTTAGCAATGCTCTCCAACAATTATGTTCAACAACACAATCCTTACTTCCAAATTGAGGAAGTACTTCCAATCTCAAGGTCTTCTTGACCTAACATCAATATCAATACAAAATCTAGTTATAATCCATAACTAGCTACTAAGTAGCCCATCTAAACATTCCCAACCACCAAGTTCATACAACTTGGTGGAATCTCAAACCCTAGTTCAAGATTTTCCATCATCAATCACAAATCTAACTTGTACACATTGATTACAAGTCCATAAGGAGTGTTTTACACTCATGAAAGTTCATCTTCCCCAAAGATGATATGGTGGGTTCCCAAAACCACCATTGTTACCCATACCAAGCTCAAAATGAAGGTAACTAAGTGAAATAAGCAAGAATTCTTACCCTTGATGCTTAAATCCTTCAAGATGATGAAGATTTGAGCTCCTTAGCTCCAAAAACCGCCCAAATGCTCTCAAAAACGGCTGCTATAAGTCTAGGGTTCGTAGGTGTTATGAGCCCTAGCTTCTACACAACTTTATATACTCCAGACAGCCCTCGCGCCACGCTCGCGTTTGGCTCGCGCCGCGAGGTGACGCGGGATGTCCTCTTGGTCGCCGCAGGAAGCCAGACTTCGCGCCCCGCTCGCGCCGAGTTCGCGCCGCGAACAAAACGCGAGCTCGACGCGAATTGCTCGCGTCTGATATCTGATCTTGCTGTTTGAACTCGCGACTGACTCGCGACTGCCTCGCGCCGCGAGGCATGTCTGGGTCAGTTTCTTGCCTTTTAAACTTGTTTCCATCCAAGTCTTGACCCATACTTGGTTACACCAAGTCCCAAACATCCCAATACTCGATAGAACACAAACCGAAATGTAAACTAACATAAATAACGAAAATTCACATAAATCCCGAATAATTACACGAAATGAAAAACGTAAAATTACGGTCGTTACATGTTCCATTCTCTTATCTTGGAATTCGGTTGGGTGGTATCAATAATATTCGGGCTTGGGACGTGATTATGGACCGAATGCGATCCAGGTTATCATGTTGGAAGGCTAATATGCTTTCTATCGGTGGTCGGTTAACGTTGATCAAATCGGTTCTCGGTAGCTTGGGTATCTATTGGATGTCAATTTTGCGTGCTCCGGTTGGTGTTATAAAAAAGATGGAGCAACTCCAGGCTCAGTTTTTTTTTTGGGGAGTAATGGTAGTGATAAGAAGATGAGTTGGGTTAAATGGAATGATTGCTTGGCGGGAAAAAATAAAGGTGGGTTAGGAATTGTTAGTCTCGATGCTCTAAACCTTGCTCTTATTTATAAGTGGCGGTGGCGGTTTTATAATGAAGGTGAGATGCTTTGGTGTAGGGTTATTAAATCCATATATGGCGTTGAAGGTGGCTTTGTTAACCCGACGTATCCGCGGCATAAAAAAGGTATTTGGTTTAAAATTATTGGGTCCGTGAATTTTTTACATGATAAGAATATTATCGATCACAATGCTATTCAATATAATTTGATGAATGGGGAGTCGATTCGTTTTTGGTTTCATAGATGGGTAGGGCCGGTTCCTTTAGCTCATATGTTTAATGGTCTATTTCGGATTGAATTAAATTCATTCTGTAATGTAAGTGATAGATGGCGAAATGGGAGTTGGGCTTTTAATTGGAGGAGAAATATTAGAGGTGGTGTTGAACAAGAGCAATTAGATAATCTTGTCTCTCTTTTATATGGGAGGTCGGTTAGTGTCGGTAGAGATAAAGTCACGTGGAATTTGGGTGATCATTGTTCTTTTTCGGTAGGTGATGCTAGACGCCATATAAACTCGATTTTGTATCCCGGGTTTCAATCGGATTTTTGTTGGTATCATTTTATACCGATAAAAGTAAATGTGTTTATGTGGAGGTTGTGTATGGATCGGTTACCAACTAGACTTAATTTGTCTAGAAGGGGGATGGAAATTGACTCTATTATGTGTCCTTCTTGTAATGATTGTGTGGAGTCAAGTTCGCATATTATGTTCTCTTGTTCGGTTGCTAGTCAGGTATGGGATTCAATCTTCAAATGGTGCGATATGGGGAGGGTTCCATTAGCTTCTTTTCGAGATTGGTGGGATTATGGAGATCGAATGTCAAATGCAAATGATCGAAGGTTGAAGTTTCGTATGATCAGTTTTGTTACGTGTTGGTTTTTAGGTGTTGTAGGAACTCTTTGTTGTTTGATAGTGGTAGAGTCCATAAGTCGGAGTTGTTTGATAATGTTCGGCTTTTTTTTTTTTCTTGGATCACTCATAGGAGTCAAAAGTTTAAGACTCCGTTGGTTGATTGGTTGAGACTCCCTTTGTAATTGTGGTTGTTTTTAGTCTAGTTTTTTGCTAGACTCTAGTTTAATAAAAGGTTGGTGTGTAGGTTTTCGGGAGGGTGATGGCAATGCCGAAGCTCTACTCGTTGCCTTCTTTTTGCTGTTAAAAAAAAAATTTCTCTTCTTTTTTTGAACTCTTGAATAATATCTGGGAAAACAATTAATTAATTTTTCCTTCTCATCTTTATTTAGGAAATTATACTGTCCTGCAATCAAACTATTCATTAATCTCTAATAGCTTGTTCTTAGTTTATTACATTACTCTATTACATTAGAATCTGATGTTGTACGTATGATTTTTTATCTTTTTATTATTTGGAATATAGTTTAATTTATTAAAATGCCCCTTAATAATGACTAGATAAAGGAAACATTCCAACGACAGAAATTAGTAACTGAAGTACTGAATTACTCAATACTATGATTCAAGAGTTAAAACAATAACATAACGTTTTTTATTTTTTTACCTGACATGATTTATTTGATTTTCAGAAAAAAATTTGTCAGGAAGGAAAATGTATATAACTAGTAGTCACCGCCCGTGCGTTGATTCAGTGTAAAAACGTACATTTACTATTTACTATTTACTAATAAATAATAAAGTAGGGTAGACAATCTTTAGTATCATTCGTTTCAAAAAAAAGGTGAAAATCGAACCTACTTATAATAAGGTATAAAAAGTAAAACATACTTTTAAATGCGGATATAAATTAAAAAACTTCAAAAGTAGGAGTTACAATGGGAAAGAAATGGGAAAGAAAAAGGAAAGTGAAGTTATAATGTGAAAGATAATAGAAGTGAAATGCTAGGATTTGAACTCTAGACGTGAGGTTATTTTGCATGCTATCATTCAATTGAAAACCTCAAATACTTTGTTCAATGAAGGCTGGCTTGATATTTGTAAATGCAAACCTAACAAAAAGACAAAATATTGAAAAATCTTTAAACCTAACAAAAAGACAAAACATAGAAAAATCCAAATCGATATTGTTAATTCGGTTGAAAAATGTAAGATATATAATTTACCAATGATATTCGTCCGTGAAGGCAGAGCAGCGTTACCTGATGCATATAACGCCTCTTTACCTGACTTAGATGTAAAGGTAATTTCTATATTCAAAATAGTATTCTTACATACTGTGATTAAAAAAATTTCGATTTTTTATTAAATATGTATTAAGAGTAGGCCTATTAGTAGGTATAAATGGTAAGCCTAAGTAACATTACTCATGTATTAATAAACCTAATTGAATTTAAGTAAAACAACTAATTGGACCGTAACTTCTGATTATGTGATGTTATTCTTCATATATACAATTGAATAAGAAGCATACGGTGATCATAAACAAAGTAAAGGTTGGTAGTGGGCCAGATGATTATCTTTGTTTAAATTAATTTCAATCTGTTAGATAAAAATCTCATTTTTCTATTATGGGCCCATGCAAGTTTTGTGTGGTTAATACAGACCAGCTAGAGCATCTCCAATGATAGCTTTTTTAAAAGCTTATTACTATTTCAATTAGTCTTTACATGACTTATTACCATTGCAATGACTAGCTTTTCTAAAAGCTTATTATAAAGACTTTTTTTCTACTAACCTTTTAACCTACTTTTAATGTTTGTCTTTTTTGGTCTCTCATATTTAATAACTTTTCATTTTAAACCTTAAATATATTTATATATAAATTCTTTATTATATTTTTGTTAGTTAATAAATAAATTATATAATATTAATGTCAATTATTATAATATTTTTGTATGAGACATTTTATAAAAATATTATATTTAGTAATATGTTAAAAAATTGTCGAATTATATATAGGGGGTATTTATAAAACATTTGAAATAGATAAAGGTAAATTAAAAAAATTGTAAAAGAAAAAGCTTTTGCAAAGGTTAACCATTGGAGATGCTATTTATGAAAAGCTTTTTGGTTATTGAAATGTTGATGTGGCAAAAACAATAAGCTTTTGTGAGGTTAACCATTGGGGATGCTCTAAGAATGTATACATTTCTATTATGCATATTTGATACGGATCCTAACCTATTCTCGTGGCTAAGAAGGTCGGCCAAGTCTATCTACATCCAACCAATTCTCAAGTTTATCTTTTAGTTGTTAGCTTCGTTATTGTTTTCCTTTTCCTAGTATAACTCGTATTAGGTTTATTATTTATAGGATTGTATTTCCTTGGTTGGATGTAAGTTATTTGAATTGAATAAAACGTTTCTTTTGAAACCCCAAAGAACTCGTGTTCTTGTTCTTGTGATTTCGGTTGGCCGAACACAACCCTCAAGCTAGGGTTTAGCTTCCACTAATACGAATCCGTATCAAGTGGTATCAGAGCATCAGGTTTTGTTTTCAGAGTGTCGGGCCGTGAGGAAGATCGTCGTCAACACCGTAGATTCGCTGCCGGAGGAAACGGGTTCGAACAACGTGACCCACGAGACGTTGCTGAAATCGAACGCCTCCAACAAAGGATTCGTGACCTCGAATTGAATCAATTCGGACGTGACGATTCCGAGACAGAATCCGTCGCATGGAACCGTCAAGATGAATATCATGAAGATCGCAATGTGTTCGGCCGAAGTCCTCGTCGCACACCATCACCACCACCGCCGGACCCATTACGCAGTTTGGGAATCTCACCCCAAATACCGGAGTTCGAAGGACGTATGCAACCCGACGAATTTATCGAGTGGATCCAAACCGTCGAGCGGGTATTCGATCTCCAACGCATCCCGGAAGCCCTTAAGGTAAAAATAGTTGTTATTCGTTTACGTAGATACGCATCACTATGGTGGGAACACGTACAACACCAACGATCCCGACAAGGTAAATATAAAGTCGAAACATGAGATAAGATGAAACGGTTAATGCAATCAAAATTCCTCCCGGTCAATCATAAACAAGATTCGTTTTTAGATTACCACAATCTAAAACAAAATCAATTGACCATTGAGGATTTCATCGTCGAGTTCGAACGATTGCGTATGCGTTGTGGAGTCGAAGAAGATGACGAGCAGATTATTGCTCGATTTTTAGGGGGCATTCGATCCGAAATTTCGGATGTTGTTATGTTGCAACTGTAACACCCCAATTTTCAAAACAACATTTAAATACCATTTAATTCAAAAATACATAATATTGTATCAACATCAAATGCCAGTTTTACAAAAACGAAAAGGTTTCTTGTTCGAGATTATCAGAGTTTACAAAAACGGTGTTACAAATTATATCTTAACCATAGGATAAGGACTCTAATCATCAACACCGAGCTAATCTCAACAAGGCCTCTTCTAAACGGGCCTCCTAGATCTTCGATCCCGAACCTGAGTACATAGCAAAAACACAAACATAGTACGTGAGACAAAATTGCCTCGTGAGATACATGGGTTTTAGACCCGATAAACAAATAGTCAAATAATATCATTTAATCTTAAAATAATATTACTAAGTTTGTTTTGGGTCACTTTATCACTTTCATCATTGACCAATGTCAAGATAATCGGAATGCCTCCAATCTATCAAGACCATCATTTCCACGGTAATCGGAATGCCTCCAATCTACCGGGACTCATAGGTATTGGGTAATCGGAATGCCTCCAATCTACCACTAACCTTAAGGTACCGTAATAACCGGAATGCCTCCAATCTACTACGGCCCTAGGGACATCATCATCGTCATCATTACTTATCTTTTATCGTTATGAGCTTATAGCTCCATCATTTCTCAATCAATCAATCATTTCATCATCATACAAGCAATTCATCATAAATCACATAAATGACTAAATTACTTAAAGACTCGACAAAATCATTTAATCATAAAAACATTTACTAGCTATGTACCCAGTTTGAAAGTTCACATGTACTCACCTTTGCCAAGCTTATCCAATGTTGTGTTTCCTTGAACACCAATATCACTTCTCAAGATTTGAATGCCTCAAATCCTCCAACCGGCAATCTATAACAAAACCAATACAATGGTTTGCATTAAACATCTATACTAACTACATAATCCATGGCTAGTTAACTTCTAGCACCATTTTCCCCCAAATTACCAAACCCTAATTTCATAAATCACCACATTTTCATGTATTCATAGCATGACCACGTTTTTCATGACCAAATACCATAGATCTAAGTTATATCACTTCCATTTAACCATTCATGAACAAATCCATAACTAGGGTTTATGATTCAAGCTTCCATACTCAAATCTAAGACTTTTAACACAAGAAAGATGGAGATTTACCTTAGATCTTCAACTAGGAACAAGAATCACCAAGGTTTGATGAAGATTAAGCTCCAAACGACCCTTATGCTCCAGAAATCGTTCACACACAATGAGGGGGAAAACTAGGGTTTAAAGTGTGTAATAAATGAAGATTTCCGTCTTAAATGCTGGTATCGCCCAAAGTTCGTGATCGCTACCAAAGTTCGCGACGCGAACTCTTTCCCACTCGCATAGTTCGCGATCGTTATGCTGGCGGGAACTATTTCACGATGAAAGGCCAAACTCCCTGGTCCGAGTTCCCGATCGTGACCAGTACTTCGCGTCGCGAAGTCCCTCAGACAGCAAGGCTGCACTTTTAAAACCTTGTCTCGACTCGGTTTTGCCTTTAACTTCCTCGTACGGTGTCCAAACGACACGAAACCAATTCCTACGTTCCTTAAACGATTTATCCTTATTTATCATATTTTTGTACAATTTATTTATTCACAAAATTCGGGTCGTTACAACTATCTACCCCTTAAGGAGATTCCGTCCTCGGAATCTCATCATAGTTCACGAAGTTCGGGTATCTTTTCCGAATTTCATCCTTGACTTCCCAAGTCAAGTTCGGCCCAAGTGAATGCTTCCACTTGACCAACACCAACTCAATCTCCTTATTTCTAAGTTTCTTGGTCTTTGTCTCTAATATGGCTTCGGGTTCTTCTATCAACCGGTTCGGGGCATCAACCCGCAATTCTTGCAATGGAATTATATTTTCAACTTCACCCACGAACTTCTTCAAATAACTTACATGAAATGTATCGTGAACACCTTGAAGTTCGGGTGGGAGTTCTAACTTGAAAGCTTGCAAACCGACCCGTTTCAAAATCTTAAACGGGCCAACATACCTTGGGCTCAATTTGCCTTTCTTACCAAACCGCATCACGCCTTTCCAAGGCGATACTTTCAACATCACCATGTCTCCAACATCCAAATCATACGGTCTCTTTTTCAAACCCGAGTAGCTTCTTTGTCGATCTTGGGCAATTTTCATATTGGTTTGGATTATCCCAATCTTTTCATTGGTCAACTTCACAATCTCGGGACCCGTGAGTTTCGTCTCACCCGCCTCAAGCCAACACGATGGGGTCCTACATTTCCTTCCATACAACGCCTCATAAGGCGGCATTTTAACGGTCGACTGGTAACTATTATTGTAGGAGAACTCAACTAACGGTAAATGTTTATCCCATTTACCTCCAAAGTCTAGCACACACGATCTTAGCATATCTTCAACCGTTTGGATGGTTCTCTCACTTTGACCATCGGTTTGCGGGTGGTAAGCCGTACTCAACCGCAGTTTCGTTCCCAACTCCTCTTGCAAAGATCTCCAAAATCTCGAGGTAAACCTCGCGTCTCTATCGGACACAATCGACAACGGGACTCCATGAAGTCTTACTACTTCATCCACATACAACTTTGCCAACTTCTCAAGTGGCATGGTTTCCCGGATTGCTAAGAATAATGCACTTTTGGTCAACTGGTCAACAATGACCCAAATGGCGTCGTGGTTCTTGCTCGTTTTTGGCAATCCAACAATAAAATCCATTGTTATATCATCCCATTTTCCGGCCGGGATTTGTAACGATTGAGCTACCCCATAAGGTACTTGATGCTCGGCTTTTACTTGTGCACACGTGGCACACTTAGAAATATACTTTGCCACTCTTGCCTTCATCCCGGGCCACCAATACATCTTCTTCATATCTTGATACGTTTTTGTACTTCCCGGGTGGATCGAATACTTAGACTTATGAACATCGGTTAGTAACTCCTTTCGGGTACCCCCGAACTTGGGAACCCATATTCGACCACCAACGGTTTTCAACCCTTGCTTGTTTTCCACAAAATGTTGGTTCTTTCCCAATCGTTCTTGCCTTAACTCATCTTTTTCCATCACTTCCCGTTGGGCATTCTTGATTCGTTCTACTATACTCGAGACTACTTCAATACGTGTTAGTTTTCCCTTAATCGGCTTTTCGTACACCTTTCGGCTCAAGGCGTCGGCTACCACGTTGGCCTTCCCCGCATGGTAGACAATTTCACAATCATAATCTTGTATCAATTCGATCCATCTTCTTTGCCTCATATTTAGGTCTTTTTGAGTGAAAACATATTGAAGACTTTTGTGATCCGTATACAACGTACACCTTGTACCATACAAGTAGTGTCTCCATAACTTCAAAGCAAACACTATCGCCGCCAATTCTAAATCGTGAGTCGTGTATCTTTCTTCCGCATTCTTTAGTTGTCTCGAGGCGTAGGCAATCACTTTCCCCCGTTGCGTCAAAACACAACCCAAACCTTTATGTGAAGCATCACTATACACGACGAAGTCTTCCATCCCTTCGGGTAACGTGAGAACCGGGGCGTTACACAATTTTTCTTTCAATGTGGCGAATGCTCTTTCTTGCTTTTCTCCCCACACGAACTCACTACTCTTTCGGGTCAACAATGTGAGTGGTGTCGCCACTCGGGAAAAGTCTTGAATAAATCGACGGTAGTATCCGGCAAGGCCGAGAAAACTTCTCACTTCGGTCGGAGTTCGTGGCGGTTCCCACTTCATAACCGCTTCAATCTTCGACGGGTCAACCTTGATTCCTTCTCGCGACACAACATGACCAAGGAATTGGACTTCTCGAATCCAAAATTCACATTTAGAAAACTTAGCATACAATTTCTCTCGTTGTAGCACTTCTAACGTTTGTCTTAGATGACTCTCGTGTTCTTCTTCGGTTTTTGAATAAATAAGAATATCGTCAATAAATACGATAAGAAACTTGTCGAGGAATGGTTTGCAAACCCGATTCATAAGGTCCATGAAAATGGCCGGTGCATTAGTCAACCCGAATGGCATCACCAAAAACTCGTAATGCCCATAACGTGTAGGAAACGCCGTCTTCTCGGTATCTCCCTCTTTCACTCGAACTTGATGGTAACCCGATCTCAAATCGATCTTCGAGAAATAGTCGGCACCTTGAAGTTGATCAAACAAGTCATCAATTCTAGGCAAGGGGTATCGGTTCTTAATAGTCATCTTGTTCAACTCTCGGTAGTCGATGCACATTCTCATTGAACCGTCTTTCTTCTTAACAAACAATACGGGCGCACCCCATGGAGACGAGCTAGGACGAATAAATCCTTTGTCGAGTAATTCTTGCAATTGGGACATCAATTCCCGCATTTCGGTGGGAGCCAAACGGTATGGAGCACGAGCTATTGGCGTCGCTCCCGGAACTAAATCAATACGGAATTCTACTTGCCTCTCCGGTGGCAATCCCGGTAAATCGTCGGGAAATACCTCAGGAAAATCCCGAATCACCTTTACATTTTCCACCGACTTCTTCTCTTTCCTTCCATCTAACACATATGCTAAAAAGGACGAACATCCTTTGGCTAAACATTTCCTAGCTTTAACCGCGGTCATAAAACATGGCAAATGGTGTCGTCTCTCACCATACACATAAACTTTTTCATTGTCAGGAGTCCTTATCGAGACTATCTTCTTCCCACATAAAATCTTTGCTTGATTCTCACCCAACCAATCCATACCTATAACTATATCAAAACCCGCAATTTCCATGGGTAATAAATTCACCTTAAACTTTCTCCCATCTATTTCCAATTCACAATTCACACACATATGTTGAACTATGGAGGTTTTACCATCTGCAATTTCTATATCATAAATTTCATCAAGAAGTTCTAATGGCACATTCAACATCACAACAAAATCATGTGACACAAACGAATAAGTAGCACCCGAGTCAAATAAGATCCGGGCGGGAATAGAATTTACGAGTAGGGTACCTGAAACGACATCGTGGGCCTCCTTGGCTTCTTCTCGGGTAAGTTGGAAGGACCGTCCCTTGACCTTTGTCGGCTCCGCTTTCTTTTGAGCGGTCGACACCATGGTCTCACTTCCCTTCTTCGGGCATGCATTGCTATAGTGCCCTTTTTCATGGCACGAATAGCACTCGATTTCATCCAACGGTTTGACCCGGCAATCCCTTGCCAAATGTCCCGGCCTTCCACACTTGAAACACGACTTTGAGTCCACCAAACATTCTCCCTTGTGGTCTTTGCCACACTTCTTACAAGCACCAACACTCGATTGTTTAGAGAAGGTCGGGGTGAACTTTCCCTTCTTCACCGAACCCGAGCTCCCCTCAAACTTCCTCTTCTCAAACTTTTCGAACTTTGGCCTCTCGTTGATTCTTCTTTGGCCAACCTCTTCAACATTTCTCGCCGCACCGATAGCCTCATCGAGTGTGGCGGCCCTTTTAACCTCCAATTCATATTCCCACAGGAGTCCATTAGCATAACGAACAATCCGGGATCTCTCATCCGGATACAATTTGATCACAAACGGGATTAATCCCGTGAATTTCTTAGTGTACTCATCGACACTCAAACCACCTTTCTTCAGATGTACAAACTCCTCTTGCAGTTTTTCCAAGTTTCTCTCGGGGCAAAACTTTGCCTTCAACCGTTTCACAAACTCATCCCAAGTCATCTTGTACATCGCCCTATTTCCCAACGTTTCATACAAGGTATCCCACCACACGAGGGCCTCATCCTTCATCAACCGGGAAGCATAAATCACCATATCACCTTCCTTGCATTTACTAGCTTCAAGGACTTGTTCGGTTTCACGGATCCAACGGATCGTGACTTTCGGTTCGGAGCTACCATAGTAGTTATCGGGCTTGAAAGCCATAAAACTCTTATAAGTACAACCCTTTCTTTCCCTCGGCTCGGGGTCACTTTCTTCCTCAGTTGAAGACTTTTCAGTTTGAGCAACGCTACTCGACTTGCTCTTCGTGCGGGGTGGAGATTCCTCCCGCCTTTCACGTGCCCTATGCTCATTGAGAAGTCGGTTCACATCCTCGTTCACTATGTCCCTCATTTGATTGAACATGGTTTGGAGGTGTTCTACGGTGACCGGGGTGTGAGTATTCCTTTCAACACCCGAATTTTCCTCCCCTTCCCGAGGTGGAGGACCAAACATCGGTTCGACAATGTTGTTCGAATCTTGCCCTTGATCAAGTGGGCCTCTTGTACTTCTAGTTCTCACCATTTTGCTATAATAAGACATTAATCATTTAGAAGTCAATTTATCAAAGTAACGGTAACATTGACCGTCCCAAAACCAAACATGACCTAATCCTCCAAGGTCAACCCTATTGAACCTACACTTAAGGTCTCAATAGTCAATTCACAGGTATCCTATGGAACCTACGGTCCTACTAGCTCAGTTTAAGTCTAGGATGGTCAACTCAACCTAGTTCACTTAAACTATAGCTCTGATACCAAGTTGGAACACCGCAATTTTCAAAACAACATTTAAATACCATTTAATTCAAAAATACATAATATTGTATCAACATCAAATGCCAGTTTTACAAAAACGAAAAGGTTTCTTGTTCGAGATTATCAGAGTTTACAAAAACGGTGTTACAAATTATATCTTAACCATAGGATAAGGACTCTAATCATCAACACCGAGCTAATCTCAACAAGGCCTCTTCTAAACGGGCCTCCTAGATCTTCGATCCCGAACCTGAGTACATAGCAAAAACACAAACATAGTACGTGAGACAAAATTGCCTCGTGAGATACATGGGTTTTAGACCCGATAAACAAATAGTCAAGTAATATCATTTAATCTTAAAATAATATTACTAAGTTTGTTTTGGGTCACTTTATCACTTTCATCATTGGCCAATGTCAAGATAATCGGAATGCCTCCAATCTATCAAGACCATCATTTCCACGGTAATCGGAATGCCTCCAATCTACCGGGAGTCATAGGTATTGGGTAATCGGAATGCCTCCAATTTACCACTAACCTTAAGGTACCGTAATAACCGGAATGCCTCCAATCTACTACGGCCCTAGGGACATCATCATCGTCATCATTACTTATCTTTTATCGTTATGAGCTTATAGCTCCATCATTTCTCAATCAATCAATCATTTCATCATCATACAAGCAATTCATCATAAATCACATAAATGACTAAATTACTTAAAGACTCGACAAAATCATTTAATCATAAAAACATTTACTAGCTCTGTACCCAGTTTGAAAGTTCACATGTACTCACCTTTGCCAAGCTTATCCAATGTTGTGTTTCCTTGAACACCAATATCACTTCTCAAGATTTGAATGCCTCAAATCCTCCAACCGACAATCTATAACAAAACCAATACAATGGTTTGCATTAAACATCTATACTAACTACATAATCCATGGCTAGTTAACTACTAGCACCATTTTCCCCCAAATTACCAAACCCTAATTTCATAAATCACCACATTTTCATGTATTCATAGCATGACCACGTTTTTCATGACCAAATACCATAGATCTAAGTTATATCACTTCCATTTAACCATTCATGAACAAATCCATAACTCGGGTTTATGATTAAAGCTTCCATACTCAAATCTAAGACTTTTAACACAAGAAAGATGGAGATTTACCTTAGATCTTCAACTAGGAACAAGAATCACCAAGGTTTGATGAAGATTAAGCTCCAAACGACCCTTATGCTCCAGAAATCGTTCACACACAATGAGGGGGAAAAACTAGGGTTTAAAGTGTGTAATAAATGAAGATTCCCGTCTTAAATACTGGTATCGCCCAAAGTTCGCGATCGCTACCAAAGTTCGCGACGCGAACTCTTTCCCACTCGCATAGTTCGCGATCGTTATCCTGGCGGGAACTATTTCACGATGAAAGGCCAAACTCCCTGGTCCGAGTTCCCGATCGTGACCAGTACTTCGCGTCGCGAAGTCCCTCAGACAGCAAGGCTGCACTTTTTCAACCTTGTCTCGACTCGGTTTTGCCCTTAACTTCCTCGTACGGTGTCCAAACGACACGAAACCAATTCCTACGTTCCTTAAACGATTTATCCTTATTTATCATATTTTTGTACAATTTATTTATTCACAAAATTCGGGTCGTTACAGCAACAATATTGGTCGTTTTCTAATGTGTGCAGGTTAGCTCAATGGGTGGAAAATCAATTGTCAACCAAAACCCGATCCACACCCCCGAGATTCACGAACCGACCACCCTAGTGTCGAACTCGTCGGGTCGTGCCGGATCTACGAAACCCGAACCGACTGCCCCTGCAGCGTTCACCGGGTCCAATTCAAATACCCTACGATGCTATAAGTGCCAAGGGTTAAGTCACTTAAAACGCGATTGCCCTAACAAACAAGTGGTCCCACTTATCGATGACCCCGCACCCAAGTACGACACCGATGACGAACCAGAAGAAATACCGTCCGAGTCCGAACTCATATTTCCCGATCGAGGCGAGTCTCTTGTAATCCAACGGATCCTCAATACATCCGTACATGTCCCGACGAAAGATACACAGTGGCTCCGCAACAACATCTTCCAAACCAAGTGCACATCAAAAGGCAAAGTCTGTAGCATTGTTATTGATGGCGGAAGTTGCGAACATATCGTCGCCTCTTCCATGGTTGAGAAATTAAACTTACCTCTTCAACTACACCCCGAACCATATCAACTCACTTGGTTAAAAAAGGAAACATCATCAAAGTGACTCATCGATGTTTGGTCCAATTCTCGTTCGGAAATAGGCACACGGATGAGTTGTGGTGTGAAGTCCTCCCTATGGACGCGTGTCACTTATTGCTTGGCCGCCCATGGAAATACGACCGCCGTGCTAAACACGACAGCTTCCCGAACACTTACTCGTTTAAAAAAGATGGTATTAATATCACCCTCACACCCCTTGACCCACGCGACCAAGGGGCGGAAGCCATGTTAGTCTCGGGACCCGTTTTTACGAACTTGAACAAAGTTGACCAGTCAAAACCCGGACACATAATATTTGGTCTTTTAATCACCGAGGAAAACCCAAGCACACCACACACCCCGGCCGAGATTCAACCATTGCTCACGGAGTTTCGGGACGTTTTTCCCGAAGATATTCCCGCCGGGCTACCCCTCGAATGAGAAATACAACATTGTATTGATTTTCTACCGGGCGCTAGCATACCTAACAAACCCGCCTATCGTATAAACCCAAAAGAGTTTACGGAATTACATAGGCAAGTCACCGAACTTTTGGACAAAAGCCTTATCCGCGAGAGAATGAGTCCCTGTGCCGTCCCCGCCCTCTTTGTTACCAAACCTGGGGGAAAATTTAGGATGTGCATTGATAGTAGAGCCGTTAACAAAATCACGATTAAATACCGCTTTCCTATCCCGCGATTTGATGACCTCATTGATCACCTCCATGGAGCTTCGGTATTTTCAAAAATCGATTTACGGAGCGGATACCATCAAATCCGCATGCGATTTGGCGATGAATGGAAGACGGCGTTCAAAACACGTGATGTGAATCCGTATTGAACGATTAAACAAACAATTAAGCAAGAACAATGATTAATTGGAAGAACAAGATTGAAGCTTTGCACACACACAATACGTACTGTCGAAAATAATAAACGGCAAGCTTAGGTCAATACTAGGTTGCCACTAGGTATTTATACCTAGGCCTAGTATTGACTAATTACATAAAGTACCCTAGACTATTGATTACAATAAACTGTCACATTACACCCCTAGACTATTACAATACTCTAGAATGTGACCTAACAATCTCACCCTTTGTAACAATAGTCTTGGAAGCATGTCTTCGAAGTCTTCATCTTTAGCACAAGCCTAGTCTTGTAGATATTTCGTTGCATAATAATCATGATCAGGCTTGAGCTTTGTTAATCTGTGAAAACGAATACTTCTTGTAGCTTTTTAACCACAAAAAGTATTTTTGAAGACATTATTTTGAAGATACATATTGATCGACCAAAATTGAGACCCATAATGATAGAGAGATTAACATCGGAAGTCTTTTCTTGAAGTTTGTGGCTTTAAGTCGATCAATGATCTTTAATAATTGTTGTTCGGGAAATTTGTTGATAAGGTTTATGCTCCCCCTCAAACAGACAATTATTTCTTCGTGGGGTCTTTGGTTCCTTGTTTACTCCCACTTCACTGGTGCATATGTGTCCTTTTTATGTGGAGTAAGTTAGGCTAGTATATTCTCCCCTTCATGATGATCAGGATTCGTCTGAAGCATCATGTAACAGGAAGAATCACCGAAACTTGTTGATGAAAATGTGTTGAATAATGATACATTCATTTTTTGAATGAATCAATATATAACACATTGTACAGAAAAGTTAAGCAGGGTAAAACCGGGATCTCATAGATTGCCCGTTAACACGATAGTTGAAAAACTGTGTGACCTACGTTCAGTGTTGGCTTTGATGTTAGCACTGATAGGATTTCCATTCAATCATCGTGGAATACCAATAAGTTTGGTATCACTATGAATGTTCCGGCAATATCACTAGAATATGCTTGGTGGAATGCCTGTGTTCTAGAGAAATTTAATTCGGTTCTAGACTCTATATGTGGACAAACGAAGGCAAGGACTAGAGGTAGGTCCTCTTTTTCAATATCAACAATCTCCAAATGAGATGTCGATAGTAGATGTGGTAATCTCCGTGATTTTGAAACAAGTACTTTTTGTACTTGAGTGGTCAGTGGGGTTGTGCATTGCATCACTGGGTCCATGATGACTTAATCAGAAAGCAAGTTATGCATTCTGGTATAGACGTGGTTACCCGGATTTTTGTTCGGTTTAGGGAGGGTTTTTCGTTTTCTTTAACCCTTTCACACACGCTCCTCACTCAACTCACTTTTTCATTTTTTAACCACACCCTCGTTTTGTGTTACCATGTGATAAACTGAATTGCACCTCATACTTCATACCCCCTCTCAATGTTTTTACCTCAGCACACCCCAATCAAGATCCCAAGATACTTGATTCTGCTCACCTAGACCTAGGGACCCTCACTTTTGAGTTCCTATAATGTTGGTGGCTCCGGGGAAGATCATACTGGATATAGCTGATCATAGGAGTAATTTGAGAGTGGTCTATTACGCTCATGTGCATTTTAATCAGCTTTTTAAAGATGTTTTATTTTAGGAATTTCACAGGGATTTTCGGTAACACCGGACTCACTTAGAGTATCCGTTAGCACACGGTATGAATCGGTAGTCGTTTGCACAACCGTTGATTCAAATGTGTGACATGCGTTTAGAGTTGGCATGATGGTAGCTCTAGCAGGATTTCCAATCGATCCTCGTGAAACATCAGATTGTGATGCCACTACGAGTGTTCCGATGGATTCACAGAGATCCATTTTGATAGTGCAAGTGTCCTATAATGGATGATTCTTGAGGGTGAGAACTAGACACATTGTGCATACAAAGAGACTTAACCCGGGGCAGGAGGTTATTATGTTTCAATACCGACAAACTCCGAATGAGTAGTCAGTAGCTTTTGTGCTACGTCCCCTAATGAATTGAAACAAATTCCTGTTGAGAGGAATTTGAGTGGTTGGTGGTGGCGTGCATGTGCTTTACTGGGCCAGTAGAGTCTCGTGAAACATTTAACGCATAAATGAGCACCCTTTTGTATGGTTGCCTGGTTTATTTATAGTGTGAATGCACTCAAAGGTGTGTTTTCTTAAAGTTATCATGTTTTTCACATCACCTTGCACTCACCTATTGCTGTACCTTAGACTTATACCCTCACATTTACCAAATGGCTGAAAAAGAATTCCCTTGGAAGGTAAGGCCGGTTCTGGCAGACCATGGGAAGGTATTGTCGTTTGATAAAAAAATTGATCGAATAAAAAAAAAAATTTCAAACGGGTATAAAAGTATTGATATAAGAAAGTTTCTCCCCCTGGAAATACTAATTCTCCCCCTAGAATTAATATTACTCCCCCTCGACAAAATAAAGATATATAAAAGTTTGTAGATTAGAAATGTACCTTTTAACAGCAACAGAGGGGTGGAGAAGAGTTTTATTTTTTCAGTTCTGTGTTTTCTGATTAAGAGCAGGTTTCAAGTTGATGTACGTGAAAGCCATTGCTTTAAAGTTCGAGTCATATACTGATGTGTATATAAGTCATCGCGAAAAATGTAAACAGTAAAAAACATTTTGCAGAAACAACATTGATCAAAAAATATAGAAACGATTTATGCTTTAAGATTTAACATACCAAGCTTAGACACAAGAAAATTAAAACGTTTTTCGTCTAAAGCCTTGGTGAATAAATCAGCTAGCTGAAAATCGGTGGATACGAAGTACAATTCCACAATTCCTTGTTCAACGTGATCTTTGATAAAATGATATCGAAGATCAATATGTTTAGTTTTGGAATGTTGAACAGGATTGCATGAAATTGCAATTGCACTT